>SKCR01040475.1:0-458734 GCA_019454045.1 Zanthoxylum bungeanum | reverse complement strand
GTCTTCAAGGAAGACATACATGGATGGCAACAAACCAACGTACTAAGCTAGGCTTGTAGCGAAAAGGTATCGTTATCAACATTGTGTTGATTACAATGAAACCTTTTACCTGTTGCCATGGATAAATCCATTTGGATAATGCTTGCTGATGCTGTATGTTTCATTTATGAAATATGGCAGCTGAACCAAAAATCGCTTTCCTGAATAGGAAACCTTTTGGAGGATGTTTATCAACATCCTGACGATTTTGTCGTACCAAACTAGCAAACAAGGTTTGCAGGTTATTCGATCCATGTTTGGATTGAAGCAAGTATAGGTTCTTGGAATTATCATTTTGATGTAATCATAATGGTGTATGATTTGATTCAAAACGAATATGATTCTTGTGTATATAAGGAGGTTAGTGGGAGCGCACTGACAATGATGTCCTAAATAATAATGATATGTCATTTCTTGGAAATGATATTCCCATATTACAATCGGTGAAAGCTTGGCTTTCATGAAAATTCTCCGTAGAATTCTTGGGAGAAACAACCTTTATTCTAGGAATAAAGATCTACTGGGATAGATTTAAAAGTTGTTAACACTCTCTGAGAACTCGTATATTGAAAAATGTACGTGACCTGGTGTCTCATACGTTTTGAGCATATGGAGTCACAAACAGGTCAATCCAAGTGATAGTCACTGGATTGATATTAAGAACATCTGTTAGTATCTTAGAGAACTAATGATGATGTCTTAAACTATGGAGAAGGAGAACTTGAAGTGACTGAGATCACTGCTGCAAGCTTCCTAACCGATAAAACAACGATACTATACAGTTTGAATAACGGAACAGTGAGCTGGAAATCTTCCAAGCAAGATAATGTTACCGAATAAACAACAAATGCGGGTTATTGCTGTGGCTGAGGCAGCAATAGAAGCCATCTGGGTCATTAACAAGTCTAATTAGATTAGATATAGTTCTGTTAGCAGCTGAGCTAGGCTACAGCGCAGACTAAAGAATTAATGGTCTCATCAACGATCCAGATATATACTTCGACTATTCATCTGATTCGTTCGGATCATACATCGTGGCGATGTGATGATCAAATAATTGCATCAGACGATAATCATACAAATCTACTGACGAAAGCCTTTCCTCAGTAGTTTGAGCGAACCGTACATAGTTCGGGTGTAAGACACTCGAGTGACTGGCTAAAGGCCAAGTGGGAGATTGTTGGACAATTATGACCCATAGCGTCACTATTTGTACAGATCATGGTGTTGTTGTACAAATTAACTATGTGATAAGGAGATTGCACTCTTATCATTTGTGATTAGATCACCTAGATGTATAAATGATAGGAGGTCCTTATGATTAGTTCCTGGATTGAGATGATATGAGACAGATCAGTCCACGAAGGATTAATCATTAAATATCCCTAGTCGTAGTATTATCGAGACTGGACATCGATAATGCGGAATAGACTAGTATTACACTTGTGCGTGTTATGTGAGATCATAACGGCATAGTTCTCATATATTTGGGTATAGGATACTCATGCAAGTGTAATAGGAGGTTGTGTTTTACCGATGGTACGGAAAACAGCTTCGCTCTGGATAGACCCCTCGGAATTCCATTGGTAGTATGACTATGTGTCTATGGAAGTCCGAAATCAGGGTAGGTGTATTTGGTCTTAACCTGAGACTTGCATCGCTAATACTTGCGACAATCGGTATGCTTTAGTTTTGGTCGTCCAGGGCTTTAACAGGTTCTGTGTACGCCTCTGCTGGGTATATGAGAATCGTAGTGTATTGGGTGTGATGTCAAGACGGAAGTATCACTCCAGTCATAGTGGAGATGATGTCACGTAGGATACGGTACTAGTGCTCTTAAGTACTGCAGTCATCGGGATATTATGACTAGGTCATGTATATCCGATTATAGAGACTAGTTACCAGACATCCGACATGTGCTTCGTACGGGGCAGACACATTCCAGCCCCAGGCCTAGCACGTGACAATCCGATACTGGATCGCAATACGCAATACTACGTATACTACGCCTGACATAGATTATATATTCCAGTAAGAATATTTCTGGAGAATGGGTAGGCACGGTGCTTTGCTAGAAGCCAACCATGTCTTGTAAATCGGTAAGCACGTGGTACGAGGTACGCACGTATTCGGATAATCCGATGACCGTATTTACTGCCAACATATCCAGGGATCTCTTGGGTCGCTTCCCAAAGATTCACCGATGACAGTTGATTTAAATTAGAATTAATCTGGGATTAATTAAGAGAGAGAATTAATCTGGGATTAATTAAGATGAGAGAAAATTAATCTGGGATTAATTGAGGTATTATTTAATCTGGGATTAAATGTGTTCGGAAGAGAGAGAACGCGATTAATTTGGAATTAATCGGTTAGAATAAATTTAATAGTTAAATTTGATTTTTCTATTTAATTTATTCGTATGGGCTAAAATTAATATATCGGATATATTAATATGAATTGGATTTCGTTACGAAATTAAAGTCGGACTTTAATATGAACGAACGAATTAATTTAGAATTAATTCGTAGACGACATTCGTAATATATTTGCGAGGCATCGTTATTTAATTAAATTAGATTTAATTATTTAGCGACGAGAATTCGTTTAATTGGATTAAACGGATCCGAGCCGCGGCAAATGTTCGTAGAGACATTTGAATTTTGAATTCAAATATGGGGCCCACTTTAAATGTGGTAGTTGGGAGAGTGGTTGGCATTTATGCCATACCATCAACTTCCAACCACCTTGGAATGGTTTTGGCAAAACCATTACCCAACCACCTTGTTTAGGTGAAAAGGGTAAATGGATTTTACCAAACGCCTTATCTCTCTCTCATTTTGTAATGCAACACTTCTAACACACTTGGAACAAATATGAAACCCTAGAAGCCTCATGGGCGTGAGCTTCATTATCTTCTCTTGGATTTTGTGGCAAAATCAACAAAGCTAGCACTTGGAGAAATCAACTAAGGTGATAGGGAAACTACTTCAAGAGTTGGAATCATCACTTAAAGCTTGGATCTTGGAGATCTCTTCTCAAAATTTTAAAGCTCAAATCCGTTCATTGTAAGTATATTCCGCAACTTATTTTGAATTTATGAATATGTTTTCATGCTTATTAGATCCTTGGCATGTTCTAGGAACACTAACACTGCATGTGATACAAAGACTTCGTTCTCCTCTCATCCAGCTGTGCTAACTGATCAAACTCTGTGCTGCCCATTCTTGTCCGGTAATTCTGCCTCTGCTAAAACCCCAAGACTGTACTTCCCATTCCACTGTAACACTGCTTCCATTCCACTACCGAAGAGTAAGGTTGTGGCCCATGTTGCTGTTCTTACTGATGTCCTGTACCCCCACAAGGCATACGGTAATTTCTCGCCCAATCTCTATAATTTTCTATCATCTTGGCTAAAATCATCTTTATAGTATGTTGGCTACCTCAACTGCCCATTTGCCTGTGGCCTGTACGGTGATGACTTATGGTGACCTATCTCATATCTCTGTAACATTGCTTCGTCTCCCTTGAAACTGAACTCCGTTGTCCGTCACTACATGATGCGCATACCATACGACGACAAATGAGGTTCGAGCTATAAACTTTGCCATCTGTTTTGCTGTAACATTACGGAAAGATTCAGCTTCCACCCCTCAAGAAGTAATCTACTGCCACTACTATGAAGCAATGCCCATTCGATGCATTCGGTCAAATTCTCCAATCATATCGATTCCCCATGCTGAGAAAGGCCACGGCTCTGACAGCCTGTGCAACTCTGTGTGCGGTAAGTGATTCAAATTACCATGTGCTTGACAGTCATGACAGTGCTTTACCATCTTCGCGCAGTTGTTCCATGGTTGACCAATAGAAACCTTGTCTCACTATCTTTCGGGATAGATTCAACCCGTTCATGTGCGGACCACATACCCCGGCGTGTATTTCTTCCATTACATGCTGGGCTTCTTCCTTCTCAAACACTTCAACTGAATACCGTTTGCTTGCCTCTTGTACAGTTCCCCTTTCAAAATCAAATACTGGGAAGCCAACTTCTGAATGGCGATTCTGTCTTTTCTGCCTGCCCCTTCCGGGAGCTCACCGTGTTCCAGATACCTCTGAATGTCATAATACCAAGGTTTACCATCGTCGACTTCAACTTCCAGAATTCTTTCTATCTCATAAACATCTCTGCTCGCTGTTGTCAGTATCAATGGTCTCATCACTAACTTTTCTGGATTTTCCCAAGTTGCTGCAAGTGTAGCCAATACGTCTGCCATATGATTCTCTTCTCTCGGTAAGTGCTGAAACTTGCACTCGGGGATAACCTGTGCCAACTTTCTGAGGTGAAAAAGGTAAGGTTTCAACCGTTCTTCTTTCAACTCTCATTCTCCCCGCATCTGCTGGACTACCAACATAGAATCTCCGAAGACTTCCACACTCCCGGCCATCAAGGCTATCAATGCTGTCAAACCAAAAGCACATGCTTCATACTCGGCCATGTTATTAGTCACTCTAAATGTCAACCTTTTGGCTAAAGGCAAAGTCTCTCCCTCGGGGGTTACTATCACGATCCCAATTCCGGCTCCCTTGTAATTCACGGCTCCGTCAAAATACATCTTCCATCTCTGAACTGTTATTGCTTGGATCTCTTCGTCTGGAAATTCAAAGTTATACTGATCCCCATCAACAGGTTGCAATGCCAGAAACTCTGCTACTGCTCGCCCTTTGATCACTTTGGAGGTGAGATACTCAATGTCGAACTCTGTCAGCAGTACTAACCACCTGCCCAATTTCCCCACTAGCGAAGGCACTGAATGCAGATACTTCAGAGGATTCTCCTTTGCCACTACCTGGATTTTGTAAGACTGAAAATAATGCCGTAATTTTCTGGAAGCCCATACCACTGCAAGACAGATCTTCTCAACTTCTTGATACCGAGCCTCATACGAGAGCATCTTCTTACTCAGTTAGTAAACTGCATGTTCTACCCCTGTCTCATCTGCCTGTACCATCATTGCCCCCAGTGCTTCTGATTCTATAGCCAAGTACAATATCAAAGGTTTGCCCGGTCTCGGAGGTTTCAATACAGGAGGCTTTACCAAATACTCTCTGATTTTGTCGAAGGCCGTCTGACACTGTTCATTCCATATCACTGGCTGATCTTTTCTCAACAGTTTGAAGATAGGCTCACATACTGATGTCAACTTGGCGATGAACCGACTGATGTACTGAATTTTCCCCAAGAATGCTCTGACTTCTTTTTCTGTCTTTGGTGCAGGCATTTCTGTGATTGCCTTGATCTTTTCGGAGTCTACCTCTATTCCGCCCATTCCCACTGTATGACCAAGCAATTTCCCTGATGTCACCCCAAACACACATTTCTTGGGATTAAGCCGTAGGTTGTATCTGTCAACTCTCTGAAGGAACCTTTCCAGTGCTTCAATATGCCCAACTCTTGTCTCTGATTTCACCATCATGTCATCCACATACACCTCAATCTCTTTGTGCATCAAGTCATGGAAAAGTGTAGTGGCCATCCGTTGATAAGTAGCCCCCGCATTCTTAAGCCCAAACTGCATAACCTTATAACAATAAGTACCCCACTCAGTAACAAATGCAGTCTTGTGTTTGTCTTCCTCGGCCATGAGAACTTGATGTGAATTGAAAATGAACCCAACTGAAACATAATGAAGACTGCAGATAAAGCCGCACTATCAACCAGAACATCTATATGTGGCATACGAAATCATCTTTCGGACAAGCCTTGTTGAGATCTCTGTAGTCTACACACATTCTGACCTTCCCATCTTTCTTCGGTACCGGTACTATATTAGCCAACCATTCAGGATATTTTACTACTTCCAGGAACCCCACATCTATCTGTTTCTTAACTTCCTCTCTGACTTTCTCAGCCCATTCTGGTCTCATCCGTCGAAGTTTCTGTTTTACTGGCCTCATATTCGGATAAGTCAGTATTGTGTGTTGGGCAATGTTTTTGTCTACCCCAGGCATGTCCTCATAGGACCAAGCAAACACTTTGGCATAACTGACCAACACTTCTTCTAGTTTCTCCCTCTCTTCGGAGGTTACTTCACTTGCAATCAGAATTTCCTTGGGGTTCTCAAGTGTACCCAAGTTAAATGCAGTAGTTCTGGCCGAACTGATGTCAAATATGCTTGATTCGTGCAGTGTAAATGGAAATGACTCAGGTAAGTAAGCAAAAGAGACGTCTTTATTATTGGATAATGCAGAAGTACATTCAAACAAATCAGGAAGGTAAATGTCTTCATCATCTATAGACACTTCTTCCTCTGCAATCAGTTCTTCCTCAGACTTTTCGTCCTCTCCCAGAGTCGGGCCCTCCAACTTCATCAATTCTTCCTCCCAATTCTCTGCTTCCACAGCTTCTTTAGTCAGCGGTTTCTCACCCAACAAATCCTGGAAGATCTCAAATCCAGGTACCACAATCCCATTAACTTCCACAGGTTCAGGCTCCCCTTGATATCCCGAAGCTTTCACAAAACACTTCATCAGCTTCAGGCCCTTTTTCTTGACCTTTGGCTTTTCTTCATCAGACTTGTATCCCAAACCCTTCCGAGTAGTCTGTCCTCTGAAATCTTGCAATTTTGAACCTTCACCCGGCTCAAACTTCATTTTTTCCATAATCCTAGCCACCCTAGGATCCACCCACTCCTCAAAAGTAGCTGACACCTGAAACCTCGTGAAAGGTTGTATCTCCAAGGCAGCCACGACATTATCTAACTCAGCCCGGATAGTAACAACTTCTCCCTCATACGAGAACTTGATCATTTGATGTAAAGTGGAAGGCATGCCCCCAAGTTTGTGAAACCAAGGCCTTCCCAACAATAAGGCGAAAGTAGCCGGGATGTCCAGTACTGTGAACTCAACCCCATCTTCAATCGGTCATACCTTGACCATAGCCACAAAGGTACCCTCAACTCCCTTTTTACTGTCATCATAAGCCTTAACAGTCGTGCTGGAGGGGTCCAAGTCTGTTGCTTTCATACCCAATCTTGCCAAAATTTTCAGCGGGCACACATTGATGGACGAACCGTCATCCACCATTACACATGAAGTTTTCTTGCCCCTCACCTCGGCCCTGATAAATAGAGGCCTGTTATGATTCCTCCCCTATGCTGGGAGTTCATTCTCAGAAAAAGATATCAGCAAAGCTGCTTTCTGAACCGACCCAAAAATATTGCAGGGTTGGCGTCTTCCGGTACCACAATCTTGCTCAAGGCCTCAACCATGGCTTGCCTATGCTCCGAGATGCACATAACAGTTCCCAGATACTCACTTGTGCTCTAGTCTTCCTCAATTGCCTCAGTACTATATCCCCCTCAGTATTTTCTGCGGTCTCAACCACTTCTCTACCATCTGTCAAAACTTCTTTACCCTTATCTGCCATATCATTGTAAAAATGACCACTGCGCGTCATTCCCCTTACTTCTTCCTCGTCACTGCTAGAGAAATCAAGCCAAAAGTTTTTACCCTGCTCAGTCTCATCTTCACTAGTACTATCCCAGATCCCCAGGCAAAAGGCTTGAAGGTGAAAGGATTTTAGGACAAGGTCTTCTGGGAGGCCAGAATTGATCATATAGGCTGGTGGTGGTATGCCACGGTAGTTGGGTAAGGGGTTTCTGTGTGTGTCAGGCTGTTCTATTTATGGGTCAGGTATTTTCTTGGAGTCTATCAGGTCTTGGATTTCATGGCGAAGTCGGGCGCAATTGTCGGTGTCATGGCCCTTTTGTTGGTGGTGAAAGTGACAGTAAAGGCTTAGGTTATAATGTGATGGTAGGGGATTGGGTAATGGTTTGGCTTCCAAGGGTTTTTAGAGCCCTTGCCTCTTCAGTTTCTCTAGCACTTTTGACAGAGGTCTTCCCAAGTTGGAAAATCTCCGGTTCCGGATAGCGATAATCTCAGCAGAAACGGGCTTTGTTCCCGATGTCCCCCAATGGGCCTCATGTTAAGACCATAGAATTTTCTATTCTCGGCCTCTTCTTCCTCAATATCCATGACAGTTTCCCTCAACTACCGAAAATCAGCAATCATGGAGGTCATCCTCCTCAACTTGCTGTAGATTGAGGGCTTGGTGCCTTTGATAATCATCTTAATCTGATCCTTCTCCGAAGGCCTAGTCTGCATCTTCAACAATTGACCCCTCCATCGGTCCACGTACTCCTTAAAACTCTCCTCTGATTTCTGCTTAACATTCTCCAGATCACGAAGTGACAGATCGATCTCTAGGTCAGTGACATACTGCTTCAGGAAGGCATCAGCCAACTCCCTCCAATCTTCCTTCACTTTCTTCTCCAAACTGTGGTACCACACCACGGGAGCTCCTTCAAGTGACATTCCAAACATCTTCTGTACTTGGCGCTGAGATAAGCCAACTGAACTCATGACTGATACAAAATGTCGGAGATGCACCATTGGATCCCCATTCCCATTAAACTTAGCCATATCAGGCATCTTGAACTGTGCCAGCAACTGTTCCTCAAAAGTCAGTGTGTCATAATCCAGCAAATCCTCATTCTTACCCCTCATCTTGCGGGTAACTGACTCAACCTGATCCCGAATTTTCTGTAACTCTGCCTGAGACCCAGATACTCTGCCTGCTGCATACTCTGCCATATCATCATCAAAAGTGGGGATATCATCCCCCAATCTGTTCGGAGGTCCCTCTTGCCTCACATCTCCGGAATTAACCCCGACATGAGACCCAGCTATACCAGCCATAGCGGTAGTCAAAGCTTGCAACTGTTCAGTGACCTTGGCGAGACCGTTCTCTAACTGATCCATACGGGACATCTCATTATCGGATTCACTCATACTTGTTCTTTTAGTGAGTCTTGTCCCTTCTCTAACCCAAACGGTATCTATGATGTCTTTTTGAGACATATATGGTGTTAACATGATATATGTATGTATGGGGTGCATGAGATGCATGTAACATATATAACATACTAAATCAATTAAAAATTTCAAACAATCGAGCCGTTATCATTTTAGAAGCTTTCGGGCTAATCGTTATAGGAGTGAACTCATCCCAGTTTAAATGGCCCAACGAGTTCACATCTCATGACAAAGAGCCCAACTAAATCCAAATGGTAACGTTCCGAACACAAACACAAAGTGGCCCATCAACACTTAGAATCCTTTGGCCCAACCATAATAAAATACGTTCTTGTCCCAGTTTAAATGGCCCAACAAGCCCATATCTCATGACAAATGGTCCAAATGGATCCAAATGACGATGTTCCCGAACACAAGCATAAAAGAAAGATAATGCAAACATAAAGTAATAATTTCTACATAATGGCCCATCAACATTTCAGAAGCTTTGGGCCTAATAGTCATAAGGTACGAACTCGCCCCAGTTTAAATGGCCCAGCAAGTCCGCATTTCTGACAATAGTCCAACTGCATCCAAATGAGGATGGTCCACAAGCACATACTCAAGGAAATAATTGTTACTTTAACCATACAAACCCGGTCTATGGGTGGGTTCGCAGGAGTATAGATAAAGGCTCTCATCGGCGAAGGATGGCCCACAACTAGGTCTCCCCAATCAAGGGTTCGAGCAACCAAGTGAGCACACCCTTTTTTATACACTAAGGTACGTGCCAATGAGCTATGGTATGTGACTGACTGTCAAATGGATTTCCCGTTGTAGATTCCCCAGAGGGAAGGTGGAGCGAGGCTCACTTAAATACCCAAGCCTCTTAGGCTCTTATCACTTGGTGTCAGGAATAAACAATGAGTCCTCCAAATTAGTCCATCACATAGGCTACGAGTAGATGGCTATCTAGGTGCCTTCACAGCTTTTCCTTCTAGAAAGGTAGTGAGTGAAGGAAGACACCAAACCATTACCTAGCCTCAGAATGCCTTTGATTAAACCCCCATTTCATCCACTATAGACACAGTCAATTAGAACATAAATCCAAACATTAAAAAGACAATATTTCGGGGCCGATTCTCTATCCCCAGTGGAGTCGCCAGACTGTGGACAACAGAAACTGGACGACGCATGCCGTTCCAGGCTCGCGGGTTGGCCGGAGTGGGGAGTAGCCACGGGGACTAAACCGGAGAATAATTGAGTCGCCACCCGGTGTGAACCGGGAAAATGAGATTTAAGGCCGCACTCACCCCTCGCAATGGAAGACCTCAAACCGTTGGGTTCAGAATGGTCCCTTACTTATGTACTTGTAATGAAAGGATTTATATAACAATTTAATCAAGCTTAAGTAACACTTATTTCCCAGAGTGTCATGCTTCTAAGTTCACATACATACATCAACAAGTTCATCTAAATTTACATGTAACCATATTCAAATTTGCATACATAAGGATTATCATACGGCAAGCATACAAGTTAATGAACACATTGGTAGACACAGAAGCGCAAACATAGCATTCTTACAAGCATGCATATTAAGAAAAGATATTTAAGCGCATAACAGAAATAGACAAATAGAGAGGTAATACAAATGCATAACGTAAAAAGAGGTAACTATATGCTAAGATGGACATGTCGTAATGTGATGCAAGAGGACCTGTTTATCGTGGGCGTTCGTGCAGCGTTTGTAGACGCGTTCGAACGGTAAACAGAAGGTTCTCATTCGAGTAGCGTTCGTAAACGTGTTCGAACGGAAATGAAACAGAATGCTCACATTCGTATGGCGTTCGTGAACGCGTTCAAACGGAAATGAAACAGAATGCTCACGTTCGTATGGCATTCGTGAACGCGTTCGAACGGAAAGGAGACCTGATGCATGATAAGGCAAAATGCATGCGCGTTCGAGTTGCGTTCGTAAACGCGTTCGAACGGGAACAGACCTGATGCATGAAATGGGATGCAATACATAAATGGAAAATAGCACAATGCGAGGCGCGGCGAAGCATCGTGGTAAAGGATTTTAACCTCTTCAATTAGAGGACCTCTCATCGCACTTACTAAGCCCATGCGCTCTATCGCATCATGCATACAAACATAAAGACAATCATGTCAAACTAAATATACCCGATTGAACATATCTTACATCCAACCGAACACACATCAACCGGCGTGGCAAAGCATCGTGGTAAAGGATTTTAACCTCTTCAATTAGCGGACCTTTCATCGCACTTACTAAGCCCATGCGTTCGATTGAATCATGCATACAAACATAAAGACAATCATATCAAACTAAGTATGCCCGATTTAACATATCTTACATCCAACCGAACACACATCAACCGGCGCGGCAAAGCATCGTGGTAAAGGATTTTAACCTCTTCAATTAGAGGACCTTTCATCGCACTTACTAATCCCATGCGCTCGATTGAATCATGCATAAATAAGCAACATGCAGAATTCAAGTGACGAGAAATATAAACCAAAGCAACACAAAACAAAAGAGGGTGCCGTTTACTCAAGCGGTACGTGGAGTTGTATCCCGAGTACAGATCATACTACCGTCCATTCGGAATCGGCTATGAAATTTATGTCCGGGTTTCCATCCGATATACCGCGAGAGTTGACATCTCTCATTTTATTCCAAAGTCACAACATACAACATCTCATAATTCATGCATATTTATCTACTCAAGGGTCACAACATGCATTTCAACATGACACTCATGCAAGCAATACTTAATAAACAATACGAATAAAACAGAAAACGAGTGTGGAAAATACCCTCAGGTCTAACCTTTTTGCCAACTTTCAGGCTTGCGTTTCACGAACGTCGGAAGGGTAAAGCTCCTCAACTTCTCTGGTTCACTGGTTTAGCGTCCTAGCTCACTGTCTTGCTGTTTTGCTTGCTGTTCGGTTCTCCGTTCTGCTGCTGTTCGGCCTCTGTTTTGCTGCTCACTGTTCAGGTCACTTGTTTTGACGTTTCAACGGACTGCTCCGAGTGTTTTTTGTGGGTTTTAAGTGCAGTTTCTGTGTGATTATTTAAGGGTTATAAGTGCAGTTTTTATGTTACTGGTTTAGGGATTTTAGGGACTGTTTTAAGGGCTAATATGAGTGCAGTTTTTGGTACTGTCGGGAGGTTTATGGGGCTGCGTTTTTCGGTTGTGAAGTGGGGGAGATGAAGGGAATTATTTGTGTTTTTTGTGTAATATGCATGAATGGAGAGCTTGGAGAGGAGGTTGGAAATTCTTTTCTTCTTTCTTTTTGTGGTGGGCGTGTACTAGGGTTCTTGGTGTTGTGATTTTTCTGTAAGTCTTGTGTATGAGCTAGGGGAGTGCATGTCTTGGTTAGGGGTTGTTTATATAGAGAATGGCTAGGGCTTCACCTTGTCTCACAAGGAAAGGATTTGATTGAGTGTTGAGGAAGGAAAGTCAAAGATTGAGGGGGGACAAATTTGGTTTAGATTAGGAATACAATATCTTTAATTTGTTATGATTGATTTTAATTAGGCATGACATCTTTTTTAATTGGTATATGATTTTGTTTAGTTAGGAAGTTAAAATATTTGATTTGTCTCAATTAGGTAGGGTTATATATTTTATGTTTTATTTAATTGTTAAATGGTTTAGTTATTTAATTTAATTAATATTTAATTTATTAATATTTAATTTAATTGGATGTGTCTTATGGGCTTGGTGGGCTAATTGGGCTTGGGTTGAGGCTAGTAGCAAAACCAGAATTACCGACACTGTTCGAACGACTCTTAGAACACTGCACGAACGCCCGCAATCTGTTTGACGTTCGAACGAAGCAACGAACGCAGCACTAACGAAGACAGTGAACTTGTGAAATGAACTTGGTGACGTACCCGCTCTGAATTTCCCCTTCCGACATCTGTTTCCCGCAATGTCCTTTAACTAAAAGGTAGTGCCTCCAACTGAGGCTCATCATCAGGTTTCACATGCAAAAATGCAATGCCTACACCTGGCCAAATGGAAAGAAGAAGAAAGGGAAGAAGAAGAAGGGTTTTGGTCCTCAACCACAGGCAAAGATAGCTAAGCCCAAAAGGGCTTTTGAAGACAAGTGCCATCACTACAGCAAAGTCGGGCACTGGAAAAGGAACTGTCCTGACTACATAGCCCAGCTGAGGAGGGAGAGAGCATCTACATCAGGTACATTTATTTTTCCAGTTATTGATATATCTTTGGCTTGTGAAGCAGTTACATCTAACTGGATTTTAGATTCTGCTTGTCCCATTCACATTTGTAATTCGTTGCAGGTGCTGAAGGAAAGTAGAAAACTAAAGCCTGAAGAGATGCAGTTGCGATTCGGGAGTGGAGACTCTCTGGATGCAGTTGCAGTGGGAGTATGCGAGATCTCATTGCCGAATGGGACACTTTTGTTAAATGAATGCCATTTTGTGCCTGGATGTGTAGCTAATATTATATCACTTTTGTATTAGATACAGAGGGCTTTTGTATTAATATTAAGAATTGTTCTTTATATTTACATGATAAAAGTAATATTCAGATCCTTTGTTGTCCAAATCAACATGGTCATTATACATTGCAAACTTCAAAAGATATTTTAAATACTGGAGTTAATAAACGTAGTTTACCTGTAATTAATAATACTGAACTTTGGCATATAGGCGTTAAACGCCTTACCCAATTGGTTAGGAATGGTTTGATACCAGATCTTACCATTGAATCCTATCCAACTTGTGAATCCTGTATTCAGGGTAAGATGACCAAAGCCCCATTTTCTAGTGTTGGACACCTTTCCGCTAACTTACTGGAACTTGTACATTCTGATGTATGTGGTCCACTAAGTCAGATTGCTCACAGTAGTTATTCATACTTCGTTACCTTTACCGATGATTTGTCACGGTACGATTATGTGTATTTGATGCGACATAAATCGGAAACCTTTGAAAAGTTCAAAGAATTCCGAAATGAAGTAGAAAAACAAACTGGACAATATATTAAATGCCTTCGATCTTATCGAGGCGGTGAATATATGAGTGGTGAGTTCATGGATTATATGAAGGAGAATGGGATTCTCGCTCAATATACTCCTCCAGGTACTCCACAACACAATGGAGTGTCTGAGAGGAGAAATCAGACTTTATTGGATATGGTCCGATCGATGTTGATTTTCACATATCTGCCTTATTATTTATGGGGCTACTCTCTTTTAACAGCTGCACATCTTTTGAATAAGATTCCTTCAAAATCTGTTCCTACGACACCGTATGAGATATGGTTCGGCAGGAGACCAAATCTTAGTTACATTAAGGTTGGGGTTGTCCTGCCTATGTCAGGGTGGCTCACCATGATAAGCTTTCGCCTCGAGGGCAAAAGTTTAGGTTTTTCGGATATCCTTCGAATATGAATGGATATCTATTCTATGATACCGAGCATCGAAATGTGTTCGTAGCTCACTTCGCAAAATTTCTAGAAGTAGAATTTTTGTCAGAAGGTGGTAATCATAGACAAGTTGAAGTTGATGAAGTCCAACCTAAAAACAACGAACCAACGAAGGAACCTGAAGTTCAAGTAGATGAATGACCTTCAACACACACAGTCCGTAGGTCTGAAAGGGTTTCTAGACCTCCTGAACGCTTGTATTTGATACAAGAAAAGAGTATGGATGTTCTCTTAGTTGAAGAGACTGATCCTTTCACCTATAGAGAATCGATGTTGGACATCGACTCAGTGAAATGGCAAAGTGCCATGAAATCCGAGTTAGACTCAATGCATGAGAATCAAGTTTGGGACTTGGTTCCGCTTCCCAAAGGAATTGTTCCTATCGGTTGTAAATGGGTTTACAAGAGAAAGCGCGGGCCTTCCGGTAAGGTAGAAACTTACAAGGCCCGACTGGTAGCAAAAGGTTACATGCAGCGACCTGGCGTCGACTACGATGAAACTTTTTCACCAGTAGCAATGCTTAAGTCTATTCGGATTTTGCTTTCTATAGCTGCGTATCATGACTACGAGTTTGGCAAATGGATGTCAAAACGGCTTTTCTAAATGGATTTCTTGATGAAGAAATCTATATGGAACTGCCGGAAGGTTTTGAGTCCAGCGAAAACTCGGGTATGGTGTGTAAGCTTAAGAAGTCCATTTATGGACTTAAACAAGCTTCACGAAGTTGGAATCTTCGATTCGACGAGATTATTAGATTGTCTGGTTTTTTCAAGAATTCGGAAGAATCCTGTGTGTATCAGAAGGCCAGTGGGAGCATGGTCGTATTTTTAGTCCTATATGTTGATGACATCCTAATCATTGGGAATGATTTAGGTATGTTACAAAGCGTCAAAGCGTACCTCTGTAAGAATTTCTCCATGAAGAACCTGGGAGAAGCTTCCTATGTTTTAGGGATAAAACTTTATAGAGATAGACAAAGGAGGCTGATTGGTTATCCCAATCAACGTACATAGATAAGATCTTGGAACGGTATAATTTTGGTAACTGTAAGAAAGGAAACATACCGTTTAGAAATGGGATTCATCTTTAAAGTAGATGAGTCCACAAACAGAAGATGAGAAGGTTAGAATGTCTAACCAACCTTATGTTTCGTGTTTGGGTAGCATAATGTATGCCATGTTATGTACAAGGCCTGATATCAGTTTCGCTGTTAGTGTAACTAGTAGATATTAGTCCAATCCAGGAAATGACCATTGGATGGCCATTAAACATATCCTCAAGTATCTTAAAGGTACTAAGGATAAGTTAATAATTTATGGAGGAAACGAACTACAAGTTAACGGGTATACGGATTCCGATTTCCAATCGGATCATGATGATAGAAAGTCTACATCTGGATTCGTATTTACCCTTAATGGAGGTGCAGTTTGTTGGAAGAGTTCCAAACAGGAATCGACAGCAGATTCCACCACTGAGGCGGAATATATTGCAGCTTCTGAAGCTGCAAAAGAGGCTGTGTGGATAAAGAACTTTGTCATAGAATTGGGAGTTGTCCCAAGTATCGAGAATACGATTCCGTTATACTGTGATAATACTGGAGCCATTGCCCAACCAAAGGAACCGATGGCGCATCAGAAGTCGAAGCATGTGGAACACAAGTACCACATCATTCGAGAGATCGTGTCGCGAGGGGATATTGTCATGTGCAAGGTACCGAGTGAAGATAATGTAGCAGACCCGCTGACGAAGGCCATACCTCCGAAGTTGTTTGATAAACACGTGGAGTCGATGGGTATTAGATACAATCGTTATTGGCACTAGAGCAAGTGGGAGTTTTTGTTGGGGTTGGTGCTCTCAGCGCCAATTCCCGGTTGTATTTCTTTATGAATACTTCTGTAAAACATTATTATTTTAAATAATATATGCAGTTTCTATAATATAATGTATCTTTTAATATGGTAAAGACGTAATGACCTTAGAATGATCAGTCATGGTACTGTTACAAAAGCATCGCAACTGACATTGAGTAGTATCATGCGTTTTCATTCTCAGACTATTCCTGGTCAAGGTTTACACTACTTGGTCAGTATAGTAAACCCGTTGAGACCGGTACATGTCGTATACTGGAATAAATGATTCCAATGGTTTCTCAATGAACCATAAGTCTTGGAGACTAGTATAGACGTGTAGGTGTTTATAGCGGATAAACACTGAACGACTCACCGAAGATTATTAATGGATGGATAGTGCATGAGTGGTTCAGCATTCACTTGATCACTCCGAATGTGGTAAAGTACGTCGACCACTGCATAGGCAAGTCATACTCGAACTACATACGAAGAAACTCAAGCACATCTTCAACAAGCATGGTGTGTCCCATTGGCCGCTTGACATCAGTGAGGAAGATTGGACGTATTTGTGCGGCATGTGCACTTTGAAGGAATACGGGGTATGTTTTAAATTTTCATAATATTTCATTTTGTAGTCTTTTTGAAATAAAATAGTGACTAACTTCTTTTTTATAGAAAATTTATGAGCAGAACATTATGAACCAACAAAATCTGCGGTTCAACCAAGTTTGAGGTTCGAAGTCATTTTCTACGCATCGCGAGAACACTCTAATGTAAGTAGATATTTATGTACTTAATTGTATTTTAAAAATATTTAATTAATAATTGTAGACATTGTATTTTTACATCCCGATGAGAAGTCTCTAATGATGACACTGTTGGGGTTGGTGCTCTCAGCGCCAATTCGAAGTTGTATTTCTTTATGAATAATTTTGTAAAACATTATTATTTTGAATAATATATGCAGTTTTTATAATATAATGTATCTTTTAATATGGTAAAGACGTAATGACCTTAGAATGATCAGTCATGGTACTGTTGCAAAAGCGTCGCAACAGACATTGAGTAGTATCATGACGTTGTCATTCTCAGACTGTTCCTGGTCAAGGTTTACACTACTGAGTCAGTATAGTAAACCCGTTGAGACCGGTATATGTCGTATACTGGAATAAATGATTCCAATGGTTTCTCAATGAACCATAAGTCTTGGAGACTAGTAAAGATGTGTATGTGTTTATAGCGGATAAACACTGAACGACTCTCACCGAAGATTCTTAATGGATGGTACACCAACGTCAATAAAAATCTTCACGGGTTGAGTAGCACTTGTGATTATTAGACTTGAGATGCCATTGTGGGCACATGAGACATCTTCTACACTTAGATGGCAGTCACGTCACCGATCTATTAGATCAGACCTCCGCCTGTTTGTTGGGTGAAGATAGATCCTCAGGGTGTCCTATGTGTATCAAGATAGGATCCGTCATTTCTGTGTATCAGAGCATAGGTAGTCCATATGATTAGCAATCAGATAAAACCATGGGCCCGTGGTACAGTTTAGAAGCTAGTTCTAAACATTCTTTTTTGAGATTGCTAATAGAATAGTCGACTGGATAATCCCTATAGAGATTTGACGTTTACATCTATATCTCTGGGATTTATCCGGATACCTGTGACAGAGGAATTATAAATTTGCCATGACCTCGACCTGTATGATTCAGCGAGTTTATCCGTGATCGTCATAATTTACGGGTGGATAAATTATGGACACGAAATTTGTTTTCGTGACAGATATGCCTGAATCTAGAGAGTCTCAATAATGAAATATACTCGTAGAGCACTAGGGCAACAATTAAAATAATATTGATTATTTATAAATTCGTTTAAAGGTTAAACGCAAAATACATGTTTAGTGACCCGATAGTCATTTCCTTAATTTTTGTGTATTTGTAATTAATGCTTGATTAATTCAAATACACATTAATTAATTATCAAATTGAGATATTTTACTAATATCATAAATGAATATATGTATTTAATATTTAATGTAAATATTATACATATATTTAATATATATTGTATTTAATTAATTAATTGTTAAATGATTAAATTAATTAAAATATAAATATCTTAAGGTTTAGATATTTGTTTTAATGACTTAGTTGCCATTTTTGACTTGTTGAAAATTATCATTAAAGTGTAATGATAATTTTATCAACTTGGCAAAATGAAATTCAAATGAAATGAAATTAATATATCTTGTTTTTTGTTTAGGCCAAATCGGCCAAGGCACTTTTGTAACAAGTATATATTGTTTTGTTCATTTAGGGTTTAGATAACCTAATACACTTTATCAAACTCCATTAAAACAAAGCAAAGAAGGTAGAGAGAAAAGAAAAGAAAATCAAAGAAAAGCTTGGAATTTAGTAAGTATTTCCAACCTTCCATTAGAGAGTATTTGTTCCTCTTGTTGTGGGCTTCACTTGGTGATGTTCTTAAGTTTTTCTATTCATTATTCTTTGTGTTTTTGATGGATGAAAGTTTGATGAAGGGGTTATGCATGCATGAAGTTGGAAGAATGTAACTAGTGTAGTAATAAGCATTATTTTCATGGTTTTAGAACTTTGTTGCTAATCTAGAGTTGTTGACCCACTCTTAAATGACCTAGATTTGATCTATAGTTATTTCATTGTGTTGAGACTTGAATTGGATGGAAGAAACATGATTGAAGTAATTGATTTAACCATTTGGTATAATTTGTCCAATTTGAAGAAATTGAAAAATTAGGGTTTAAGACCACTTCCAAATTTAGGGATTTTCATTTATGTTGTGTATTTGGATTTTTATATGATACATATAAAATCTTATGTTGATTAGATTTCATCTTGATGTGTTTTGAACATGGAAAGTGCAAAATGCACATTATGCTCCCTAAGGAGGCTCTCGGCCAAGGCTAATAATTTTTAGGTTTTTGGTTGCATTTGTGTTTTGACATTTGTGACATGTTAAATTAATATTAGTAATGATTTAGAATCATCCAAAATTGATTTGAATAATTTCGGACTAAAATGAACAAAATACAAAGTGTAAAGGCAATTCGGTAAATTCACATAAATTTGATTTATTGAGTTTTATTTCATAATTTAATTATTGGGTAATTAAATAATATGTTTATTTAATTAATCCGAGAAAAAATTTTGAAATCAGAAAATTTGATTTCACACTGTTTCCGCTGCGTTACCGGATATCCGCAATATAACCCCTACAGACACATCTGAAGAGTTTATGAGAGTTGTAAGGTTTAATCTTGGAAAGGAAAGAAACACCAAAAATCCCAGAAACTAGAGTTCTAGACGGACATCATCTATGTTCGGCTAGGTATGGACCATAATGTCCAATCAGATTTTCTTAAAGTCCAGCCGGATATATCTCGGGTTTCCAAAATAACAGAAAGACTGAATCTTCCAACTAGTTTCCTTTTTAACTTGTTTCCATACTAACCCTTGTGATCTCAGCCATCATAGAGGAGTGTTGGGTTAGGGAAAAAAGAAGACTAGTCATTAAGCAACTAACAGGCTAAAAAATTACCAGCGGTGATAGTTCTTGAGTAGACCAACTAGAAGCCACCGTGAACAAGATGGCCAAACAACTATAGACATTGATCAATGCCATGGCCAATCAAGCTATAATCCAGACAGCGGAGGCTTAGACTAACGAGAAGAGGCGTGAGGAGCCCGAGAGTAGGATTGAGGGAGCCTAGTCCCAAATGATGAAGAAGACATGACAGGATATGCTACGAGCAAATTGGCGAAGTCATAGGACGATGTTGAATTACAAAGGTTCAAGGAGAAAAATGGAAGTATGAACCATAAAATGATGGGTAAACATAAGGACATACTGGACTACATGTAGGGGTAATTGTGGTCAAGTGGAAAACAATTCTAGCTTACCCAAAGGTGGTCAATTGATTCTACATTGATAGGCATTGCTCTAAGATTTAATCTAGAGTTCCAAACTCCTATTAATTGTTCAATGTCCAACTAGAACAACTTTGACCTAATTAACAAGCATATTGTGTTATACTTTCAAAACATCCTAACATAATTTATTAGCCTTATTTCAACTTTAAGCTATGTAATCATGGATCCAATACATAATTCATCACTGTATGTCTCACTAATAAAATATTCACTAATGAAGAACATAGCTTAAGAGAAGTTCAAGCTTACCTAGTAAGCTTGATGGAAAGATCTAATCTACTTCTCTTTGTTGAAATGGTTGGAGAACTTCCAAGGTTTGCAAGCTTGACTCCAAGTTCCAATCTTGATTCCGATGCTAGCAAGCTTTACTCCAAGATCCAATCTTGATTTCTCCTAGATGAAATGTTGTAGAAACCTCACAAAGCTTCTCTAAGCACTTCTCTAACTTACGCTAATTTCTCCAAGAATTGCTTATATTTAGCTTTCTTAAGCTTGATTAAAATCATTGCTCAAGCTTGCTATTTATAGCAAAACTTAGATAATTTTTAATTAATAAATTTTTAATCAACTTTTATGTTGGATTAATCTAATTTGTCCAATATGTATAGATAGGTGTGACTAATCACTTTTGTCTACCACTTGATTTAATCTAATTAAATCAAGACAAAGCTTAATTAATGGATTAGTTACATGTCTTCTACTTTGATTTAATCCAATTAAATAAAGCCAAAACACCTATAATTACATACTTGCAATTACGATAATATCCTCAATAATAGAGTATATTATGAAATTACGACAAAACCCTTGTGTAAATATTGAATTAATCCAATTAATTCATTTAGGTCAAAGTAAATAATCAATGTTATCCAATAACATTTGATTATCTTAGTTGATAATTATAATATAGAATATTATCTTCAATAATAGTTAGCGACAGATGTATCATTACAATGCAGTTCATTATTTCCTACACATGTACTAAGAAGTAATGCAAATACCTTTATTGAAATAAATGTTCAAGATATTCATAGATTGCATAAATCACAGCTAACCGGGAAAGATTAGAGTCAAGTAATTACAAATCATGTTTGTTGTTTCTTAGATGATGGAACAAGGTCATGAGATCTAGGAGAAAAACTCCGGGAATAGAGAGGGACTCCGAGAATGGAGAACAGCCTCGGGAAAAAGGATGAGCGAAGAGCCTCGAGGATGAGGAGAGATCAGATCTGAAAAAAAGAAAAAATGAAGAAAAAAATTTAGCTCGCTGAGTTGAAAACCTGAAAGGGCGACTCAGGGAAGATAGAACAATCCGATAAGTTGAAAATCCGAAAGGATAGCTTAGGCAAAAGATAGAAAGGACATGTAACTCAATGGACGAAGTAAAAGGCAGTGCCTTTTCTGCATCCTCAGGACAGCAAAGAAAAGCTTCAAAAATCGAAAGACATGATTTTCAATATCCAAGAAGGGTAGTAAGAGAAAAATACAAGTCGAGAATGGCAGTAAACTCCTCACGAAGAGGGCATATTTCGAAATCTGGGAATCGAAAGGCGTAATCCACCTTAACCCGGTGCAGGTAGCGGAGAGCAGAAAATTGAGCCAGGTCTGGGGATGACCAATCTACTACCCCACGAATAAGGGACACAACGGGGTCTTGAGCCATGAGACTAAAGCAATCACCGGAGGAGAATTGTCAGAAAGAAACTGTAAGCAGGCCTAGGGGCGACCAAAGCTTTTATAGGCAAGAGGGCACCAAAAGCCAAGAGGATCCCTAAAGGGGTGAAGAAAACCCTCTAGCGTAAGGAAGGCCTAACCAAGGATGACATCAAGCCAATATGACAAAGAAAACCCATCGGAATAGGGAATGCATCCATGCATACATGCATACATGTCGTATAAACACATTTTTTATTTTATGTTCGCAGGCTTTGAAGAAAAAGAAAAGTGGCAAAGACGAACAACTCCAAGAAATGAGAGGAAACTTAGAGGTGAGGACGTAGAACCTCGGGAATGAGGGTAAAGAACTTCATGAATGGAGAACAACCTCAAGAATGAGGATGAAGAACTCCGGGAATGGAGAACAACCTCGGGAATGAGGACGAGCAAAGAGCCTCGAGAATAAGGACAGATCAGGGGTCGAAGTGCCTCACCACCATCAGTTCGACTGTTCAGAAATGAATCCTAGGGTCGAGGCCTACATTATCAACAGTTTGGGAATGAATTCCAGAGGTCGAAGCACCTCATCATCATGAAAAAAAACTCCTCATCGGATCGAAGAGTCACGCAAATGGACCAAAATGCCATCACTCAACACAGTTTGGGAATAAATCCCAAAGATCGAAGCATCTCACACCCAGCATAGTTCGGGAACAAATCCTAGGGGTCGAAGCACCTCGCCATCAACTCAACTCAGTTCGGGAATAAATCCCAAAGATGAAGCATCTCACACCCAGCATGGTTCGAGAAAAAATCCCAGGGATCGAAGCAACTCGCCATCAACTCAACTCAGTTCGGGAATAAGTCCTAGAGATCGAAGCATCTCAGACCCAGCATGGTTCGGGAAGAAATCCTAGGGGGCGAAGCACCTCGCCATCAACTCAGTTCAGGAAGAAATCCCATAGATCGAAGCATCTCACACCCAGCATGGTTTGGGAAAAAATCCCAGGGGTTGAAGCACATTACCATCAACTTAACTCAATTCGGAAAGAAATCCTAGAGATCGAAGAATCTCACACCTAGTATGGTTCGGGAAGAAAACCCAAAGGTCGAAACACCTCACCATCAACTCAACTCAGTTTGGGAAGAAATCCCAAAGATCGAAGCATCTCACACCCAACATGGTTCGGGAAGAAATCCCAGGGGTCGAAGCACCTCGCCATCAACTCAACTTAGTTCGGGAATGAATCCCAGAGATCAAAGTATCTTGTAAAAGCAGCAAAACAACAGGTAAGTCCGGCAACAGCAGTAAAAATGCATGCAAGACTTTGATAAGGTTGTCACTGTCACACACTGCACAAACCCATCAAAGTTGGGGCGACTGTAGGCACTGTATTTTTGTATGAGCTCATTAATGAGCCTCGTATGGAGTTACTATCTGAAAAGTTATGGAAGTTGTGAAAAACGAATGCCGGAAGGAAGTAAGGAAAACCTCCAAAATTAGCACCTCACCGGATTCGGACTCACTAGCTAGCCTCAGATTTGCTTATTTAGTTTCTGGTTCAAGCCATAGCCTCGGTCCATCACCCCCAGCCTCGGTCCAATACCCCATGCAACCCATCAACACGCCCAAGGCCCATGAAATCCATCCACACTCCCAAAACCCCATGCATTCCATATGCTCAAATTCCCTCATCAAGACTTTCCAATTTAACAAGATTTGAAATCTCATCATTTCCAATTAACAAGATTTGAGATATCCTTATCACCAAATTTAGAGAATTTTATTCCAAAAATAATTTAAGAATATATCTCCCAAATAAATGTGATTTATTTACCTATTGGAGATCCTTTCAAGACATTAAAAAAGGGAAATTTTTTTCATCATCAAAGAAAGGCTGGGGGGACGGCAACAAACATAAAAAAACCATAGGGATTCTCTTCTCTTCTTTGACGACAACACAGACAAAAAAACCCTTGAAGACCTATTCTCTTTTTCTCCTTTCACGACAACCCTTGAACAACAACAACCACCGAAAAACCAAGCATCACCGAAATAACAAACTAAAAAAAAAAAACAACCAGCCACCAAACAGAAAAATGAGAAAACAACACCAAAATCACCGAGAAACATAACCCAAAAATTGAGAAAGACAACCAACCACAAATCACCAAAAACAACAACCATAATCACCAAAAACAACAACCATAAATCACCAAAAACAGCAGCCAAAAACAACCAAAATAACAGCAAAAAATAACAAAAAAACAGCAGCCAAAATAACCAAAATAGCAGCCAAAAAAACCGAAAAATAACAGCCAAAACAACCAAAAAATATCAGCCAAAAACAACCAAAACGGCAACCCAAAAAGAGCACCAAAATAGCAGCCAAAAATTGCAAAAATAACAGCCAAAAAACCAAAAAAATAGCATCCAAAAACCGTAAAAACAACAGCCAAAAACCGCAAAAATAGTAGCAAAAAAAACAACGAAACAACGAAACAACAACAAAAAATAGCAAAATAGCAACCAGAAAATAGCAAAACAACAAGCAGAAACAATGAACCAGCAACCAAAAATAGCGGATTAGCTATCCATCCGGTGACGGCCTAACGCACTTCCGAGAAAGTAACTTAAAACGTAAGACCTGAGGGCATTCTTAACACATTTATTTTTATAGTTCCGGACGTTGCGTGTCTGGCTAGACGTGAAACACGTCCAGCCGGGTTTGCGAATTCCCACATCAAAGACAACCAAATTTCTGGTCACATTTTTCTTTCTTTCTTTGGCATTCCATTATTTATCGTTTTATTTATTTATTCACTTTCATTGTTATTTTATTATTTCGTATTCATTTTGTTATTTTTGTCTATTTATCGTTATTTTATTATTCTGTCTTTATTTTATTTGTTCATATTGGTGATTGTCCGCATATGCAAGGTTATATTTTTTATGTCCGTTTAAATCCCATAGATGATCACATCTATGTTATTATCCCTTGTGGGATATCGGATGGAAACCCAGACGTAAATTTCGTAGCCGAATCCGAATGGACGGTAGTGAGGTATGTACTTGGGATACTTTCCATGTGCCACTCGGGAAATACCCATATATGCGTGATTAACCCCCTCATTTTTATTTGCTATTTATTTCTTGATGTTTTGTTTTGCTTTTGAATTGTTTATTATAATTTTCGTTATGGCATCTCGTATTTCTTGATTTAATATGCTTTTGGAACTATGTTATTGTGATTATTATTTGGCTTGGGTATGATATTATGTTTTTATTCGGTTTTATGTATGAATTGCATTAAGAGTTGGCTATACCATTGTGTGAACCCGTCCATTATACTAGCATAAGTAAGGGACCATTCTGAATCCAACGGTTTAAGGTCTTCCCTTGCGATGGGTGAGTGCGGCCTTAAATCTTTCCTAGTTCACACTAGGTGGCTACTTCTTTATTCTCCGGTTTAGTCCCCCACGGGCTACTCCGTACTCTCTACGGGCTGCGAGCCCAACAATGTCGTGGTCGCCGAGCATCATAGGCATAGTGGTAAACTCCTCTTCGCTCCTACAGACTGTTTTTATAAAAATCGCCATCTTTTGTTATATTTAACAAATTATGATGGTTTATGGAAAAACTGTCATAAATACTAGTAAACAAATGACGATTTTTATAAAGACGTCATCTTTTTTCTAACAAAATGTGACGATTTTTAAAAAAACTGTCATCTTTTATTATATTTAAAAAATTATGACGGTTTTATGGAAAATTCGTCATAAATACTAATAGTAAAAAGATGACGATTATTTTAAAAACCCCATATCTTTGCTAACAAAAGATGATGGTTTTCATGAAAATTGTCATATTTTGTTATATTTAAGAATTATAACTGTTTTATGGGAAAAACCGTCATAAATACTAATAATAAAAAGATGACAATTTTTATAAAAACCGTCATATTTATAAAAACCGTCATCTTTTGTTATATTTAAAAAGATGATGGAAATTATAAAGTACTCTTTTGTTCAATATTATAGTTTGGGATGCCAGCATATAGGGTATGAGTTTACTAATACCAAATCTATACCCGTTTTTTCAGTATATTATCAAACCTACACCATGTCTGTTGCGATTTTTCGGATCCATTACCAAGCCCGCCTAAACAAATTTACACCTATTACCAAACTCCCGCTGGTCTCTTATGGATTTTTTTTTAGGTTTTTCAATTTAATATATATAATATATATATTTTATATATATATCATGCTATCTTGACACAGACTAGTTTCTTGATAGAAAAATTAATTGTCAAGAATCGGGATGTTAAAATTCTTGACATATTTTCTGTAAAGAATTCTTGACATTCACCATAAATTTTTACATAAATTAGATATCAAAGAGTATAACATATCAAAAAAAACCAGAATATATGGGAAAAAAAGATGAATTTATGCCTAATCTTACAAATGGCTACCCTGCAGTTGCATTGGTTATCTCCCCTGAGTAGATCTAAAGATTTACTTATAACTTCACTTTTGGAACTTGAAATCAAGATCCGTAAAATTATACATAAACTATACATTTTAAAGTTCAACATATACAAAGATTAGAATTTTTGGATGAAGATGAAATTGAAGTAAAATTCATAATTTGGAAGTTCTGTGTATGACCTGATGCTATTTTTACTAATTATGTTTAAAGATTCAACCATATTATGAGTTTGGTAAATCGAAATTGAATCCGTAAAAACCTACATAAATTAGACACATTAAGTTTCATCCTACTAAGAGTTTAGCTCGTGATTCACTTCCAATAAATGACAGCGAATTCATATATAACCGTTGAGCAGTGAATATTTCTATTACAATTTAATTTGGTTACTGTGTTCTTACAACGGACTTTGAACAATCAGTAAACCGAACTGGAATGATATAATTTTGATCAGTGATAAACGAATGGAATGATACAATTTTCAACAGTGAAACAAATGACAACAAGCATAAAGAGAACGCGAAAATAGTAAATCAGTCCCAGCGATGAAGGCAGAATTCCGAGGCTTGTTGATGCGGCAACAATCTCCTTAAAACAAATTCGTCCCTACCGATTGGTGCAGTAGAATGCGAGACGTCTGTTCCCAGGATGCAACGGAAAAAGAGGAAATTGGGCATCACCAAATTCGACTGCAACGAACAACCGAAGTGCCTGAACTCTTCTAAAAAGAAAACTTAAAACTTGTTTCTGTATTCAACTTACACAAAACGAAAATACACATATCTATTAAAAGAAATTAACATGCCAATAAATTGAGTTAGTGGGAGACCTTCCATTTGATTTGTAACCACTTAGTTAATTAATAAAATTGAATTAACTGTTATGGAACATCAAAAGCTTGGAAAAAAATAAAGAGGAGGCTTGCAAAAATTCGCTAGGCCGGGCTCGCACATTTTGGTCCGGCATTCGTGTACGCAGGACACGCGGGTGCACACGAGCCAAGCTTGATTCGGATTTGATTTGCACCCCCCCCCCCCCCGCGCACGTAGAGAGAGCCTCTATCCTTATAACTCTTACCCATCTACATATGAGCAATCATATAAAGCATAATAATTTTCCCTCTATAGCTTTCCCATATGGGACAAGCTCAATTCTCCTTATTTTCCAACACCATGGGTGAACTTTGAGCAACAATTTCTCATTCACCCAAGCACCATTTTAAGCATATGAATATACCATTTCGAACTACTCACGGAGGAGTATCCGAATCATTCAATAACAACCACTAACACGAAGTGGACCATGCTTAAAATTGTGCCTCAAAATGCTTACTCATAAGCATTTTCCAACAATCCCCCACATGAATGAAATTGGCGAAAAACGTCAAATAAAATATTTTATAAAACATTTTATTTTGACCTAGAAGAGTTCAACGGTTCAACACCTGCATAGGATAGGTAGGCCTCAGCCTTTGAACCTTCCCTTGTGAAAATATATCTCATTTACTGGCTGACAGTGGACGCGAGATGTCATTGAACTGTACTGCCGTTCATGTAAATGGGAAATATATATCACACAGATATTTAACCTAACACATCTGAGTTCTCATTATTATGTTCATTTTGGCCATGAACATCAACCTGGTTCTGCAAGAGTTTCTAAGAATTGAGCCCCGTACAATTCCCTTTGAAGCGGCCTCACTTCTCTCTCACATAGGTGATTTCTTATTCAAGAGCATCTCGTAATACTCTGCTCGGATTCATGACGCATAAGAATCATTAAAAGCCTATGCTTAACCTCAATCCATACGAGCATCACTATTTCATTTCACCATAGGAATGGACTATAGGGTAACCCCCCACAGTGAACCAATTATGTCTTTTACGAGTAGGTTGTCTCATTAAACCTAGATCTTGGGATCTCCAGTCAACAAAGTTGGGTTTTCCTTCGTAATAAACATTTATCTAATGGGCTTTAGTCCCATTCCCCTCGATGATTTCACAACCAACTCTCTATTTAACCTTTTGGTTAGCGGATCTGCAATGTTATCCTTTGACTTTACATAGTCAATAGAAATAACTCTAGTAGAGAGTAATTGTCTAACGGTATTATGTCTACGACGAATATGTCTAGACTTACCATTATACATATTGTTATGTGCCCTTCCAATTGCAGATTGACTATCGCAATGAATGCAAATTGCTGGCACTAGCTTAGGCCAACTTGGAATATCCTCTAGAAAATTTCGAAGCCATTCTGCTTCTTCAGCACACTTGTCTAATGCAATGAATTCTGATTCCATTGTAGATCTGGCTATCACAGTCTGTTTGGAGGATTTCCATGATATAGCTGCACCTGCTAGTGTAAACACATAGCCACTGGTAGACTTTGAGTCTTTCATGTCAGATATCCAATTAGCATCACTGTATCCTTCGACTACAGCTGGATATCTATGATAGTGCAACCCATAATTACGAGTAAAACGTAAGTACCTAAGTACTCTCACTATTGCTTTCCAGTGATCAACCCCTGGATTACTCGTATATCTGCTGAGCTTGTTTACTGTACAGGCTATATCAGGTCTTGTACAACTCGATAGATACATCAAACTCCCGATCACTCTAGAGTATTCTACTTGAGATATACCATCTCCCCTATTCTTCGATAGGTGTAGACTCACATCTAAAGGAGTTCTAGCCACAGCAGAATCATCATTGTTGAATTTACCAAGAATCTTGTCCACATAGTGCGACTGATCAAGAATAAGTCCATCAGGACTTCTCGAGACCTTTATTCCCAGAATGACATCTGCTAGACCCATGTCTTTCATGTCAAACTTGGATTTCAGCATATTCTTGGTAGATTTCACCATTTTAACATTACTCCCGACAATCAATATGTCATCAACGTAGAGACATAAAATGACATAGCCAACTTCTGTCTCTCTGACATAAATGCATTTATCACACTCATTGATTTTGAAACCATTTGCTAACATGGTGTCATCAAACTTTTTATGCCACTGTTTCGGAGCTTGTTTTAATCCATACAAGGATTTAACCAACTTACAGACTTTCTTTTCTTGTCCTGGAGCTATAAAGCCTTCAGGTTGTTCCATGTAAATTTCTTCATCTAAATCTCCATTAGAAAGGCTGTTTTCACATCCATCTGATGTACCTCAAGATTGCGCAAAGCTGCAATCGCTATTATCATCCTTATGGAATTTATTCTCGTTACAGGAGAATAAGTATCAAAGTAATCAAGACCTTCACGTTGTCTGTAACCTTTAATTACAAGTCTTGCTTTGTACTTGTCAATTGATCCATCTGCCTTCATTTTCTTCTTGAAAATCCACTTGGATCCTAAGGTTTACATCCTGGAGGAAGATCCACTAACTCCCAGGTGTGATTTTGTAAGATGGATTCAATTTCACTATTGATGGCATCTTTCCACAAAGCACCATCAGCTGACCTTACAGCTTCGTTATAGCTTTGAGGATCATTTTCTAGCAAAAATGTCAAAAAATCTGGACCAAATGATTTTTCCGTTCTAGCTCTTTTGCTACGTCTTGGTTCAAGTTCAACAACTTGTTGATCCTCCGGAACATTTATTTGTTCTCGGTCCTGACTATCTTCAATGATAGTCTCATGTACCCGTTTGTGTACATTTGAATTCGAATTAGTTTTACAAGGAAAAACGTATTCGAAAAAGGATGCATTCCTCGACTCCATTATCGTATTCTTGTGAATATCTGGTATATTAGACTCATGCACAAGAAATCGATAAGCATTACTGTTATGTGCATATCCTATGAAAATACAATCAACAGTTTTTGGTCCTATCTTCACCTTTTTAGGTGGAGGAATAACTACCTTGGCAAGACACCCCCACACTCGTAGAAATTTGTAGGAAGGTGCTCTTCCTTTCCACATCTCATAAGGAGTTTTCCCTGCATCTTTCCGTGGTACCTTATTAAAAGGTAATTAGCTGATAAAACAGCTTCTCCCCACATATTCTGAGGTAAGCCAGAGCTGATTAACATAGCGTTCATCATCTCTTTCAAGGTACGATTCTTCCGTTCTGCAATCCCATTGGATTGAGGTGAATAAGGAGCTGTGGTTTGATGTATGATTCCATTTTGTTCACAAAGTGATTCAAAAGGGAAAACATACTCCCACCACGATCACTTCTCAACTCCTTAATTCTTTTGTTCAGTTGATTCTCAACTTCATTCTTATAGAGAACAAATTTCTCTATAGCTTCGTCCTTGCTTTTCATCAAATACACATAGCAAAATCTAGTGCAATCATCAATAAAGGTAATAAAATATTTATTACCGCCTCTCTATTGTATTGAATTAAAATCACATACATCAGTATGAATAAGATCAAGTGGTTCGGAGTTTCTTTCAATACTATGAAAAGATGATCTAGTTAGTTTTGCCTCAACACAAGTATCACACTTATGTTTGTTATCAATTTTAAAATTTGGAATGTGGTTCATGTTAATTAATTTCCATAATGAATTAAAATTAACATGTCCTAATCTACCATGCCATAGATTAGAGTACTCAACAATATAAGCAGAAGAACTAGCTTTATTGATATTCTTAGGTTTAACAACCATTACATTGAGCTTAAAGAGCCCATCAGTTACATTAGCCTCATGATTCTTTTTCTTCTTCGGCAGTCTGCACTCAGAGACTTGTGACCCATTTTGTCACAATTGAAGCATTTTCCTTGAAATTTGGATTTCTTGGAAACTCCTCCTTGAGGGCCCATCTTTGACCCTTTTTTCTTGAGGTTCTTGTTTCTTATGGCCATGTCAACAACATTTACTTTGGCCTCATGAGTTATTCCCCTCTTGTCAGATACTCTGTAATCTTCCTCAATCTAAGCTTAAGAACCAAGTCTTCAATGCTCATTTCTTTTCGCTTATGCTTTAGATAATTCTTGACATCTTTCCAACCAGGTGGAGTTTTTTCAATTATCGAGGCTACTTGGAATGTTTCACTTAAAACCATTTCCCCTCAGCATGAATTTCTGCTAGAATAATTTGCAATTCTTGTACTTGCTTAACACAGTTTTGGAATCAATCATCTTAAAATCTAGGAAACGGCCTACGACAAATTTCTTAGTACCGGCATCCTCAGTTTTATTTTTTCGGTCTAAAGATTCCCAAGCCCTTTGCTGTTTTCATCCCGGATACACACTGTACAAGGAATCACTCAGCCCATTCAACACATAATTCCTACATAGGAATTCAGAATGTTTCCAAGCATCGATCGCACTGATCACTTGGATATCAATCTCACCCTCCACGGGTTCAGGAGCATCTTCCTTTAGAAACCTCGCAAGGTTCAACGTGGTCAAGTAGAAAAACATTTTCTGTTGCCACCGTTTAAAATTCTGTCCACTGAATTTTTCAGGTTTTTCTGCATCAGGATGACATTGCTCACATGTCCAACAGGTTGTCTAGCCACGAGCGACAGTAAACACCTGGCTAGCCACAGCGGCTGCCATATTAAGCCCAGAGGTTGGAGCAAGTTGGCCAGCCGAAGAGGCTGCCACTGCACTTTGGCCATTCGTGTACGCAGGACACGCGGGTGCACACGAGCCAAGCTTGATTCAGATTTGATTTGCACCCCCCCCCCCCCCCCGCGCACGTAGAGAGAGCCTCTATCCTTATAACTCTTACCCATCTACATATGAGCAATGATATATAAGCATAACTTTCCCTCTATAGCTTTCCCATATGGGACAAGCTCAATTCTCCTTATTTTCCAACACCATTGGGTGAACTTTGAGCAACAATTTCTCATTCACCCAAGCACCATTTTAAGCATATGAATATACCATTTCGAACTACTCACGGAGGAGTATCCGAATCATTCAATAACAACCACTAACACGAAGTGGATCATGCTTAAAATTGTGCATCAAAATGCTTACTCATAAGCATTTTCCAACAATTTCAACGACTAGGTAGAATCTAAATTCTCATATCCACACTTGCGTATTCTAAACTGAGGCCTGTAAAAATCATAGACGATCTAAATACCCTAAATTTATAGCGAGATTAAGTGTCAATGTATCACATATTTTATTACATTATACAAAAGTATTCCGAGTTATGAAATCTAACGATTGAATTGGCTATAGATCAGCACCAGGATTCTCAACAACCGACAACACCGTGAGGCACATCTAGTTCACCCTAGCGCTGTGAGTGGAGTACTTCAATGAGGTTGAGTGTCTATGAATTTTTTATTTTATTTGATTTACGAGAAATATCTTATGTTACCTAGTCTAACAAGTGTTATTGGTTATAGATTGTTGTCAAGTGCCATGATCGTCACCAAACTTTGCAGCGTGCATCCTATCAACTTCTAAAATTCGTGAGTGGAGTACTTGTATTTAGAAAATCATTTTTGATTTAGTTGTTGTTTATCAATTATTATGTTTGTATACTTGTGATTTAGCTTTGAGATTTTATATTGGATAACATTTTTATTGATTACTTCGTGAAGCATTACTATTATTCGGTTATTGTTGGATTTATAAAAAAAAATTATTTGGATTGCATTTCTGGATTTTAGAATGAGCTTTAAGTGAATTATTAGTTAGAGATGCGAAATGTTTTCAATGAGATTGATGTTTGAAAATGATTTTTAAGATTTAACTTGATATGCCTCATATTGATGTTTGAAAATTATTTTTAAGATTTAACTTGATATGCCTCATATATTTATTTTTGGAATTATCGGATACTTTGGAATTGGCGGAGCAAAGCATATGAACATGGCAGATGCAGATTTAAGACCAGGTGGACGGTGATACGTAACGTTCTTGGATCCTAGTTTCAGTGACATAGGAGACGGCGAGAAGCAACACCCCAAGGCACTAGCTACCTACCGGTTTTAGTGTCTTGGGGATGACGATACGTAAGACCCCAAGACACCAGCTGTTTATCAGAGAGGCCCATACATTAGTTTTTCTTTTGAGACATATTGAGTTTTTAAAGGTTTGATGCTCAGTTGATTTTAAAGATTTTGAGATACTATTTGAGAATTAGATTTTCAAAAAAGTATGATGTTATTTAGTCATTATTGTTATAAATTTCTGATCATTGCTTTATTTCTTTTTAGCTCCACTCACTGGGTTCTTTAGAGCTTACCCCCCCCCCCCCACTCGTAGGTAGAAGTATCTGGTGAGCCACAATGGTTTGAAGACATGGATCGAGGTGAACCCCCACCCATTAATAGGTAGAAGTATCTGGTGAGCCAAAATGGTCTGAAGACATGGATCGAGGTGAGTAGGTATCATTGCAATCACTAGGGAATGGTCCAACATGCACAGTTTACATGATATGATATGTTTCCGCCACGACGCTTTTACTATGTTTTTATGTTTTATGGTTTTTAAATCTGTTGTGACACTTGTATAAGGCTATGTCCAACTGCAGTGCATCGGCCCGCTATCTCCTGTTGACGTGAGCTTGTTTCATTCATTGTTCGATATGTGCATGCGATTCAGACATTGGACGCCTGTTATATTTCACCCAGTTGAGTTGGTCTAGAGTGCTTGTTATATTTCTTCCAGTTGAGTTGATACTGGATGCTTGTTATATTTTGCCCAATTATATTTGTCTTGGGTTCTTGTTATATTTCGTCCAATTGAGTTGATACTGGATGCTTGCTATATTTCATTTAGTAGAGTTGGTCCTGAAAGCTTGATAAGGATTTACGAGAAATATGATTTTCGGATTTGATTTTATTTACAACAAAAAAGGTTTTGTAATTAGTAATCAAAATAATTTGTTAGCAATTGCTTTATGCTCTCTGTTTTGACGATGAATGTAATTTCCTGCACAAGAGCTTATGTCGGGATATGTATATATGTAAGTGTTACTGATGAAGCGATTTTCAAGTATATATGATTGGTAAGTGGAGAATCAATATAAGTTGCTGACGGCTGATTTTGGTCTCAGGACAATATTGGAATATTTACTCCCGAGACAATCCTTCCTCAATAGTGAATTTGTTCGGTATGGGGGAACCAAAAGCAAACTTAGCAAAAGACAGATAAATACGTCAATCGACAAAGAGATTTAACGTGGTTCAGCGGATCAGATCCAACCTACGTCCACAGGCACAGAATGAGTGATACTTTTATTACTAAAATATGCTTCTCTGCTCTGTTTTTTGTTTACAAGTCAAATGGTAATGATTCTGATCCCCCTTACTTACACTTCCCCCTTGATTTTGGTCTCATGACAATATTGGAATATTTACTCCCGAGACAATCCTCCCTCAATAGTGAATTTGTTCGGTTATGGGGGAACCAAAAGCAAACTTAGCAAAAGACAGATAAATACGCCAATCGACAAAGAGATTTAACGTGGTTCGGCGGATCAGATCCAACCTACGTCCACGGGCACAGAACGAGTGATACTTTTATACTAAAATATGCTTCTCTGCTATGTTTTTTTATTTACAAGTCTGATGGTAATGATTCTGATCCCCCTTACTTACACTTCCCCCTTCTATTTATAATAGTGAAGAAATCAGATTCCTCTTCCTATAAGGATTCCTAGTTTGAAACTATATTTACTTCCCATATCCTATTAGGACACTGACTTATTCACTTCCCTGATCCTATTAGGATACTGACTTATTCACTTCCAATATCCTATGAAAGTAGGATAACCTATCCTCTTATCCATAAGAATAGGATGTCTTATCTTCTGGAGCATATCTCACCATGTTCTCGGTCTTCATGAGGTCGGTCATGATGGTCTTTTGAACTGAGAATGCTGCTGTCGATCTGATAATGCCCGGTCATCCGATCTTAAGTGGTCGGGTTACCGCTCATAAGTGCTTGGCCCCCAACTCAGGTGGTCGGGTTGGTATTAATGATCTCGATCGATTCGATAATGGAATTTGCCCTTTTTACCCCCATATTGCTTAAATATCATAGGACCTGAAAATACCACCAACATCTGTCCCCTAGTTCTCGGTTCCAACAAGTATACGAGTTGGTGCTGGGAACTATATAAAAGAGTGGTACGGCTGATGAACTGGTGGCCGATCTTCGAAGGAGAAAATTCCTCGGCCTACACTTATCTCATCCTTAGTCTAACTTAGGTGTTCGGCCTGTCTTTCTTTCTCCCAAAGCAAAATTCCTTTATTGCCCTTCTGTAAACCGTCCATCGAGAGGCGTAACCGTCACATCCTCTTAAATGCCCATCAGATCACTTCTAGGGTTTAACGGGAGCCTGCCACTTGTCAACCATCCGTCGTTCTCCCGCCAAAAAGCGAAACAATCCGACCGCTATTGTCAATTCAAAAGACGCCCAATTTCAGCCGTCCATCCAATTCTGAACGATCATTTTAAAAAATGACACGTGGTGTATATCTGACGCTTTCGTTCAATCCAACGGCCACAAATGCACCAAACAGACTATAAGAAAACAGAGTAAACATTGTTGCCTTCTTTCACGAACTCTTCGATCTTCCTAACCGTGAGAACTCTTCCTTTTTAGCTGTGACCAGTGAACTCAAAGAACAACCAAGTCGTACCGAGCAATCTTCAATCCCTCCGAATGAAACAAGTAAGTCTTCTGAACGACCTCATTGCTTTGCTTTTCATGAGTTGCGGATCCTGCTCTTTTTTTTCGTGTTTTTGACTTCGTGTTGCTAGGGAGAGATTTATGGCTTGATTGATGTTGTTAGGGCATTTAGAACCCACAAGCTTAACTTCAGAACTTAGTTATAGACTGACCTCCTCCCTTTTTCTTTTATTTCTCGGATGTCAGGGATGTCTGACACCACGTATTCCTCTGCAAACCCCGCTAAACCTCCGACTGGCTCCGGCTTCAAGCCTCTCATTATTCGTTTCTTCCATCCTCTCCAACCTGTCCATCATGGACTTCAACAGGTTTTGATTTTCCTCTCTTTCTTTCCTCATATTTTCCTCTATTTTCTCCATCCATTCTGCTGTTGAACTCACTGACGACCGGTGATTTCCATCTTCTTCCATCGTCTTACTACGTGAGCTGATTCTTGTTGGGGCCCCTACAGACGGCCCCAACTGTTGACGGCTGATTTTGGTCTCAGGACAATATTGGAATATTTACTCCCGAGACAATCCTCCATCAATAGTGAATTTGTTCGGTTATGGGGGAACCAAAAGCAAACTTAGCAAAAGACAGATAAATACGCCAATCGACAAAGAGATTCAACGTGGTTCGGCGGATCAGATCCAACCTACGTCCACGGGCACAGAACGAGTGATACTTTTATTACTGAAATATGCTTCTCTGCTCTGTTTTTTGTTTACAAGTCTGATGGTAATGATTCCGATCCCCCTTACTTACACTTCCCCCGTCTATTTATAATAGTGAAGAAATCAGATTCCTCTTCCTATAAGGATTCCTAGTTTGAAATTATATTTACTTCCCATATCCTATTAGGACACTGACTTATTCACTCCCCTTATCCTATTAGGGTACTGACTTATTCACTTCCAATATCCTAGGAAAGTAGGATAACCTATCCTCTTATCCATAAGAATATGATGTCTTATCTTCTGGAGCATATCTCGCCATGTTCTCGGTCTTCATGAGGTCGGTCATGATGGTCTTTTGAACTGAGAATGCTGCTGTCGATCTGATAATGCCCGGTCATCTGATCTTAAGTGTCGGTTACCGCTCATAAGTGCTCGGCCCCCAACTCATGTGGTCGGGTCGGTATTAATGATCTCGATCGATTCGACAAGGGAATTTGCCCTTTTTACCCCTGCTGTATTGCTTAAATATCATAGGACCTGAAAATACCACCAACATAAGTTAAGTTTTTTGGAATTATATAGCTAATTATATGTGTAAGATATTTGAATGACTATGTTTAGCTGATAAATATTATTTCAAGTGACTTGTATCCTCTTGTCATACATGGTGCGAGCAGGGTTACTTACCGAGCTCTTAGCTCACACCAATTCAGTTGATTAGTTTTGCAGGTTGACAACCAGATCGGTCGGCTCTACTAGTCTTTGAATATTTTGCTAGAGAAGAAGGATCACCCGAGTTGCAGTCCACAACTCTAGAGTCATGGAGAAGGTCGTGCAAGTCTAGACATTAGTCTCTTGTAATTATTTTATGTATCGTGATGAGCATGCTAGTGTGTATATAAATTAAAGTATTAATTTATGCTTTTGAATTTGGGCACGGAGCCCTTGAGTTTTGAAATTGAGGCTTGATATGTTTTTGGTTTTGACCGGAGGTCCTGGATTATATTCCGATTGTCTAATTTTTAGGGCACGTCATGCCCATTTTCTGTTAAGATAGAGGCTTAGGGAGATGGATTAATCATGTCTTATGTCGGTAACATACTGCCTCCATCGAGGTGTTACAACAAATATCTTTTGCAGTCACTTAAGAGTGATTTATCATATGTGTTATTTTGAGATGTGATTTTGAGTCAACAAACATGCAGTCTGCATATGGACAGCAGTTATGGTGTTGCACATTATTTATATATATATATATATAAAATTGGGATGAAACCTTTCTATTGAGCATTGTCTTTGGGCAAATAGCATATTATTTAAAATGCCCATATTACATTATCGAGTATGCATATCATGTTAAAGAAGTTGAGAAATGGTTTTACACATTTGTCAGTAGGTTTATGGAGATGGACTTACCTAATCTCTTGTCGGTATCATCTCATGGATTTTTGGGATATTACAGTAAATTCTAATGAAGAAGAATTATTACTTCATAGAAAATAATATGTAGTCTCTAACCTTCAGTGGCATATGCAGCAACTAATTTTTTGCTTCTCTGTGCGCAACTCACTCGGATCCATGCTTTTGCATGTGATTTTCTTCTGAATATAAGGGATGCTTCAATGTTTGAAGCACATCATCTATTTACAGATTTCTGGCAAAGCTTACCTCTTTCCGTAGGGTTAAGGCCTTAAGGGGATTCCTCAACCTTCTTCAATAAGGTTAATCTATTGCCATAATATCCAATTTAAAATATAAACACAATCCTTAATAAACGATGATATCTAGACTAAAGAATATCGTAAATTATTATAAAGATATTTTTTCTTAAATAGAAAGATACTCTTAAATATAATGATCTAATTAAAAAGATATCCCTTAATCAATAATTGGTTTAGTTTATTAAGCACAAATATAACTCGGACAAGTTATGCCAATTTATTTACGGAATCATGTACATATTTAATTTAGGAATAAATTAAATAAGCATGACCCTTACACTAATCTTTTTTTTTTTATTTTTTAAAAATTTCAGTATCTTTTTTTAGGTTTTAATTGATGATCTTATATGAAAAATAGAAGGATTACATTAAAGCAAAAAAAAAATGAAAACATACTTTGATTTGAAATAATTATTATCGAGATAATAAAATTCTTAAATTGTTTAGTATTTTTTAATTATCAATAAATGATTTATTGCGATTTTTAGAGAATTTTGATAGATAATTGAGAAAATATTTATTCTCAATTATGTATATATGTAAACTTTACAATTCCCGATTAATCCTCAATTAGAGAGATTTATTATCAATTTCTGATGAACTGCTCAGGTTTAAAACGTTTTTTATCAACCGATTCTCATCACTAATCCACAATACATAATGCTATTTAAATGTTTCAAGTGTTTATGGAGTGGTTCGCAGTGCCCTAATAAAAGGACTATGTATATGAGGTTTGATGGTGAGGTGACTACAGACAGCGAAGATGCTGAAGATAAGATGCCCGAGTTTGAAGGTGCTATTGATGACAAGGAGATTGAGTATGCAACAATACAGAATGCTATTTATAAGACTAAAATATCATTCAATATCCAATTTCAGTTGTTGGTCTCTTGTTATAAGCAACATAGATGAGACGATTTATGATTACAAATTGATCTTCCTATTAATATTGTAATCGAAATCTTTAACAAGTAATCCACGAATCTAAAAGAATAGTAAACCACGATCTCCAATACATTACATGACAAAACACACTACGTGTGTGTTTTTCTTATTTTTTTAATTTAGAAAGTTATTTTACATATGTGTGTGTTTGCAGGAGCGAACTCAAGCTAGTGTCCCTTGGAGTTGATAACCCTACAGTTAGCTCGAATTTCTCCAGCATGGCCAGTTAAAACATCAATTTGGCCCATCTTGACCATAGCCGCAGCAAATTTGTTTCTCCAAAGATGAGGAAGTGAAGCATATTGTTGAACTTCGTATGCTGTTGCTGGGTCTGTAAGTAGAGTTTGGTCTGAAGTGAACAGCCCTCGGTTGCGAAGAACATCAACATAGTGACTCACATCGTTGATGTATTGACTTTCTGGGTCCATTGGGACCACTGACTTTGGTTCTTGTTACCTTTTGGGCACTTCTTCTTCAACTCAGCTGCATACATCGGGTCTAAACTTGGGTCCTGCTTCTTTGTTCCATTAAAATTGTATAATCTGTCAGTGAAGGAATTGCAATGAGAGCGCCCAATTGTGTGTGCTCCTGCAACATAGCAATCAGAATTCTGAACAAGTGTAGCAATTATGTACATTCATTGGTGCTCAGGTTATTTTGACTCAGTACATACGATTTCTCCCTAGAAGTTAGTAAAGCTTATAATGGTTTTACTGATTGTCTAATAAAAAATAGATTGAACCTAGAGTTATAGGCCGGCTAAAAATCTTGATTTGCGCAGTCTTATCCCTATCCTATTTTTTTCACAGGATATGTAGTCTTGTTCCTATCCTTTTTTTTACAGTTTAGAGTGAGTTCGAACTCATGACCAAATAGATATGACGTTAATACTTCTTATCACGTTAAACATAATCTTCTGCGATTGTCTATTAATCTTAACATATATCATGTAATTTGATTTTGAAATGAACAAGTAAAGTATATTTGGTTTTATATTATCAACATAATTTTCCAGTGTTTCAAGATAAGTACACAAAGAAACAAGCAATATGCTAAAAATTAACAATTACCCGATAGCACAACCATATCATCTTGTGTTAAGCCCTTAGTTTCAAAGCTTTGAGTGAGTTGTTTCACATCAAATTCTGGGGGAGGTAAATTATTTGATGCCTCAGAAGCATTTGAAATTGTCCCATCTCTTCTTCCTGCGGGGACATCATAACCTAGCCCTCCACTCTGCATAAAAACATCTCAAAGTATTATTTACATTAAATGAAAAATTAAACAAGTCTGGGCGCCCATAGAAATTAATTTATCGATAGTCCAAATTCACACTTTATAAGTTATAGGCAGCAGTGGTATTGAGGACAGCCGTCACTTGTGACTGGCTGAAGCCCCAAAATTTAGCTCAAAATTAAGGTTTATAAAAAATTTAAAATTTAAAATTTAAATATATAATATCTTAAAAACTCTTTCAGGATCCCTTAAAATTTAAGATAACTCAAAACCGTTCCTGATTACAGGCGGCCGAACCTAAAACCCAATTTGTATAGTTCAAGGCTATTTTTTGCTCACTATGACAACACTATCCCTTGCTGCAAATGCAAGTATATCAGCACATGACACAACTCCTTTGCATACGGCTTCAAGTCTGGTCTTAATGTGGTCGATGACTTCAAACCCTCTCAGGCTTGGGTTATTGGCAGGAGAGTCTTTCTCTGCTTCGTTTGAACTTGTTGAGTCAATAAGCACCGATCCATCACAACCCTAAAATTAATAGAGAACAAATTAAGCTTTTAATTAATTGTTATAATTAAATAGAGAAAAAAAATGAAGAAGGTAGTACATAGTGCGATGATCAAATATTAATTTGATATCCGCTTGATCACATATCTGATTTCTGAAAATAATCTCATTGTAACTAAAAAAAATGAATAAAATTATCTACATTAGGATCTTATTTGACCTTTCTTTTTAAGAGATAATTAATTTGTATGATTTTATACTTGCCCTAACAAAGCAATCATGAAAATGCATTCTGACGAGACCGGCTGCTACTCCTTTATCCTTCATGAATCCTTTTCTAACCTCATCTCTAATAATAAATTCGGCTGGCCTACATAAATATCTATAAAAATCAACTTGAAGATGAGACTCAACACATCTTGTGCTAAGCAAAACCATGAGCAATTTAATGAATGCTTGTATTGGACTCATTTATCTTTAAGTTTGTTACGCTTGTATGCTTGTGACACGGATATATATAGAGAAGGTGCACGGGATTAATTTGAACACAAAGTCATTTTTTGTTCTAAAATTATAATCAGAATTCTATCGAAATTTCTCATGTCAGTTTTGTGATTGCATACAATTCATATATAGGATTTGGAATGAGCCGACAAAATCTTTACTTCTAAATATTTAGAAGAAAATCAATCTCCACAATACATACGAGTGGAGTCGAAACACTTACATGCCCACTTGAATGAGAAGGAAATTAGTTTAGAATTAAATTATTAAGTAGTTCTGTCCAAGACCTACTTAATATATATGCAAGCCTAACTTATATATCGAGAAAAATTAATTGAAAGAATCATAAATGATCTTATATTATTGTATAAATATTATTATGTAGTAAAAACTGAAAAAAGAAAAGAAAAGAAAAGAAAAGAAAAGAAAAGAAAAGGAGTTAAAATCAATCTCAAGTGACTTAATGCATGTGAGAAATCTAATGATATGGGACACTTTTTATTAGAGAGATATAAGAAAATGAATTCATAATTAGTTAGCAATGACTATGGTGTGACACAAAACTTTAAAAAAAAAAATGAAATATGATGGATTACAGAAAATATTGAAGCACTCAATTGCTGTTGATAGATTACAAACTTAGAAGAGTTGTTTCTGATAACTTGTTTATAAGGTTAAAAAACCTGAGGTTTACTGCATAATATATATATATATATAGAGAGAGAGAAAGAGTATTGGGGTGATTTTGTTTGAGCTGTACGAGATGAAATTCATGAAATTCTCATATACGGTTCTCAAAGGGGAGTCTCCATGATTTATCTATCTCATTAAAGTCTACAATTGGTTTGAAGAATGAATAATTCCTCTAATTCTATGAATTTTTCTAAAATAGTTTTTTCGTGAATATCTTCAAATAAATCCATTTGATTTACGACTTGATACAAGATAAAGTCATCATTCAATTTTGTTTGCAAAACATACATACATACATACATAAATATCGTTAAAACTGTTACTAATTTAAAAATAAAAAATAAAAGAAAAAGGGCCATTGTTGGATAAATGGTATAAATTGATCCTGCCTGAGACTTAAATGCTCTTCAAAGTGGAAATTTTATTGAAATTGGGAGAAATCTTTCCATCAAAAGTTTGTTATGTAACAATCAATTGGTCACATGATTCTGCGATGCAAAGAAATAAAAAAGAGGGGTGATCGATGCTGTCATTTTTTTCACAATTTAAAAAAAAAAAAAGTTATTAACGATCACTAAACCAATTTGATCAGGTCTAAAAATCCAAAAATGGATTCAATTTGAAACAAGACAAAAAAAAAAAAGAAGGGACTTGATGCTCAAAAAAGGAAATGCCCAAGGTTTTTTTTTTTTTTTTTTTTTTTTTTTAGGCTTTTGAAATTTATCCAACTTGAGTTAAGAGAGTACGAATATTTTTTTGTTTCTTTTGAAAAAAAATAGATCGCTAATTGATTTGATTTTTTATTGAACGATTTTACATTATAATTCTATATATAACTTTCACTTCTAACATTTTTTCCCCAGTGTTCCGAGGTGAAAACTTCTTATATGTTTGTGGGACTAAGATATTATTTATTGTTGTGGTGGTTTTTCGTTCCAGGGATAATTTAGGAAACTTATTTATTGAACAAACCTCCTCAGAGTAATGAATTTGTTCGGTTAGATGAGAGACCAAAGACAAACTTGACAAGCAAATAAGAAGTAACAGAGAAAAACAAAGGATTAATGTGGTTTGGTGGAGAGTGGCTCCAACCTACGGCCACATGAGCAAAGAAATGAAACTTTATTACTAGCTCTGGGTCAAACCGACCTGCTTTCCGTCTCTCTATCACTAAGCTTTTTTACTCTCTTTTACAAGTTGTGAAAATATGAAAATTGCTAATAAACAAGCTCAAAGGAACCAACCCATGACATTGAATCCTCGACCCTTTAATATAGGCCCCTAAATTTTCTGTTATGCCCATAAATTTACCATTACTCTAACCCATGACGTTAGCCACGTCTTCTTATCATTATTGCCCGCTATTACATGTTCCCTTCATATGGGCTCCTTAAACTTTTACTGCACCAATTAATTTACTGTTACACTAACCAATGACATCAGTCACATCCTCTTGTCATTAGTGCCCACTATTACACGTTCTGTCAGCTTACAACTTTGCCACTCTACTACTGTTACACGTGATAGTCTACAATTCAACCACTCTCACGCTATTTTGTGTGCCATGAGATAATCCTCTGCCTTGATCCTATTACATCAGCCTTCTGGAGGCTCAAACTCTCATGTAGGGCTTAAGTCATCCAGACATAAGAACAAGATACGACATCCCCAGCCTAGGTCACCAGGTTGGCATGCCGAGGTGATTGGTGCCGGATCATCTTCCTCTCTTTTTTGCCAGGTTGGTTCGAGAGAGATTTTCTCACTTGCCTCACTTTCTCTTTGCAATTCCTGAATATTTTTGACAAGTGTTCGAAGGCCTAATATCAGGTCGGGTCAGTCTTCATAAGTGCAAATTCTACAGGGTCTGATCATTCTCATCAAGTGGGGAGTCTCTGCACTTCGGGCTCCGGTCTCTCTGCCTGGCCTCTTATCCTCATCAAGACCTTGGACCCCCCTCATTATTAAGTGCTAAAATCCATTCGACTATTTTTTGGGCTTTTGAGTTCCTCGGGGCTGAAAATCACCATCAACATATGTTCCCTAGTTCTCAGTATCAACGAGTTTGTGAGTTGATTGTTGGACAATTATGACCCATAGCGTCACTATTTGTAAAAGACATTGTGTTTTTGTACAAATTAATTATGTAGCAATGGAAATTGCCTTTTATCATTTCGTAATTAGATTACTTAAATGTGTGAATGATGAAAGTCCTTATGATTAGTTCCGGATTGAGATGATATGAGACAGTATCAATCCACGACGGTTTAATCATTAAATATCCCTAGTCGTAGTATTATCGAGACTGGACATCAATAATATGGAATAGACTAGTATCACACTTGTGTGTGTTATGGAAGCGTAACAACATAGTTCTCATATATTTAAGTATTGGATACTTATGCAAGTGTGGTAGGAGGTTGTGTTTTACCGATGGTATGGAAAACAGCTTCGCTCTGGATAGACCCCACGGAATCCCATTGGTAGTATGACTATGTGTCTATGGGATTCCGTATCAGGGTAGGTGTATTTGGTCTTAATCTGAGACTTGTATCGCTAGTACTTGCGACAATTAATACGCTTTGGTTTTGGTCGTCCAGGACTTTAACAGGTTCTGTGTATGCCTCTTCTGGGTTTATTGAGAATCGTACTGTATTGGGTGTGATGTCAAGATGGAAGTATCACTTCAGTCATATGGAGATGATGGTCACGCAGGGACACAGAACTGGTTCTCTAAAAGGTTGCAACCATCGGGATAATATGACTAAGTCATGATTATCCGATAATAAATAGACTAGTTGCTAGTGATCTGATATATGCTTCGTATGGGGCAGACACTATTCCAGCCCCAGGCCTTGCATGTGACATCAGATACTGGATCACGAGATACGCAATACTACGTATACTACGTCTGACATAGATTATATATTCCATTAAGAATATTTCTGGAGAATTGGGTAGGCATGTCGCTTTGCTAGAAGCCAACCTTGTCTCGTAAATCAGTAAGAATGTAGTACGAGGTACGTACGTGTTTGGATAGTCCGACGACCAGATTTACTGCCAACATATCCAAGGATCTCTTGGGTCGCTTCCCGAAGATTCATCGATGACGTATGATTCAAACTTTATTAATCTGGGATTAATAGCGGAGAGACTTTATCTGGGATAAAGTACTATTGGAAGAGAGAGAACGATTAATTTGGAATTAATCGATAAAATAATATATTCGATATATTATACGAAATTGGTTTCGACGCGGAATTAAAATTGGATTTTAATTCGGGCTAACGAATTCATTTAGAATTAATTCGCAAGCGACGTGAATAGTAATTTTGCTAGACATTATTATTTAATTAAATTTGATTTAATTACGACGCAACGGAAAACTCGTTAATTCGGAATTAATGAAACCGAGCCCAGAATGTGTTTACGACGCCACTTCGATTTTGAATCAAGTGCGACCGCAAGTCACATCGCGAGACACATCACTCGTCACTTTATTGATAGATGTCAAGTCACCTTTTTAGTGAGTGACATGCAGTCACTATTCATGATGTTGGTTGGTGTGGGCATTTAATGCCATTTTGGAGCCAAAATTGGCTTTGACTTTTTGGAAAGGTTATACCAATTTTTGGTAATGGTTTTTCATTATGTTTTTAGAAAACAAATTAAAAACAAAAGAAAACACTCTCTCTCCCAAAATAGCCATTGCCGTGACTCTCCAAAGAAGAAAGGAAGATTGTTTTTCTTTCATCTTTTGCTAGCACAAACAAGGAATCGATACAAGGTGTTAGGGAAACCAATCTAAGAGCCTGGGATCCATTTAAATCTTGGAGCTTGTTCAACTTCATCAACAAAATACACCTTGGCCGAGAGCTTCTAGCAAGGGAAAAGTTTTTGTTGATCATCACATCCAAAGCCGTTCAATGTAAGTGTGTTTCTGCCACTCTTCTTTGCGTATTCATTCTATTTCTATGCTTAATATGATCTTGGGATTAACCTAGAAACCCAACATTGATGACGAGAACTAAAATAAAGGTGTATATTACGCCTACGCTTTCGGGCATTAATTAATGAATATTAGTACTGCCATGTCATTCGGGTCATGAAAGCACTTGTATCGTAAAAAAATTCATTTTTATTTTGATGATTGCCTTCTCCACCATCGGTTGGAGTTTTCTAGGGCTTCTAAGCTACCTCTTGGAAGTTGTGAAACCATCATGGCCTTCCTTAAATGTCTGTCACGTCCTTCCAGGGTTCCTTTTTTACTTTTTCACCTCGAGATGCCACACGTCTTACTCTCACGATTTCGTGACAGTTGTATCCCAACAAAATAGTAGCTTCGATCTCGACCTACCATTTAAATTCAATGGCTGATATCTTCATCACACGTGGCACTGATCCTGCCCACACATCTCAATCACACGGTTAAGATCAGCCCAGACAACCTATTTAAAGGTCGTTGCATTCCATACCCATCTCTTTTTCACTTCGTCTTCTCTAAGGAATCCTCAAGAGCTTATTTGTCTTATGAAAACTTCAAACCTTAAACATCTTCACGAGCTTTCTAACATCTTCTTAAATCTTAGCAAGTAAGTCACCCTACGACTACTTCTCTCTTTTTTGCTTATGTTTATGTTTTCAATAATGAAGATGACTTGCTGGCATGGTCTATTTGTTTTTGTTGTGTGTTCTTGGTTTTTTGTGATAATGGTAGTACGTAGGGTGGGTTTACTTATGTGGATGCATTTATGCTATTTGTGTGCATATGCAAGTATGCTTTTTTTCGGAATTTTGGGAGCAAGGGGTATGGTTTTTAGGTTTTTTTGAATGTGTTTGTTTTAGTTGTGTTTTAATGATTTATTATTTTTCCATTGTTGTTGTAGTTGATGCTTGGAGTGCCAATCCGAATAATGTATTGTACATTTTATTATTTATTAATAAAATAACTACATTTTCATTTCATACCTTAATAACGGTATTATCATTATGCGTATTATATTGATGTATAAATATACTAAGAATGACATCGACCATAGAATAGTCTTGTAGTAATACTGAATACTAGGTGGTCTGATATTGGTATAAGTATTACTTTTATAAAATATTCTCAAAGTATATATATATATATTCCTAATCGTTGGTTTTGGAATACGGTTGAATTCTTTAACCTAGAAGACTAGCATAGGTCGTTTATTCGAATTGGAGTTCTGATGGTTTAACCCGATATACCATGAGTTTTGGAAACTCGTGTAAACATACAGGTTTTGGTTGGACCGAATACTGAATAACTAACATATGATTTCTAACAGTTGGAAGTACACACCACCGTCAATAGGAATCTCCCCGAGTTGAGTAGCATATGTAATCCTTTGACTATAGGATATCATTGATATTGTGTGAGATCCTCCACACTTTGATGCCATGTATGTCAGAAATCTTTCATGGTCTGGACTCTAGATGTTCGTTGGGTGTGGACCGATGCACTCAGTAATCAAGTGCGAAGCAAGATAGGATCTATCGGCTCGTATGTGTACCATAAAGGGTTTAGGTATCTATGTGAGTAAAGTCGTAATTCTTAAGCTTTGGCCAAATTCTATCACCTATGGTGGATCACATCATTTATGAAGAATCGTGGACATGTCGATATGAGATGTGCACCTCGGAAACTTGACGGTGTATTCTATGTTTCCTAAGCACAACTCGGATAGCCTACGATAGAGGGATTATTAAACATATATGATGACCTCGACTTGTATAGTTCAGAAAGATCATTCGTGTTCTTCGCGAATTAGGAGGTGGCCGAATTGCGTACATATTAGCTAGGCTTATATGACAAATGTGTCTGAACTTAGAGAGTCCAAATATAAAGTGTACTCGTTGAGTACTTGGGTAGTCGATTAATTTTGATAAAAGATAATATTCGATATTATAATTATCAACTAATATAATCAAATTTTATTAGATAACATTGATTATTTACTTTGACCTAATTGGATTAATTGGATTAATTCAATAATTACACAAGGGCTTAATTGTAAAATCATAATTATCTCTACCATTTGAGGATATTATGATAATTATTAGTATGTAATAACATGTGGTTTTGGCTTGACTTAAATGGATTAAATCAACGTGGCAAACATTTAACTAATTCATTTCCGAATCATTGTCTTGATTTAATTTGATTAAATCAAAGTGGTAGACAATGGACATTAGTCACACCTAATTATACATATTTGGAAAAATTAGATTAAGCCCACCTAAAAGTTGATTACAACTTTTATTAATTAAAAATTACCTAAGTTTTTCTATAAATAGCAAGCTTTAGGAAGGTTTTGATAAGTGCGGTTTATACCCACTTATTCTGGCATTGTTAACTTATTATTTTCCTAAGTTTCGTATCATTTAATGTCATTTGTAGTTTTTGTTACGTGTTAATTGTAAGAAGCATTTAAACATCAAGAATGGAGTAAATATACGTGTTTCGGGACGTATCGGGAGCATCAGACTCAAGAATCGGCAAAACTAGCATCAGCTGCGAACTGAATTTAAAAAGGCTATAATGTTTGATTAGAAAGAGTTACGAGACCCATAATATATCGATTTACATTTACTCGATGAGATCTATTCAATTGTAGGCACTGGAGCAGCGGCGTCCAAGTTCTTGGTGCTGTGGCGGCCTCAGAAAAACTAGTCCCATACATTACACACCGCGAGTTGGGCGCCGCGACGCCCAAAGATCAGCGCCGCGGTGCCCCGCAGCCCCCAAAATCACCAAATCTTAGGGTTGTCATGTACTAATGAACCCAAGGCTTTATTATAAATAGATAAGCTCATCCAAGACTCAAAGGAGAGGCTAATACACATCACAAAACACATATTTTTAGAGAGATCCAATGAGGAGGATTGAAGAACGATAAGAGAAGACGAAGGCGATGACGTTCAAATAGGAGGAGATTCAATTCAGGTTTTATCTTCTTGTTTATTTTCTAGAACTTTAATGATTTTCATTAGATTCATAACTTTTTTTTTATTGTTTTTATCTTTAGTCATGAACTAACTCATTAATTTTAGAGAATGATGTAACTGATGCTTGAACCTTGTATTGTTTGTTAATATTGTTATGAAGTTATATTTCAGTTTATTTATATTCTTTTGATTTTAATGCTTCTTGTTTGCTGGCCACAAATTAAGATGATGAATGTTTAGAATCTATCACTTGAGAGATGGGATTTTGAATAAGATCTAGAGAATATGACCTAGGATTTTATAGAATTCGAGAGAATCTATAGTTCCTTTGAAGTCGTTAACATAGAGTCACAAGACGTAATGAGTTGTTAACTACTAGATTTTTATAGGGATATTGAAATCTGTAGTTGATAATATTTTCACTGTTACTCGAGAGAGAGTGTGAATACTCTATAATTCTTGACTTATAAACAATACAACTGAACAATTTAATTGGCATGACAAATACATAAGGGATAGTTAGGTGAAATCATACTCTGGAATCTCTATCTTATTAGTTCCTCATATATAATTATTTTATATTTTATTTATTTAATTAAATCTTTATTAATTATTTTCTAAATAAAGTTAGGATTATCAATTGTAGTATTTAGTGAGAGTTAACGCAATCCCAGTGGGTTCGACACTCTAAACTCATTTATACTAAAACTTGATACCGTACACTTACGGTACGATATAAAATATCACAACAAGTTTTTGGCGCCGTTGCTGATGATTATTTGTTTAATTTACATTAATACTATTACCAAGTAATCTTAGCTTTAATTTAGCTTTTTATTTTAATTATTTTTTTTGTTTATTTTCATTTGTATTTATTTTGTTTGTCTGTTTTTATTCTGTTTATTGATTTTCTTTTTCTTTTGGTGCTTCAATGAATGCAAAGATCCACAAGTCTCGACTCACTCCTGTTTGATCATGAAATAAAAAGAACATCGAGGAGACTAAGGAAAGAAAGAAAAGCTTAAAAAGAAGCAATGGCTGCTGAAAATAGAGAAATTAACCCATGTCAGGTGGCAATCAGAGATCACTTCAAGCCGGTCATTGATGATACCTATTCTGGGATTGCCCATCAACCAATCAACGCCAACAATTTTGATTTAAAACCTGCATTGATCAACATGGTATAAAGGAATCAGTTAGGGGGTTCAACTGTAGAGGATCCCAACTTGCACTTAAGGATGTTCCTGGAGATCGCAGATACTATAAAGATGAATGGCGTGAGTAAAGAGACCATCAGGCTACGCTTATTCTCATTCTCTTTATGGGATAAAGCATGAGATTGGCTTCAATCAATACAGACGGGAGTATCATGACATGGCAGGATATGGCCACGAGATTTCTTGAGAGGTTCTTTTAACCAGCTAAATCAGCTCAGCTAAGGGCAGAAATTAGTATATTTAAGCAGTTGGAGATTGAGACTTTATATAAAGCATGATAGCGCTTTAATGATTTACTCTGAAGATGCCCACAATATGATTATGCAAACTGGGTCCAGATTCAATTGTTCTATAATGCACTGAATAGTTCGAATATGATTGTGGTTGATGCAGCAGCTAGGGGAGCTCTATTCAAAAAATCAGCTGAGGACGCCTACAATTTGTTAGAAGAAATGGCCATTAACCATTTTCAATGGCCAAGTGAATGTGCTACGGTGACCAAAGTGGCTGGAATACGTGAAGTGAACCCTCTTGTGGCACTAACAGCTCAAATTTACACCCTATGTACTCAAGTAGCAGCCCTCACAAATCCACGAGCACAAGCATCTATTGAATCAGCGGCGGCTACAAATATGCTGTTATTGGAATGAAACCCGAACTTTGAGCAAGTCCAATATATGAACAATCAGAATTTCAACAGTTATAGAGGCAATCATATGCCTAACCGCTATCATCCAAACCTGTCATATACTAATACAGAGAATGCCTTGCAGCCTTCATCAGGTTTTGATTATCAAAGAGATGAGCAAAAATCTTCCTTGGAAGATTTTATGAGCACGTTTGTTGCTAATACTTCAGCGAGGTTTGAGAAGAATGAAGCAAGGTTGAACAATATTGAGACACACATGGAAAATATCGAGACAATAATGAAGTCCTTAGAAACACAGATTGGGCAGATTACTTCTTCCATGACCAAGCAGCAGTAAGGGGTATCTGGATAAACTGCCATAGTCGCCAAGCTATCTTTTTCATGTCAAAGCAGCTTGTGGATACAAAAGAAAAAGTCATCATAACCACTTGGGTGGTTGTGTCTGGCTGAAGACGTTAAACTTAGCGCTAGCGGAGAGGCAACCCTTGCATTTGCTTTATTAGTATTTTCTTTATTTTTTTTATTGTGTGCTATTTGTTTATTTATTCGTTTGGTATGCTATTTATGCAAGTAACACGAGGCACATAAAGCCCGCGCAACCAAATTCTTACAAGCAGGAGCCTGATAAACTCCATGCATGGTAGTGTTGTTCCTTACTCTTGTTTCTTTCTGTTTAATTTTCATTGATGGCAATGCAAGTTTTAAGTTTAGGGGTGTGTGCATGTAGTGATAGTTCCTGTTATAAAAAAAATATTTTTGTTTTTATTCCTTGATAGTAAAACATAAAAGTCTAATGATGATTTTTGTTTGTTTTCGATGTAATTTTAGAAACGATAAGTCTCAATTGATTTTTATCTAATGGCTTGAGTAGATGATCAAGGTAAGACTCGTAATCACTTAATAATAGGTTTTTAGCAGCAAGAACCTAAGTAATTGGCAAAGTGACTAGTTGAAGAAATTATTTGCCGATGAATGGCTGTTTGCTTAGATATCTATCTCAATATGCTATTATTATGATGTATGGTATGATAAGAAAAAGAAACCACCTATAACCGATAAGCGTGAAGTTACCCATGGGAGAGTGTTAGGACCACCATGAGGAGAAATGCTACCTTAAAAGGTATGTGTAAAAAAATAGAAAAAAAAGAGAGAAAAGAAAATAAGAAAAAGAAGAAAATAAAATCATACCATACGGAGCAAAGAAAGGCAAATGCAGAATACTTTTGAGATATTTAGGTTAGTTTAACCCATCGGATCTCAATTTTTGAGATGAAATCATCGAGTTAGCTTACTTATAATTCGAGCTGTGAATAAAACTTTACACACACACACTGTGAGTCTAGCGTAGATAATTATTCAAGAACTTGGATTTGAGTCGCATTTGAGTACTTTGAAGATTCTTTGATTTCATTGCCAAACATTCTTTGAGGAAAATAATATGTATAACTATCGGGACTGTTTTATTTATTTTATTATTTTTATATTTTGCATGATTGTGTGTGAATGATGTTTGTGGGTATCGTCACTGTAAGCCCTCACGAGACTATAACTCGTCCACTAGGGTCGCATATGGGTTTAAAGGCTTGTTGCATACGCTAAATGCAATCGTGATCCCTACGAAAGTGGCTTAGTTAATTTAGTTAGTTTTGTTATTTTGTTTTATTTGAATTTAATTTTATTTTGCCTTTTGCTCGGGACTAGCAAAACCTTAAGTTTGGGGGTGTTTGATAAGTGTGGTTTATACCCACTTATTTCGGCATTCTTAGCTTATTATTTTTCTAAGTTTCGTATCATTTAATGTCATTTGTAGTTTTTTTTACGTGTTAATTGTAGGAAGTATTAGAAAATCAAGAATGGAGCAAATACGCGTATTTCGGGACCTATCGGGAGCATCAGACTCAAGAACCGGCAAAACCAACATCAGCTGCGCACTGAATTTAAAAAGGCTATAACTTTTGATCTAAACCCATAATATATCGATTTACATGTACTCGATGAGATCTAGTCAATTGTAGGCACTAGCGCCGCGACATCCAAGTTCTTGGCGTCGCGTCGCCCTCAGCAAAACCAGTCTCATACATTGCACTCGCGAGTTAGGCGTCGCGACACCCAACTATTAGGGTTGGTGCTCGGAGTGCCAATCTGGATCATATTTATGTCTGATTCATAAATACGAGCAATATTATTTTCCATAATAATTACTAATTTAACTGTAACACCCTTGTCTTTTATACGCTTATTCGATTTAATTGCGATTAGATATCTGATTACGATTATATCGAAATTGAATCTGGTTCAGTGATACGTGTATATTAGACAAAGACCCTAGGATTTACAATATCGTGCGTAGTTACAACGTAGTTTGTAATTGACATTAGGAAGTGCAATATTAGTTGTATATCCTTAAATAAAATTCCTGGTCAAGATTTACTAATACGAGTAGGTTAGTAAAATCCGCTGAGACCAGTACATGTCGTATATCGTGACTTGGTCCGATGGTTTATCCCAGTGAACCACGAGTCTCGGAAGACTCGTATAGACATGTAGGTGTTTATTTGATAAGACACTGAATGACTCACTGATGGTTTCCTAATAGATGGTACACCAATGTCAATAGGAACCTTCTCGAGTTGAGCGAGCATAGTGGTCATTCGACTTGAGATACCACAGTGGGATATATGAGTTATCTTCCACACTTTGATGGCAGTCACGTGAACAATCTATTCATGATCAGACCTCCGCCTGTTCGTTGGGTGTTGACTAATGCTCATGATATCCAGTGCGTATCGAGATAGGATCCGTCAGTCCTGTGTACAGGGCATAGGCATCCATCACGTGTTTACGATCTTGTAAATCCATGGTCGTGGTATAACTTCAGAAATCAGTTCCGAGTGTTATTTAGAGATCATAAATTGAAAGTCGACTGTATTATACCGAACAGATTTGATGTTGTTATCTATATCCTAGGTATAATACGGATAGTCTGTGATGGAGGGATTATACGTATGCTATGACCTCGACTTGCATAGTTTAGCAAGATTATCTATGGTCGTTATAATCCATGGGTGGATGGATTATGGTCATAAAATTGGATTTCGTGACGAATAAACCTAAACTTAGAGAGTCTCACAATATGAAGTGTACTCGTTGAGCGCTTGGGCAAATCGATATGAATAATATGGATTATCCATAATACTTCACTGGATTAAATGAGTTAATTCAGATCGTTTAATCGGTTAAATGATAACACATGCAATTAGGAGATTTTGTCCGATAATAATTATTGTGTATTTGTATTTGATACATAATACGATTAGATACACTTTAATTATTTGTCAAATGAGATTTTGAAACATGCCATAAATATATGTATTTGTTATTTATTGTAAATAAAATACATATATAATAATAATTACATTAATTAATTATTCGATATTTAAATTGTTAAATATTTGAATTATTAATTAATAATCTTTTCCATAAAGGTTATGGAATTTGTCTAATTATTATTGGTTGATGTGGCATGAATTAATTACACTTTATTTTGTCCAATTTTGATTGGTTAAGATAAAGTTAAATTGACTTTAATTTGATTAAAATGGGAAAGGTAAAAAATGCCCTTATTAAGTGCAAATTTCGGTTAGTATAAGAAGAAAAGAAAAATTGTTTTTCTTCATCTTCTTCATTCCTTCACTGCTGAGAATACTCAAAAGAAAATGGGTTTCACTTTGCTTCATGGATCAAGTGAAAAACAAAGATGAAAATCAAAGAAAATGCTTAGGAAAATGAAGGATTAAGGTAATTCCTATATTCCCTAAGTTTAGAAATTGTGTTTCATATTTCTTATTGATCTTATCAGATCTAGGGTTTCTTCTTTGTTATAAAAATTGGGGTTTTTGGTTTTGGAGGATGGATTGGAAGTGATTGAAGCATGTGTGAAGTGATTTGGAAGTAATTAATGTAATTATATTCCAATTTGTTCATTTATTGTTGGACAACTTTTTTTTCCATTCTAGAGTGTGGTAACCACTCTTATTATGCCTATAAATGTTCTAGAGTTGTTCATGTGTGGTGACTTTGAATTGGTGTTTGATTAATTAGATTAATCTTGGAAAAATTGGATTTAAAGCATGTATTTTGGCCATTTTCTATTTTTTTGATCAGACCTGGAAATTATTCTTATTTGGTGGTGAAAATGTTGTCTTTTGAATGTATTTGATGTGTTTTGGGAGTTGGAATACTTTCCGGAAAGTGTTTCAAAGTTGAAATAAGCGAAAACGGTCAAAAACGACGTTATCGGGGTGGATTTTGAGCCAACCGGGTGACGGCTGCCCAAATAGTGAATCTGTCACTGTTCGGGCAGCCCATGAACTATTTTGACACTATTGGGGCTCACCTGGGCAGTCCCCATAATCGGGTGGTCGGTTCAGTCGAAAACGCGTTTTGCATCATTTTACGAAAAAATGGTTTTCGTAAAAGTTTCGCGAAGTTTCAACCTTATTTATGCCAATATTTGATATTGAATAAATAGGTTTAATTGAAATATGTATAAATTATTCATATTAGATATTGAATAATTTATTCGGTATTTTGATAAAGTTTTAAAATACGATTTCGCCCCTACTGCGCTTCCGCTGCGCCCATCGCCCAAAACCCCAACAAAAATAGTATTAGAGCGGGTCTGATGCTTCATCATTTACATTACTCATGCTTGATATTTGATATATAATTCAATTTTAATGTTCGCACATGCTTGGAATCTATATATGTTTATTTACTTTTCGGTTCTACACTAACGGAAATGTAACTGGAATTTAATAGTTAAATTGTGTTATGTGTTCTAAGGTAGAATTGAAATGTTTAGAAAATGATTTAGATTAAAATTCTGCATTTGATGTAGATCATAGCTTCCTTAGGAAAATCCCCACTTTAAAATATGGTTGTAAAGTGATGTGTATAGGATACATGTTTCTTGGTCCGTCTTGTCAGTACGATTTATGGGTATCTTTCTATAACTACATCCGAGATCGTGCCAAAATTGTGAGGGTGTAGGTTATAGAATTATTATCCATACCGATTGTATATTGATACTGGACAATTTCAAGTGAAAGTGGAAATCCTGAACGTGCCAAAGCTGTCAGGACTACATCAGTAGCTTGAGTTTGTCATTGACAAGTGGAGCCTTGATACGCCTCCTTGTGAAGGTGCCAAAGTTATCACAATGAGAAACGGTCAGGACCAAAATCATGAGTCACTGGTGATTTATTGACAAAGAGTTGGCTACCTAATGAATATACATAGGCGAGATCGTGCCAAAGCTGTGAGTCGAAATATATTCATGGGATCCTACTTTCACTATGGAATTCGATTCAATCATTGAATTCTCGTTGTCCGTTGGGGATAACAGTATTACGTAAAATAGTGGAAGACACTACTGGTTTAAAATCCATAACTTAAGCAGTGCGTAATTTTTTATGGAATTTACTGCTTTCGTTTTCCTTTATCTTCTATATTGTTTATAGATTTGTACTTTTAATCCACTGCATAGTATATTACTTGAATATATATAGGTTTTCTAACTTTACTTATGGTTGCGTAGTTCTAGAATAGGTTCTAGAATGACAGTAGACTTTGATATTTTTAGATTAGTTGAAACCATCGGGAACTGTTGTTCTGATTTCCTTGGAAATCAAGATGTTTTGTGACTTAGTTACTAAGTCACGGTTATGTAATCTAAATGGATATCAGTTTAGGATATAACTGTCTAGTTAGAATTGTTTCTTATGCAGTAAGAATTGACTTGAATAGTTCATGTCTCGAGATTCTTGACTGATATTAAGAAAACCCTTTTAATATTTGTTTATCTTTTAATGACGTTTCTTAGCTAAAGTGACTTTTAGAAGTCACGTGTCTGACACAGTTTGCTAATCAATTATTTGCAATTGTTGTGAATAATTGAACGCAAATTATAAGGCTTAAGAAATGAGATATGTATAGTTGTGTATAGAGAATTTTGATTCTCACAATACGGCAATTATAGGTATTGGATACCAGATCTCCCGTCTAGTTATTTAAATAATGTTCAATAACTGTTTTGATATTTGATATTAGAACTTGTGACTATTGGATAGTTACTTGTTCTGTATAAACATTTGTTACATATTTTAAGACTACTAGTAGTGTCATTAATGAAAGATAAGCATTAAGAAAAAATATTTGGTACAGTAAATAACTGAGAACTGTACTTTATGAGGTTTTATCATAAAAGCATCAGATGCTTTTTCCTTATGGTAAAGGATGGTCTGATATGAGATCACACCATATATCTTTATCCATTTAATGAATATTGTATTCAGGAATTGATTAAATCTCATTTAACCAATGATCGTCATTGGACTACAGATTTATTAAACTAATACATTGGATGTATGTAGTTTAATGAATTAGAAATTGCCTTAGATATTTTTCTTTACTCCGTAACTTAGTTAATGAATTGTCATGACTTAGTTACGTGTTTCTAATGGAGAACATGTTGAACGTCTTGAATGGTTCGAGAAATTTTAATATGTCTTTTATGAAACACGAATAGAATATTTTGAATGGTTCAAAGATATTATATTTGTATTGTTGAAAAACTATAAAATTCATTGCGAGTCTTTGAATTGTTCGAAGATGTTTGATATGATCAAACGCATGAATTTATGGCAATTAGTTCTAAAGTTATTTAATGAATATGATTCTTACTCAATATAAAACTTCCACAATTCCATTTTGATGGAATTGGTCAGTGGGGGTTATTGAATCTTATATGATTTGATTCGTAGATATTGAGTGTTACCGAATTAGTTTCAATACTCTTGGGTTTATGCTCCAGTAACACTAATTCGTCATTTTAATTAAGGTTCCATTTGTTTCTACAGTTACATATATGATACGTATAGTAGAAAATTTGAATCTTGAAAAGTTTGAGATTTGAGACTTTCTTTTGTATAATGGTTATATAATTGAAAGTACGTGTGCCTCGGAGGTGCGAGTGAAAGGTTTATCATTTATTCTATATAACAGAATATCATATTCTATTTAATGGAATATCTTTTCTACGATCCCGAGTAATAAAATTGTTTTATTACTTGGTGTGTAACATCAGATGTTAACAATTGTAGAAAATACTTGACTTATTGAAGTCAAATGTGAAAGTGATAAACTGAATTGGAACTACGTAATTAATAAGATGAAAAGACCTTTAGACAACTTCCGTATAAGTTCAATAGGATGTCAGAGTCATTTACAAAGTATTTGATACTTAATGATTCTGTTGTTTTCTTATTGAAGAAAATTGTCCTATTAATTATAGTGGAAGCGATATTTGATATCGATTCCGGAACTTTGCATTGAACCATAGATCAAAAATTGTTCATGGCTTACTACGATCAAGTTTTGAACTAGATTGATCTTTCATTATGAATCGTTCATAAAATGTCCAAATTGTTAGCGCAACAAAAGCAAAGTGAGCTTGATAAAGGTTCGACCTTTATAGTATGACAGTGAGAAAGGTTTTACTCACTGATTGAAAAATTAAATATCTGTTGGTTAATGTTGATATTAAACTATGTATTTTGGCTATAAAATGCAAAGTGGCGTTCTTGAGTGATTTCTTCGAATAAGAGATCTGTCGTGATTTCTTTGTTTGAAGAGTTCATTCTAGAATGGCCCTAGAGTTTGTGTTCTGCTAAAATCACAGATTGATATACTAGCTTATGGAGCCTATTGTAGACTCAGATAAGCTTTCCGGAAATTCGTGTTCTATGATTTTGATATCAGTCAGATTGTCTGGTTTTATCGAAGTATAGAGAATACATATTTGTCAGTAGGGGCAGTAAGAGCGTACATATTTCTTTCTAGTATTATATATCCTAAGTCTTCTTTTCTCCATGAAAGCAGTGGGAATGGTCTCTGATATATTTGATATATAAAGTTTTATATATGATATAAAAATAAGAGACTTGTGAGATACTCCCATTAGTCGCGTATTAGATATGATCTAATAAAGGACACAATAAGACTATATGTATGATAGTTAGTATAACTATTTGACAGTTAATGTTTCTTTTATATATATAGTATTCATCTTTCATAAAGGATGATTCCTTTGTCGAAAGATAAATTGATTTGAATGTCTAGTCAATCTTATGTATCATAGGATGATGACGTAATGAATATTATAATATGTGCGATTAAAGATATCAATTTAATCGCAATTGTTACGAGTTATTTTGATGTGCTGCAGACCATGTGATGGATCTTGAAAAATGTTCTTTGTAATCTTTGAGATACTAAGAACGAGTTTATTATTCATGGAGAATTTAGTCAGCAACCATAAGGTCAGATTAGTTTTGATTCTAATTATGACATTAGATGGTCTATGTCATATAAAGTCAGAAAAGATGCAGTGGGAGTGTCACTGTTGATTCTACTAAACTAGTGAAATCAGTTGCAACTTATGAAGTATTGACTTATGAAGTTGCATATTGACTCTATAGATTAGAAGTTTTCATATTAGTATAGTTCTTGCAGTTGTCTCAAAGTATTTGGATTTGATAGTTAAATACAAAGATAACTCAGTAGCTAAAGCACAATACTGATATTGCGTCTGAGTCATATTGATGTGGAATTTAGATTTTTCAAAATATGAATGATGCAAGGTAAGGAAAACGATTGAGTTTGTTGGACAGACTCGATTTATTAAAGCAAACTTACTTGTTGTTGCCTACCTCTTGAGTGCTGGTGAGCTCTTGAGGGCCAGGAGTATACGATACACATTAAGATGTGTATAGGATACCATGGTTTGGCACTAGAGCAAGTGGGAGAAATTGTTAGGGTTGGTGATCGGAGTGCCAATCCAGATCATATTTATGTCCGATTCATAAATACGAGCAATACTATTTTCCATAATAATTATTAATTTAAAGGTAGCACCCTTGTCTCTTATACGCTTATTTGATCTAATTGCTATTAGATATCTGATTACGATTAGATAGAAATTGAATATGGTTAAGTGATACGTGTATATTAAACAAAGACCCTAGGATTTACAATATGGTGCACAGTTACAACGTAGTTTGTAATTGACATTGGGAAGTGCAATATTAGTTGTATATCCTTAAATAAAATTCATGGTCAAGATTTACTAATACGGGTGGGTTAGTAAAATCCGCTGAGACCAGTACATGTCGTATATCCAGTGCGTATCGAGATAGGATCCGTCAGTCCTGTGTACATGGCATAGGCATCCAGCACATGTTTACGATCTTGTAAATCCATGGTCGTGGTATAACTTCAGAAATCAGTTCCGAGTGTTATTTAGAGATCGTAAATTGAAAGTCGACTGTATTATACCGAACAGATTTGATGTTGTTATCTATATCCCAGGTATAATATGGATAGCCTATGACGGAGGGATTATACGTATGCTATGACCTCGACTTGCATAGTTTAGCGAGATTATCTGTGGTCGTCATAATCCATGAGTGGGTGGATTATGGACACGAAATTGGATTTCGTGACGGATAAACCTAAACTTAGAGAGTCCCACAATATGAAATGCACTCGTTGAGCACTTGGGCAACTCGATATGAATAATACGGATTATTCATAATACTTCACTGGATTAAATGAGTTAATTCGGATCGTTTAATCGGTTAAACGATAACACATGTAATTAGGGGATTTTGTCCGATAATAATTATTGTGTATTTGTATTTGATACATAATACGATTAGATACACATTAATTATTTGTCAAATGAGATTTTGACACATGCCATAAATATATGTATTTGTTATTTATTGTAAATAAAATACATATATAATAATAATTACATTAATTAATTATTTGATATTTAAATTGTTAAATATTTGAATTATTAATTAATAATAGTTTCTATAAAGTTTATGGAATTTATCTAATTATTATTGGTTGATGTGGCATGAATTAATTACACTTTATTTTGTCCAATTTTGATTGATTAATATAAAGTTAAATTGACTTTAATTTGATTAAAATGGGAAAGGACAAAAATTCCCTTATTAAGTGCAAATTTCGGTCAATATAAGAAGAAAAGAAAATTTTTTTTTCTTCATCTTCTTCATTCCTTCACTGCCGAGAATACTCAAAAGAAAATGGGTTTCACTTTGCTTGATGGATCAAGTGAAAAACAAATAAGAAAATCAAAGAAAATGCTTAGGAAAATGAAGGATTAAGGTAATTCCTCTATTCCCTAAGTTTAGAAATTGTGTTTCATATTTCTTGTTGATCTTATGAGATCTATGGTTTCTTATTTGTTATAAAAATTGGGGTTTTTGGTTTTGGAGGATGGATTGGAAGTGATTGAAGCATGTGTGAAGTGATTTGGAAGTAATTAATGTAATTATATTCCAATTTGTTCATTTGTTGTTGGACAACATTTTTTGCCATTCTAGAGTGTGGTAACCATTCTTATTATGCCTAGAATTTTTCTAGAGTTGTTCATGTGTGGTGACTTTGAATTGGTGTTTGATTAATTAGATTAATCTTGGAAAAATTGGATTTAAAGCATGTATTTTGGCCATTTTCTGTTTTCTGATCAGATCCGGAAATTATTCTGATTTGGCGATGAAAATATTATCTTTTGAATGTATTTGATGTGTTTTGGGAGTTGGAATAATTTCCGGAAAGTGTTTCGGAGTTGAAATAAGCGAAAACGGTAAAAAACGGCGTTATCAGGTGGATTTTGAGCCAACCGGGTGACGGCTTCCCAAATAGTGAATCTGTCATTGTTCGGGCAGCCCATGAACTGCCTTGACACTATTGGGGCTGACCTTGGCAGTCCCCATAAGTGTTGGGTGGTCGGTTCAGTTGAAAATGTGTTTTGCATCATTTTGCGGAAAAAACGATTTTCGTAAAAGTTTCGCGAAGTTTCAACCTTATTTATGTCAATATTTGATATTGAATAAATAAGTTTAGGTGAAATATGAATAAATTATTCATATTAGATATTAAATAATTTATTCAATATTTTGAAAAAGTTTTAAAATATGATTTCACCCGAACCGCGCTTCCTCTGCTCCCATCGCCCAAAATTCAAACACCAAATACCAGCGTTGAGGTGCCCCGCAGCCCCCAAAAATCACCAAATATTAGGGTTTTCATGTACCAATGAACCCATGGCTTTATTATAAATAGATAAGCTCGTCCAAGACTCAAGAGAGAGGCTAATACACAGAACAAAACACAAAACACATATTTTTAGAGAGATCCAAGTAGGAGGATTGAAGAGCGATAAGATGAGATGAAAGCGGTGACATTCGAAGAGGAAGCGATTCAATTCGGGTTTTATTTTCTTGTTTCTTTCTTAGAACTCTAATGATTTCCATTAGATTCATGACTTGTTTTTATTATTTTTATCTTTAGTCACAAACTAACTCCTTAATTCTGGAGAATGATGTAACTGATGCTTGAATCTTGTATTGTTTGTTAATATTATTACGAAGTTATATTTCAGTTTATTTATATTCTCTTGAGTTTAATGTTTCTTGTTTGCTGGCCATAAATTAAGATGATGAATGTTTAGAATCTATCACTTGAGAGATGGGATTTTGAATAAGATCTAGAGAATATGACCTAGGATTTTATAGAATTCGAGAGAATCTATAGTTCCTTTGAAGTCGTTAACATAGAGTCACAAGACGTAATGAGTTGTTAATTACTAGATTTTTATAGGGATATTGAAATCTGTAGTTGATAATGTTTTCACTGTTACTCGAGAGAGGGAGTGAATACTCTATAATTCTTGACTTATAAACAATACAACTGAACAATTTAATTGGCATGACAAATACATAAGGGATAGCTAGGTGAAATCAGACTCTGGAATCTCTATCTTATTAGTTCCTCATAAATAATTATTTTATATTTTATTTATTTAATTAAATCTTTATTAATTGTTTTCTAAATAAAGTTAGGATTATCAATTGTAGTCTTTAGTGCGAGTTAACGCAATCTTTGTGGGTTCGACACTCTAAACTCATTTATACTAAAACTTGACACCGTACACTTGCGGTATGATATAAAATATCACAACAGGTTTTACTTTGGAAAAGCAAAAGCTTGAGAATGCTAAGTACAAACAATTCTTGGAGAAATTAGCCTACGTTAGAGAAGTGTTTGGAGAAGCTTGTAAGGTCTCTATAATATTTCATCTAGGAGAAATAAAGATTGGATCTTGAAGTGAAGGTTGCTAGCATTGGAATCAAGATTGGATCTTGGAGTGAAGCCTACAAACCTTAGAAGTTCTCCAACCAATTCAACAAAGAGAAGAAGATTGGAAATTTGCATCAAGCTTGCTAGGTAAGTTTGAACTTCTCTTAAGCTATGTTTTTTTATGTATTGGATGCATGATTACATAGCTTTTCGTTGAAATAAGGCTAATAAATTGTGTTAGGATGCTTTAGAAGTATAAACATAATATGCTTGTTAATTAGGTCAAACATGTTCATGTTGGATATAGAACAATTAATAAGAGTTTGGAACTTTAGATTAAAGCTTAGAGCTATTACTACCATTCTAGAATCATTTGAACACCTTTTGGTGACCTAGAAATATTCACGAGTCACTTCATTGTGGGATTCTAATTTGGTTTGTGTTTTGGATTCAAAATTTACGCAAGTGCGTATTTAGAATAAGTTTATATTTTTTAAAAATATTTGATATTTTGAAAAATATGTGTTGATGTTGGTTTTGATATTAAAAATTAATTTTGGGTGTTTTTGAAGTGTTTAGGAAAGATCGGAAGAAATTAGGGTAAAATACCCTAATTCCTTCAACTCTCTTTCTAGAGAGCTGAAGGAAATGCAAAGTAAAATGAAAAAAAAAGGTGAGGAGAGTTGGGCGCTACAGTGCACACGTGCACTATAGCGCGCGACCTAACAGGCATACGCACTTGTGATGCACGTTGAATTTTTTTCATCCGTTTCTGAGTTTCCGGACTCCAATCCAGCCCCATTTTTTTGATATACACTCGTAATGGAATATAATATTTCATCAAATTATTTAAAATTACACCAATACTTGATATCCACGAGTTAGACCAATTTTTGCTGTGTTGCGCACCGATTCGACCCTAGTGGTTCCACATCCGCCCCAACAGAATGATATCTGTAGCAAGGCTTAACTACACAACACATGTTACATGTTAGCATGTATTTGAATCTATGTTTTGTATTTTAATTTAATTATGCATAAGACATTTCAGATATGTAAAGCATGTTTTAAATTAAAATTTTGACCTACTTAAATTAGTGACTTGATTGTCATAAATCTCTCATGATTAGGTAATTACTTTATTTTAAGTAATAATATTAGTAATATTTTAGCATTATTTGAAGGTCCGTCTTATCAATACAGAGATGAATGAGTTCTTACTACTTATATCCAAGATCGTCATTAGTGTGAGGGTATAAGTGCTCAGAACTTAGGTCGCTCTGGTAAAAATTTAGATGTAGCGTGATGAGTTAACGCAGTCACCCAATATCGTCACTAGTGTGAGGGTGTACATAGGAAGTTCATTAGTGCACATTGACAAGTATACACCTAGAACACATCTTAATCCATTATCGTCATTAGTGTGAGGATAAGAAACGGTTCAGGAGCAAACTATGAGTCACATGAAGTGATTGACCTTGGAGGTCTACCTAATGAGTTTATAAAAGCCAATATCGTCATTAGTGTGAGGCTGAAGTAAATGTCATGGGATCCACTTCCCGTTATGAAACTTGATTGTCAAGTTTCTTTTTTTTTTGTTAAGAGAGATTATGGAATTATATAAAGTAGTATGAGGGCACTAATAGATTTAAAATTCCATAATCAATTAGTGTTATTATTTTGAAATGAAAACTATTCTGCTACTATTTAAAATGTTGTCTTGTAGATGGCTGCCGCTAATCCATTGATGAGACTTTTGGATACCAATAAACTAAAAGGAGCCGAGAAATATTTCGAATGGGAAATGAACATACGCCTTGTCTTGGAGTTTGAAAAGTTGACTTATGTCACTATCAATCCACTGCTTGTTGAAATCGATCATAACTCTACTCTAGAAGAGCGAGAAACTTTTAATAGATGGAAAGATGATAACTTAAGGTGAATCCTACATTTTGGGATCGATGATTCCAGATTTTCTGAGACAGTACATTGAAGTATCGGATGCTTGGAGCATCATGTGAACACTCAAAGAGTTGTTCGAGCTAAATCAAGAGATCGAACTATGTCGAAGATCTAATGAATTGTTCTATGCTGAACTTAAGGATTGAAAAGCTGTCAGCATTAATGTTTTGAACATGAACGACCAGATTCGATACTTGGAATGACAGTGCATTGTGATTGATGAACGATTGGGCCGTAATTTGATTCTATCTTCTTTGCCTGGTTTTTATGCTGGATTTGTATTAAACTTCCATACACATTCAATGCAAGCTAGCTACGAAGAACTTCATAACATGTTACGCATGGCGGAGTATGATTTGAGGAAAGGTAATCCCATATTGTACCTCCATATTAGAGATGGCTCTTCAAAGACATATAGGAAGTCAAAGAAAATAAAGATGAGGAAGAAGAAGATTGTAAAGAATAACTCCAAGAAGCACAAAGGCGCAAAATCGTAAATAGTTCGTGATCAATGTCTACATTATAAAAAATTTGCACACTGGATGAATGACTTTCCAGAGCTGATAGGAAAAGCAGGACCCTCAGGTACGCTTTGTATTTTTCCAATTATTGACATCTCATTAGCCTTAGATGCATATAGTAGATGGGTGTTAGATACTAGTCTCATATTTGCAACTCTTTGCATGTAATGAGGGTAAAAAGAAGGCTGAATAAAGGGGAGATCCAGTTTAAAGTTGGAAATATCGAGACATTGGATGTTAAAGCCATAGAATGGTTATTTTAGATCTCCCCAATGGTTATAAATTATATTTGCAAGACTGTTATTATATACCCTCACTTATCAGACAAATAATATCACTACCAATATTAGATAATGAGTTATATAAAATAAATATTAAGGATGAAACTTTATGTTTATATAATAAAGATAGTTTATTGAAATGTGAATATTCTTTATCAAATGGTCACTATGTTTTGGAAACATATATAAATGTTTTTAATGTAGAGGAAAATACAAGTAGGAAATATGGATTAAATATTACTAAATTATGGCATATGAGATTGAGCCACATAGGTGTTAAACGCCTATCCAAATTGGTAAAGGATGGTTTGAATGAAAATCTTACCTTAGATCTTTATCTGATTTGTGAGTCATGCATCTAAGGAAAGATGACAAAGGCCTCATTTCTTGGTGTTGGAAACCATGTTGGAGATTTGTTGGAGCTAATACACAGTGATGTGTGTGGTCCATTAAATCATGCCGCTCATGATAGTTCAACATACTTCATGACTTTCACAGATGATAAGTCAAGATATAAATATGTCTATTTGATGATACATAAATCAGAAATATTTGACAAGTTCAAAATATTCTGAAACGTAGTAGAAATACAAATCAGTAAATTAATCAAGTGCCCTAGATCAGATCGAGATGGTGAATACATGAGTGAAGAACTCAGAATTTATTTAAGGGAGAATGAAACTCTTGCCCAATATAGCCCACGAGGAACACCTCAATACAATGGTGTGTCTAAGCGTAGAAATTGTACTTGATTGGATATGGTGCGATCAATGATGAGCTATATAGATCTTCCTTATTACCTTTAGGGTTGCGCTTTACTTACTGCTGCCTGTATACTTAATAGGGTTCCATCGAAAGCTATTTCTACGACCCCTATCAGATATGGTTCGGTTGAAATCCAAATCTTAGGTATTTAAAGATTTGGGGTTGTCCTGCATACGTTAGAGTTGCGCAACGGGATAAACTAGCACCCGAATGATATAAATATAGTTTCTTTGGATATCTTGATAATTCCATGAGATATCAATTCTATGATTCCAATATGAAATGTATTTGTTGTTCGTTTTGCCACTTTTCTTGAAAAGAAATTTTTGAGAGAAAGTATGAATTGTAAAGAGATTGAACTTGATGAGTTTGATCCCAACATTAAGAATTTGACATGGAACCAGAGATCCAATTAGGAGAAGGATCTAAAATACAAGTTATACGTAAGTCAAATAGAATATCAAAGCCTCCTGAGAGATTGTTTTTAACATCTGATGCGATCCTTGATGTTTTCTCCTATAGGAAATAGATCCGACTACGTATAAGAAAATGATATTGGATATCGATTTGGGAAAATGGCAGAAACCCATGAAATCCGAGATGGATTCTATGCATGACAATCAAGTCTGGGACTTAGTTGAACTTCCTGAATGAGTTAAACCTATAGGATGTAAATGAGTTTACAAAAGGAAGAGATGGCCTGATGGAAATGTGGAAACCTTTAAGGTTCGACTGGTAGCGAAAGGTTACACTCAACGTCCTGGGATTGACTATAAGGAAACTATTTCACCAGTAGCCATGCTAAAGTCCATTGGGATTCTTTTAGCCATTGCTGCATATCACGACTATGAGATGTGACAGATGGATGTGAAAATCGCTTTCCTAAATGGATTCCTTGAAGAGGATATCTATATGGAACAACTAGAGGGTTTCATATCCTTTGAGACTTAAAACTTGGTTTGTAAGCTTCAAAAGTCTATTTATGGACTTAAACAGGCATCCCGAAGATAGAATCGTCATTTTGATGATATATTTAGATTATCTGGATTCATCAAGAATGAGGAAAAGAACCATGTGTTTATAAGAAAGTGAGTGGAAGCATGATACTTTTCCTAGTCTTGTATGTGGATTACATCCTTATCATAGGAAATGATACATGATTGATGCAAAGTGTGAAAGCCTACCTTTGTAAGAACTTCTCCATGAAAGATATAGGTTAAGCTTCATATATATGAGGTATAAGGCTCTACCGGGATAGATTTAAGAAGCTTATATGGTTGTCACAATCGACGTACATAGATAATATGTTAGAAATGTACGGTTTTACCAACTACAAGTCAGTAAATGTACCTTTTCGATATGGCATATATCTTTCAAAGAAAATGGTGCCTCAGACTGAGGAAGAAAAAGTTAGGATGTCTAACTTTCCATATGCTTCTTGTATAGGAAGCATAATGTATGTTATGCTATGTACAAGACCTGACATAAATTTCAACGTCAGTGTGACTAGCCGATATCAATCTGATTCAGGTAATGATCATTGGACAGCTGTGAAACATATCCTAAAATATCTAAAGGGTACTAGGGATAAGTTTCTGATATATGGAGAAAATGAGCTACAAGTTAAGGTTTATATAGACTCCGACTTCCTGGGCAATCCAGATGATAGAAAATCTACATCAGGTTACGTATTTACCATTAACGGTGGTATGATTAGTTGGCGATGTTCAAAGCAAGGCTCAAGAACTGATTCGACCACTGAGGCAGAATTTATAGCAGCTTCAGAAGCTGCTAAAGAAGCTGTATAGGTTATAAATTTTATCACCGAACTTGGCATTATGCCTAGTATTGTGGATTTGATCCTATTATACTGTGATAAAAGCGGAGCCATTGCGCAAGCTAATGAGCCGAGGGCGCATTCCAAGTCTAAACACGTGGAAAGGAAATAACGCATAATTAGATAGATTCTTGAACGAAAAGACATAGAGGTCTTGAAGGTTCAAGGACTAGACAACATAGCAGACCCGCTTTTAAAGGCCTTAGATATTAAGTTATTCAATAAACATGTGGAGGAGATGGGACTGCGGTACCATCTAGATTGGCACTAAGCAAGTGGGAGTTTGTTGGAGTTGGTGTTTGGAGTGCCAATCCAAATAATGTATTGTATATTTTATTATTTATTAATGAAAAACTACATTTTCATTTCATACCTTATTAGTCTTAGATTGATGTATAAATATGCTAAGAATGACATCGACCTAAGAATAGTCTTATATTAATACTGGACACTAGGTGGTCCGACATTGGGATAAGTATTACTATTGTAAATTATTTTTAAAGTAGATATATATTCCTAGTAGTTGGTTTTGAAATATGGTCGAATTCGTATAACCTAGAAGACTAGCACATGTCATTTATTGGAATTGGAGTTCTGATGGTTTAACCTGATGTACCATGAGTTTTGGAAAATCGTATAGATTTATGGGTTTTGGTTGGACCGAATACTGAATAACTCACATGTGATTCCTAATAGTTGGAAGCACACACCACCATCAATAGGAATCTCCTTGAGTCGAGTAGCATATGTAATCCTTTGACTATAAAATAATATTGATTTTGTGTGAGATCCTCCACACTTTGATACCATGTATATCAGAAACCTTTCATGGTGTAGCCTCTAGATGTTAGTTGGGTGTGGATGATGCACTCAGTAATCAAGTGCGAAGTAAGATAGGATCCGTCGGCCCGTATGTGTACAATAAGGGATTTAGTTATCCATGTGAGTAAAGTCATGATTCTTAAAGCTTTGGTCAAAGTCGATCACGTAGGGTGGATCAAATCAGTTATAAAGAATCGTGGACATGTCCACATGAGATGTGCGTCTCGGAAACTTGACGGTGTATTCTATGTTTCCTTAGCACAACTCGGATAGCCTACGATGGAAGGATTGTTAAACATATGTGATGACCTTTACTTGTATAGTTTATAAAGGTCGTTCGTATTCTTCACAAATTTGGAAGTGACCGAATTGCGTACATATTAGATGGGCTTATATGACGAACGTGTCTGAAATTAGAGAACCCAATATGAAATGTACTCATTGAGCACTTAGGTAGTCGATTAACTTTGATAAAAGATAATATTCGATATTATAATTATCAACTAAGACAATCAAGTATTATTGGATAACATTGATTCTTTACTTTGTCCTAATTGGATTAATTAGATTAATTCAATAATTACACAAGGGCTTAATTATAAAATCATAATTATCTCTACCAGGATATTATGGTAATTGTAAGTATGTAATAATAGATGGTTTTGGCTTGATTTAATTGGATTAAATCAAAGTGGCAAACATTGAACTAATCCATTTCACAATCCCTGTCTTGAGTTAATTAGATTAAATCAAAGTGGTAGACAATGGAGATTAGTAACACTTAATTATATATATTTGGACAAATTAGATTAAGCCTACCTAAAATTTGATTACAACTTTTATTAATTAAAATTACCTAAGTTTTTCTATAAATAGCAAGCTTTAGGATGGTTTCAATTAAGAAAAACAAATACTTGAGAAAGCTAAGTACAATCAATTCTTGGAGAAATTAGCATAAGTTAGAGAAGTGTTTAGAGAAGCTTGTGAGGTCTCTATAACATTTCATCTAGGAGAAATCAAGATTGGATCTTGAAATGAAGGTTGCTAGAATTGGAATCAAAATTGGATCTTGGAGTGAAATTTGCAAACCCTGGAAGTTCTCTAACCATTTCAACAAAGAGAAGAAGATTGGATATTTGCATCAAACTTGCTAGGTAAATTTGAACTTCTCTTAAGCTATGTTCTTTTATGTATTGAATGCATGATTACATAGCTTAATGTTGAAATAAGGCTAATAAATTGTGTTAGGATGCTTTAGAAGTATAAACACAATATGCTTGTTAATTAGGTCAAAGATGTTCATGTTGGACATGGAATAATTAATAAGAGTGTGGAACTCTAGATTAAAGCTTAGAGCTATGGCTACCATTCTAGAATAACTTGAACACCATTGGGTGACGTAAAATTGTTCACGAGTCACTTCATTGTAGGATTCTAATTTGGTTTGTGTTTTGGTTTCAAAATTTACGCAAGTACGTATTTAGAATAGATTTATATTTTTGTAAAAATATTTGATATTTTGAAAAACTTGATTTTTATTCTATAACATGTGTTGATGTTGGTTTTGATGTTAAAAATTAATTTTGGGTGTTTTTGACGTGTTTAGGGAAGATCGAAAGAAATTAGGGTATAATACCCTAATTCCTTCAGTTCTCTTTCCAGAGAGCTGAAGGAATTACAAAGCAAAATGAAATTAAAAAAAGGTGAGGAGAGCTGGGCGTTATAGTGCGCGCGCACACTGTAGCGCGTGACCTCACGCGTGTATGCGCCTGTGAAGCGCGCTGAATTTGTTTTCATCCGTTCTTGAGTTTCCAGACACAAATTCAGCCCCAGTGTTTTCCTATACACTCGTAATGGAATATAGTATTTCATTAGATTATTTAAAATTACACCAATTTTTTATATCCATAGGTTAGATCCATTTTCATTGTGCGGGGCACCGATCTGATGATAGGGGTTCCACATCCGCTCCAACAATTGCTAGGGCGCTTATAGCCTTTTCAGTGTTAGTCACTTGGTATGGATGATAATGATAACCCTAGTTTTAGCAAGCTTTACTAAATGTGAGATTGTGAACTAACATTCCATCTTGGGTCATGCCTTGATAGGAATGTTGACTGGCATAAACACACACGTATAACGCAAGCGCACGTATCGTTCAAGTAGTATAAAAATATCGATCCCACGAGGACTTAATATCTAAACTATTAATTTTATGAGGTCAAATGATTACTAATATCTAACAAGTTGATTGATTGATTTGAAATGGTGACGATTCTAAATTTAAAAACAAGTAAATAAAATTGTCGAAAATAGGTTTTAAGAAAATTCAATATTAAAAACTATCTAGGGTTGTGATTTCTTCAAATATCATTTTAAAGATGAAGTGGTTATCTTAAAGTTGGGTAATATATTGATTTATTAACCTGGAACACTAAATTATGTGTAAGCCTCTGTCGATGGTCAGACACAAATACCCAGTTTAACCCAATTGAACCATATGTCTATGTCAACCAAATTATCTGAATTCATTAAGTTTAAGTTCCAATTATGGCTACCCCCGCCCGACAGGTATATTCCTATCCTGTAAGGAAATCTATTAAAGGGTTATCTATCCTCAAGGAAGATCATGGGCTATTGAGTCTAAGGCTCAAACCTAAAATCCCTATTTCTAGTTCATTTTAGATTTACCAGATCAATTTTATTAATGGCCAGTTAATGAAAAAGCATTAAGTTTAAGACTCAATAAATAAATCTTTATATTACCCAAGCTATAATCTAACCCTTATAAAACGGTGATATTGGATTTCATCACAACCCCAGATAACTAATTTAGTTACAACACATAACTAGGGCTAGTAAAAACTTGAAAATAAAATACATAAAGTAAAAATGTTGTAAAGTAAATACTGAAAAGTAAATTACAATAAAATAAAATGCTAAGGTAAAATGAATTACTTTTATTACTACTAATTTAGATATCTCCCATAAAATAATATATAAACTTGTGATTCTTTTTCCAACCAGCCATATAGGCGGTAACCTGATTAAGTCAAATTAAGTCAAACCAGCCATAAATGCGGAACCAAAATTAAATTACCAACCGACCAATCTGGCGGTATCCTTTATTAGTCAGGTTTAAATCAGATTAAAATAAATTACCAACCGACCAATCTGGCGGTATCCTTTTTAAGTCAATATTTTAAATAGTGAATATATTATTTTTAAGGGAGATTAATCTAAATAGTAACAGTAAAAGAATTACCTTTCACCCTAGCTGGGGGAGTTACCTCCTCATGGTAAATAATAAAAACTGTAAAAAGTAAAAAGTAAAAATTAAATTACTATATTAACAAAACGTAATTAAAATTAATTACAAAACTAAAAAAACTAAAAAAAACTAAAAATTAAAAGAAAGTAGAGAGAGAAACTCTCTCTTTAGATAGAATATAAGAGAGAGAGTGGTGCCATGAATTCTGAAATCTCGAGCTCAATTTATAGGCCTCGAGAGGTTTCCAGAGTCGCGACGCCAGGTCCCTCAACGTGGCTACGCCAGATTTTGTCGACGTGGCATGCTCTGGTTCGCCGGTTTGAAGATTCTGGATAAGATGATAAGGTGACACGTGGCGAAGTGGTTGGGCTTCAATTATTGTGACACGTGGTGGCTTCTAATTGGTCGCTGAGATTCTTATCTGCCACGTGTCAGATAAGGATTAGATACTCAATTATTGATGCTGACGTGGCAATGACGTGGTGGTGACGTGGCGACACGTGGGAAAGAGCCTGTCGGCACCGTAGAATTGCGACACGTGTCACTTCCTGATTGGCTGATGATGATGTGGCATGACACATGGCAATTTTGACTTGTTGACTTACTGACGTGGCTGATGACATGGAGACACGTAGGATGACACGTGGCACACGTGGCGATGATGACTGTCGGCACCGTAGGATGCTGACACGTGGCACATCGCATGTTAGCAGATCGGCTGTGATGGTGACACATGGCACGGCGCATTTTAGCAAAGTCAAACTTTTCTCAGATTCTGATTTGTGGACCCGGCGCACGTTAGCACTGTTCGGCGCATTTTAGACGTCGCGACGCGAAAGTCTTCAGCGTCGCGACGCGCTAAAGACCAAAATATCCATGTTGACGCATTTTTGTCCGTTTTTGCCCCAAATTGCCTCCAATGCTTTCCAAACTTTATTTATCTGCAAAATAACACAAAATACATCAAAACGTTCATAAAACTCGAGAAACTATACGAAATATTAGGTCAAATGAGTGGGAATAAGTGATATAAATACCACTCATCACACCCCCAAACCTAATATTTTGCTAGTCCTCGAGCAAAAAATAAAATAAAAATAACATGAAAATAAAATTAACTAAGCCACTTTCGTAGGGATCACGGTTGCATTTAGCATATGCAACAAGCCTTTAAACCCCTAGGTGTCCCTAGTGGACGAGTTGTAGTCTCGTGAGGGTTTACAGCAATGATACCCACAAACATTTTACAAAAGTAAACAAGTAATAAAACTAATGCACACAAAAGCAAAAAGACAAGCGAAAAGAGAATAAAGATGTTAGTGACTAATTAGGTGAAACTTCTACTCCAAGTTACTAGTTGTTTTGTTTCATTTTAAATTACCGAATAAGTAAATTCTCCGATTATTTTTACCATTCTCCATATACACAACTAACAAAATATTAATCAATTTATTTTTTCCCACAACAGTCATAAGTGCAGTTGATGATAGAGTAATATTTTTCTCCTAAAGTTCTATCAGATTTCACACCTTTTTGTAGCAATGGAATAATTTTTCTCTTTTCTGAATTGTTTCTTGAGGATTTTACTATTTTTTATTTATATACAATATCTTCCATCTATGTAGCGAGTGTTGGGTCGGTGACTCCAAACCAGTTGGTTTTAGGGCACCAGGTGTTAAGACACCCCTACGAACTTAATTACTCAGACTTCAGATATATATATTTGTGCAGTATCTTTGATCCATGTAGCGATTTTGGGCCAGTGACTCCCAAACCTGTTGGTTTTAGGGCACTAGGTGTTAAAACACCCTTACAGACTTAATAACTCGGATCTCAGATTTTTTTTTTTTTTTTACTCCATTGCTTTTTGAGATGTTTCCTCCAATTAAACTAGAGCACTGAATATTACAAACTTTTCAATTTTAGCTCATGTCCGTATGTTACTATATATGTTGATAATATCTGTCAACTGAGCATATGAAGATCCTTTTAGTCCGTTTTAAGGAGAATTCACAAATTAAATAATTCAAAATGAAATAAACAAAAATTAACTTGTTTCGAAATAGGTCTGAGATACGTCTCAGGAGTGGAAACTCCTTACTCAACTATCTCTTACCAATTTCACCTTTTTAGTCAAAATAAAAACACAAAATATTTTTGTAATTTTTTTGAAAAGTTTTCAATTTTTTTTTTCGAAAAATTTTAGACTAAAAATAAAAATAACACACAAACTAAAGACAAGGTACTGATCAACTAATTCCCTCCCCAAACCTAAATGAGACATTGTCCCCAATGTCTTAAACAGTAAAATGAGAGTTAAGAAGGTCGTACCTGGTTAGCTGAAAATCTACAGGAAATTAAAGGTTAAGATCCAGATTAATCCGACGCCTCTTACCACGTTCGTCCTCGGACCAATTTATCTTTGAAAGGATAGGGTCAACTTGAGGTTCATAGGCTATGAGTTGGTCTATTAGATCCGGAGCAGTTTTGGCAGTAAAGAGGAGTTCTTTCAAAGGTTTTGACACGAACCCATTTCTCCGAGCATCATCAAGAAACACACAAAGAAAATCATAAAATCCATCAACGTTGAGCAGTCCAAGCGGTTCTGGTGTATGTAGTTCAGGTTCGCCCAGATAGAACTATAAAAATTTCCTCCAATGTACCCAAGCCACCTGGCAAAGCGATAAAAGCATCAGCACGGTTAATCATTTCTACCAGTCGTTCAGACATACCTGGCACGATCAGTTCCTCTCCGTTTGATGATCCAATAAGATTTGCCTCTGCCAAGGGTTTTGGGATGATTCCCAAAACATGACTGCCTCCTTCCTGTACGGCCTTTGAAACGATCCCATAAGTCCAAGATTGCCTCCGCTATATATTAAATGCATATTCCTTGCAGCTAAGACTCGACCCAATTCCTATGATGCTTCTACGTATTGTGGTTTAGTACCAACACTACTACCGCAAAACACACAGATGTTCTCAACTCGTCTTCTTGAAGTGGCTTCCATTTTTTATGTATTTCTTTCTCAACTCAGGATGCCTTCAAAAGTGAAATGACGGGCTGAATTTATAGTACCTAAAAAAGGGTGAGTAATAATAGCACAAGTATCTTCCAGAGGACGATTAGTAGTGAATTAATATCGTGATAGTCAAAAAGGTCCGGATCCTGTCGGAGAAAATTAAAAGAAAACAACAAAACAAATCACAACTATTAAGAAAAGACAAAGAGATATAATATTTACAAGAAAAGTAACGGCTTGATTGACGTCTATGCGTCAGGGACAAGCTTCCCATCCAATTTTCTTATAAATTGGCAAACAAGGTCTTTTTTAGTCAGATTCCCGAGACTTAACAGTTGTCTTTCTTTTTGGAATTGTGTATATAACATTCGAATTTCATGATACACACATCCACTGGGATGCGTCTCAAGAGTTTTAGATATGTCATCCAAAGACTCCTTACTCAAGCCATCCCTAATGAAGTTAATCTTATCTTTGCGGTTATCGGACACCATTCCTAAAGAACGACAACGAGTATTACAAAACATGCGAGCACATTTATAACAAACACACATTCTTTTGGCTCTTCTCTTTTTAGCATATGTGCTCTTTCCTAAACCAGGCAGATGTGAAATAAAAGAGTCAGAAAACTCACCTACCAATCGAACCCGTGCTTCAATTAACCAACGAATGTCAGTAGGAATACCTTTAATCATCAGTAATCTCATTCGTTCCAAGCGAGCTTTATAGACTTTCATCAGAGATTTTTGAGGGAGGGAAGGAAATTGCGTGCGAAGATTTGCGAGAGCATCTTCCATTTTGAAATGACTAAACCTGCAAAAATTAAACATACAAAAATAAAACACACCAAATCACAATATATACACAAATTGCATGGGTTGCCTCCCTGCTAGCGCTAAGTTTAAAATCGTCAGCCAGACTTGACTTCTCGAACGTTAAGCTGGATCTGAAAGTGTAACACTTTCTTTTTGTCGCTCAAATGATTCTCCCCAGTAGTGCTTGACACGCTTGTTTTTAACCTTTAAAGTTTTGTTAGCGTCAGGATCATGTATCTCAACGGCTCTATTTGGTAAAACTTTAGTGATCACAAATGGACCTGACCACCGTGATTTTGGCTTCCATGGGAAGAATTTCACCCTTGATTTGTTTAACAGTACCTTCTGCCCTGGTTCCAGTTGTATGCGCACTAACTTCTCATCATGTCTTTTCTTGCCCTTTTCTTTGTACAATTTGGCATCCTCAAAAGGCTGATTGTGAAATTCCTCCAATTCTTTAAGCTGGTGGAACTTTTTCTCTTCTGTTGCTTGTAGTGTAAGAATTGGCTCCTTCAGTACAAAAGACGCTTTATCTTTAGGCTCCACATGCAACTGACATGTTTTAAGTTTGTCAGTAGAACTTTGCATTGCATTGGAGTTTTGAATGGTACTGTGTATCACATCAAGTCTGAAACATTCCTCCTTTTTTTCATCATTTGGGAAACTCATGGCTTTGAAAACATTGAATGTTACTTCTTGGTCATGTACCCTCATGGTTAATTCTCCTTTTTGTACATCAATAATGGTTTGACCTGTAGCCAAGAATGGTCTCCCAATGATGATTGGCACGTCTGCGTCTTCCTTCATATCAAGGACAATAAATCTGCTTGGAAAATGAATTTGTCAACCTTGACCACTATAAGAAATTACAGTTTTAGCGACGGAATTTAGCGACGGAATATTCCATTTCAAAATGTAGCGACGGAATTGAGACGGAATTGAAACGGATAATGATATTAGGGACGGAATTTAGCGACAAAAAAATTTCATCTCTAAATTAGAGGCGGAAATGAAAATCCGTCGCTAATTAGAAACGGAATTTATCCGTCGCTAATTAGAAACGGAATTCAAATTCCGTCTCTAATTAGAAACGAAATTTCAATTCCGTCGAGAATTTTAAATTTAATTTTAATTTTAATTTTTTTATTAATTAGAAACGGAATTGTTTCGTCGCTAATAGAAACGGAATTGATATTCCGTCGCTAATTAGAAACGTAATTGATATTTCGTCGCTAATTAGAAACGGAATTTCAATTCCGTAGCTAATTAGAAACGGAAATTCCGTTTCTAATCTTTAATTTTTATTTTTATTTTAATTTTTTTGTTAATTAGAAACGAAATTTTTCCGTCGCTAATTAGAAACGGAATTAAAATCCGTCTCTAATTAGAAACGGAATTTCAATTCCGTCGCTAATTTTAAATTAAATTTTTATTTTTATTTTTTTATTAATAGAAACGGAATTGTTCCGTCGCTAATTAGAAACGGAATTGATATTCTGTCGCTAATTAGAAACGGAATTTCAATTCCGTAGCTAATTAGAAACGGAATTTCAATTCCGTTTCTAATCTTCAATTTTTATTTTTATTTTAATTTTTTTTGTTAATTAGAAACGGAATTTTTCCGTCTCTAATCCGTCGCTAATTAGAAACGGAATTCAAAATTCGTCGCTAATTAGAAACTGAATTTCAATTTTGTCGCTAATTTTAAATTTTATTTTTATTTTCAATTTTTTTTGTTAATTAGAAACGGAATTGTTCCGTTTCTATTCCGTCGCTAATTTTTAAAATTTTCAATCCCCCTAAACTTTATTTCTTTCGGCTCCACTTTTTTTTTTTTTAAAAAAAATAGAGACGGATTTTCCGTCTCTAAATGGAAACAGAATATCTATTCTGTCGCTAATTTTCGTGAAATTTCAAAAATTTTCCCACCTTCTGAAAATTTCAAAAGTATACAAAACTTACAAATTTTCCCGCTTCTCTTATTTTTTTTTTCTCTATATATACATCATAATCTTTTTAACTCTCAACTCCAATACACCTTCCAAAATTTTCTTACTCAATTTCATATACCATCAAATTTTTCATTACCTCAACTCTCATTATCAATTTCTCATTTTTCTTATCCCCTCTTTTAAAATTTCTTAAGAAACAAACGGTGGACGTTTCGTAAATGGATGGTGGTGTGTCGAAGCTCGCGGTGGACATTACGGTATCTTGTATAATTTAGATGTATATATAACAATTAAAAAAATCCACTTTTTTAAAATTTTATACCATTCAAAATTTTTAAAATTTTTCCTTATCTAAAATTAAAAATTTCATATATCTACAATTTATAAATTTTTCATATCTATATAATTATTAAATTTCCAACCTCTCTAAAATTTTAAAAAAATTTCCTTTCTAAAATTTTAAATTTTTTCTTTTCTAAAATTAATAAAATTTTTTCATTTCTAAAATTTTAAAAGTTTCATATATTTTTAAAATTTTAAATTTCCCGCCTCTCTAAAATTTTAAAATTTTCGTTTTTATTTTTTTTTTTTTGTTAAAAAAAATATATAGCTACGGAATAGCTACGGAAATATTCCGTCGCTAAATATTTTTAAAATTTTAAATTTCCCGCCTATCTAAAATTTTAAAATTTCAGTTTTTAATTTTTTTTTTCAAAAAAATTATAGAAACGGAATTTCCGTCGCTAAATAGCGACGAATGGAAATTCCGTCTCTAATTAGAAACGAAATTTTTCGTTGCTATTTAGCGACGGAATATTAACCGTCGCTAATTAGAGACGGACATTCTGTCGCTATATAGAAACGGAATTTCCATCCGTCGCTAACTTTAGCGACGGATGATATATTTCCGTCGCTATTTTTTTTGCGACCAACAAAATAGAGACGAAATTTTTCCGTCGCTATTCCGTCGTTTAAGGCCAATTAGCGACGAATTAGCTACGGATTTTTCCGTCGCTATTTGGCAGTTTTCTTGTAGTGGACCAGCACATCCTCAACTACACCTCTCGGAAATACGAGCGTTTTATCTACAAGTTGTAGTAAGACTGAAGTGGGCATTGTTTCTCCAATCTGCAGTTTCCTGAAAATAGAGAAAGGCATCAAGTTAACACTCGCACCTAAATCATACAAAGCCTTAACAAAGTTATGTTCTCCTATGACGCAAGGAACAATGAAACTGCTAGGATCTTTAAAATTCGGGGGAAGTTTCCTCTGAATGATGGCACTGCATTCTTCTGTTAATGATACTGTCTCGTAATCTCCCAATCTCCGTTTTCGTGAAAGAATATCTTTCATGAATTTGGCATAGGTGGGCATTTGTTCCAACGCTTCTGCAAATGGAATGTTGATATGCAGCTTTTTGAAGATCTCCAGGAACCGGGAAAATTGCTTGTCCAATTTGTTCTTCTGAAGACGTTGAGGAAAAGGTGGAGGTGGAGTGATCTGTTCTTTTTCCTTTGCTTCTTTTTCCTCCATATGTTGCTTTGTTTCTTTTGGAACTTCCTCAGCAATTGTTTTGACTCCAACATCTTTGTTGATTTCAGTACCGCTTTTTAACATGATGGCATGACATTGCTCATTCCCCATGTTCCTTGGATTTGGCTCAGTGTTGCTAGGAAGGGTACCTGGCGGTTTGTAACTCTGAGCATTTGCCAGTTGTCCATTTGATTCTCCAGTGCTTTGATAGAAGCAGATTGACTTTGAATTAATGCTGCTTGGGATTGAAACATAGCACCATATCTTGCTGCGTGAGAGTTGTGTTGTGCTTCTATCTTTTTCAAGTGGGTCAACACTTCTGTTATTCCTGGTTCATTCCTGCTCCTGGTTTTTGTTCTGTTGCTGGAATTCAGGTGGTGGATAGTTCTGCTGTTGGCCTGAATTGTTGCTCCATGAAAAATTGGGATGATTCCTCCACCCTGGATTGTAGGTGTTGGAATATGGATTGTTCCCTTGTCTGTTGAAATTGTTGACATAATTCACCGTCTCTTCATGTTGGTTTGGTTCTAGTGCTCCTCCATATGGTGAACTTGTGGTTCCAACGATGTTCACAACTTGCATGCTAAGTGTTTCTAGACATTTTCATATCTGATCCAGCCTGGTATTCACTGCTGTGTTTGCTCCAACTTCATAAATTCCTGCAATTATTTGGATCATGCGCTTTTTTGTTGGCCACAAGGAATTGTTGTTGGCCATTTCTTCGATTAGGTCCCAGGCTTGATCTTCTCCTGTTGCCATCAAGGCTTCTCCAGCAGCAGCATCGATTGTGGTTCTCATTATTCCAGAAAGCCCATTATAGAATGTTTGGACTTGAAGCCATTTTGGAATCTCATGGTGAGGACATTTCCAGAGTAAATCTTTGTACCTTTCCCAAGCTTCGCAGAGGGATTCTGAATCTTGTTGTACAAAGGATGTGATGTCATTCCTCAGCTTTCCGGTTCTGGCTGGTGGAAAGTACTTTGCAAGAAATTTGGTGGCTAAAGTGTTCCAAGTTGTGATAGAACCTGCTAGTAGTGAATGTAGCCAAGCTTTAGCTCTGTCCTTCAAGGAGTATGGAAAAACACGCAGTCTCATTGCTTCTTCAGCTTCTCGGTTGTAATTGAAAGTGCCGCAAACTTCCAGGAAGTTGCTGATGTGGGAATTAGGATCTTCAGTTGCATTCCCCCCGAATTGAACTGACTGCTGAATCATCTGAATACATGTTTTGATGTCACATGCATTTGCTGGTAAGGGAGGAAGTACAATACAGGAAATGAGTCTGTCAACCACCGGAATAGTTCTGTCTCGAATGGGAATTGGTGGTACAACATTCAAAGGTTCAGGTTCCATGTTGACTAAAGCTTCTTGGCCTTCTCGCCTTTCCCTTCTCAACTGTCTGATGGTTCTTTAAATTTCTGGGTCAAGCGGTCGGAGTTCAAAGCTTCTGGTTCGTCTCATGAAGTTTCTGAGAACCTGAAACACAAGAAAACAAAAACAATAAGTAAAAAGAAAATTAGATACAAGTAACAGTATCTAACCTTAAAACTAATAGTGAAAGATAAATAAGTCCCCGGCAACGGTGCCAAAAACTTGACCGGCGTAAACACACACGTATAACGCAAGCGCACGTATCGTTCAAGTAGTATAAAAATATCGATCCCACGAGGACTTAATATCTAAACTATTAATTTTATGAGGTCAAATGATTACTAATATCTAACAGTTGATTGATTGATTTGAAATGGTGACGATTCTAAATTTAAAATAAGTAAATAAAATTGTCGAAAATAGGTTTTAAGAAAATTCAATATTAAAAACTATCTAGGGTTGTGATTTCTTCCAATATCATTTTAAAGAAGAAGTGGTTATCTTAAAGTTGGGTAATATATTGATTTATTAACCTGGAACACTAAATTATGTGTAAGCCTCTGTCGATGGTCAGACACAAATACCCAGTTTAACCCAATTGAACCATATGTCTATGTCAACCAAATTATCTGAATTCATTAAGTTTAAGTTCCAATTATGGCTACCCCCGCCCGACAGGTATATTCCTATCCTGTAAGGAAATATATTAACGGGTTATCTATCCTCAAGGAAGATCGTGGGCTATTGAGTCTATGGCTGAAACCTAAAATCCCTATGTCTAGTTCATTTTAGATTTACCAGATCAATTTTATTAATGGCCAGTTAATGAAAAAGCATTAAGTTTAAGACTTATAATAAATCTTTATATTACCCAAGCTATAACCTAACCCTTATAAAACGGTGATATTGGATTTCATCACAACCCCAGATAACTAATTAGTTACAACACATAACTAGGGCTAGTAAAAACTTGAAAATAAAAGACATAAAGTAAAAATGCTGTAAAGTAAATACTGAAAAGTAAATTACAATAAAATAAAATGCTAAGGTAAAAGGAAGTACTTTTACTACTACTAATTTAGATATCTCCCATAAAATAATATATAAACTTGTGATTCTTTTTCCAACCAGCCATATAGGCGGTAACCTGATTAAGTCAAATTAAGTCCAACCAGCCATAAGGCGGAACCAAAATTAAAATTACCAACCGACCAATCTAGCGGTATCCTTTATTAGTAACAGTAAAAGAATTACCTTTCACCCTAACTGGGGGAGTTACCTCTTCATGGTAAATAATAAAAAATGAAAAAAGTAAAAAGTAAAAATTAAATTACTATATTAACAAAACGTAATTAAAATTAATTACAAAACTAAAAAAAATAAAAAAATGAGAAAAATTATTCCATTGCTACAAAAAGGTGTGAAATCTGATAGAACTTTAGGACAAAAATATTACTCTCTTATCAACTGCACTTATGACTGTTGTGGGCAAAAATAAATTGATTAATATTTTGTTAGCTGTGTATATGGAGAATGGTAAAAATAATCGGAGAATTTACTTATTCGGTAATTTAAAATAAAACAAAACAACTAGTAACTTGGAGTAGAAGTTTCACCTGATTAGTCACTAACATCTTTATTCTCTTTTCGCTTGTCTTTTTGCTTTTGTGTGCATTAGTTTTATTACCTTTTACTTTTGTAAAATATTTGTGGGTATCATTGCTGTAAACCCTCACGAGACTACAACTCGTCCACTAGGGACACCTAAGGGTTTAAAGGCTTTGTTGCATATGTTTAAATGCAACCGTGATCCCTACGAAAGTGGCTTAGTTAATTTTATTTTTCATGTTATTTTATTTTATGTTTTGCTCTAGGACTAGCAAAATGTTTAGGTTGGGGTGTGATGAGTGGGAATTTATATCACTTATTCCCACTCATTTGACCTAATATTTCGTATAGTTTCTCGAGTTTTGTGAACGTTTTGATGTATTTTGTGTTATTTCCAGATAAATAAAGTTTGGAAAGCATTGGAGGCAATTTGGGGCAAAAACGACAAAAATGCGTCAACAGGGATATTTTGGTCTTTAGCGCGTCACGACACTGAAGACTTGCGCGTCGCGATTTCTAAAATCGCCAAACATGCTAACGTGCGCCGGTCCACAAATCAGAATCTGAGAAAAGTTTGACTTTGCTAAAATACGCCGTGCCCGTGTCACCATCACAGCCGATCTGCTAACATGCGATGTGCCACGTGTCAGCATCCTACGGTGCCGACAGTCATCATCGCCACGTGTGCCACGTGTCATCCTACGTGTCTCCATGTCATCAGCCACGTCAGTAGTCAGCAAGTCAAAATTGCCACGTGTCGTGCCACATCATCATCAGCCAATCAGAAAGTGACACGTGTCGCAATCCTACGGTGCCGACATCTCTTTCCCCGTGTCGCCATGTCGTCGCCATGTCACCGCCACATCATCGCCACGTCAGCATCAATAATTGAGTATCTAATCCTTATCTGACACGTGGCGGATAAGAATCTCAGCGACCAATCAGAAGCCGCCACGTGTCACAATAATTGAAGCCCAACCACTCAGCCACGTGTCACCTTATCAGCTTATCCAGAATCTTCAAACTGGCGAACCAGAGCGTGCCACGTCGACAAAAGCTGGCGTAGCGACGCTGAGGGACCTGGCGTTGCGACGCTGGAAACCTATCGAGGCCTATAAATTGAGCTCGAGATTTCAGAATTGAATGCACCACTCTCTCTCTTATTTCTATCTAAAGAGAAAGTCTCTCTCTACTTTCTTTTAATTTTTAGTTTTTTTTAGTTTTTTTTAGTTTTTGATTAATTTTAATTACGGTTTGTAATATAGTAATTTAATTTTTACTTTTTACTTTTTACATTTTTTATTATTTACCATGAGGAGGTAACTCCCAGCTAGGGTGAAAGTAATTCTTTTACTGTTACTATTTAGATTAATCTCCCTTAAAAATAATATATTAACTATTAAAATATTGACTTAAAAAGGATACCGCCAGATTGGTCGGTTGGTATTCATTTTAATCTGGTTTAAACCTGACTAATAAAGGATACCGCCAGATTGGTCGGTTGGTATTTAATTTTGGTTCCGCATTTAGGCTGGTTGGACTTAATTTGACTTAATCAGGTTACCGCCTATATGGCTGGTTGGAAAAAGAATCACAAGTTTATATATATTTTATGGGAGATATCTAAATTAGTAGTAGAGTAAAAGTAATTCCTTTTACCTTAGTATTTTATTTTATTGTATTTACTTTTCAGTATTTACTTTACAGCATTTTTACTTTATGTCTTTTATTTTCAAGTTTTTACTAGCCCTAGTTATGTGTTGTAACTAAATTAGTTATCTGGGGTTGTGATATGAAATCCAATATCACGTTTTATAAGGGTTAGATTATAACTTGGGTAATAAAAGATTTATTTATTGAGTCTTAAACTTAATGCTTTTTCATTAACTGGCCATTAATAAAATTGATCTGGTAAATCTAAAATGAACTAGACATAGGGATTTTAGGTTTCAGCCTTAGACTCAATAGCCCACGATCTTCCTTGAGGATAATAACCCTTTAATAGATTTCCTTACAGGATAGGAATATACCTGTCGGGCGGGGGTAGCCATAATTGGAACTTAAACTTAATGAATCCAGATAATTTGGTTGACATAGGCATATGGTTCAATTGGGTTAAACTGGGTATTTGTGTCTGACCATCGACAGAGGCTTACATATAATTTAGTGTTCCAGGTTAATAAATCAATATATTACCCAACTTTAAGATAACCACTTCATCTTTAAAATGATATTGGAAGAAATCACAACACTAGATAGTTTTTAATATTGAATTTTCTTAAAACTTATTTTCGACAATTTTATTTACTGTTTTTAAATTTAGAATCGTCACCATTTCAAATCAATCAAACAACTGTTAGATATTAGTAATCATTTGACCTCATAAAATAATAGTTTAGATATTAAGTCCTCGTGGGATCGATATGTTTTATACTACTTGAACGATACGTGCGCTTGCGTTATACGTGTGTGTTACGCTCTGGTCAAGTTTTTGGCGCCGTTGCCGGGGACTTATTTATCTTTCACTATTAGTTTTAAGGTTAGATACATTACTTATATCTAATTTTCTTTTTACTTATTGTTTTGTTTTCTTTGTGTTCAGGTTCTCAGAAACTTCATAAGACGAACCAGAAGCTTTGAACTCCGATCGCTTGACCCATAAATTGAAAGAACCATCAGACAGTTGAGAAGGGAAGGCGAGAGGCCAAGAAGCTTTAGTCAACATGGAACCTGAACTTTGAAGGTTGCACCACCAATTCCCATTCGAGACAGAACTATTCAGTGGTTGACAACTCATTTCCTGTATTGTACTTCCCCCTTACCAGCAAATGCGTGTGACATCAAAACATGCATTCAGATGATTCAGCAGTCAGTTCAGGCGGGGGAATGCAACTGAGATCCTAATTCCCACATCAGCAACTTCCTGAATTTTGCTCACTTTCAATACAACCAGAAGCTGAAGAAGCAATGAGACTGCGTGTTTTTCCCATACTCCTTGAAGGACAGAGCTAAAGCTTGGCTACATTCACTACCAGCAGGTTCCATCACAACTTGGAACACTTTAGCCACCAAATTTCTTGCAAAGTACTTTCCACCAGCCAGAACCGGAAAGCTGAGGAATGACATCACATCCTTTGTACAACAGATTCAGAATCCCTCTGCGAAGCTTGGGAAAGGTACAAAGATTTACTCCGGAAATGTCCTCACCATGAGATTCCAAAATGGCTTCAAGTCCAAACATTCTATAATGGACTTTCTGGAATAATGAGACCCACAATCGATGCTGCTGCTGGAGGAGCCTTGATGGCAAAAGGAGAAGATCAAGCCTGGGACCTAATCGAAGAAATGGCCAACAACAATTCCTTGTGGCCAACAGAAAGGAGCATGATCCAAAGAATTGCAGGAATTTATGAAGTTGGAGCAAACACAGCAGAGAATACCAGGCTGGATCAGATATGCAAATGTCTAGAAACATTTAGCACGCAGTGTGAACATCGCTGGAACCACAAGTTCACCATATGGAGGAGCACCAGAACCAAACCAACATGAAGAGACGGTGAATTATGTCAACAATTTCAACAGACATGGGAACAATCCATATTCCAACACCTACAACCCAGGGTGGAGGAATAATCCCAATTTTTCATGGAGTAACAATTCAGGCCAAAAGCAGAACTATCCACCACCTGAATTCCAGAACAGAACAAAAGGCCAGAGCAGGCAAATGAACCAGGAATAACAGAAGTGTTGACCCAATGAAAAAGATAGAAGCAAAACACGACTCTCAAGCAGCAAGATATGATGCTATCTTTCAATCCAAGCAGCATTAATTCAAAGTCAATCTGCTTCTATTAAAGCACTGGAGAATCAAATGGGACAACTGGCAATGCTCAGAGTTACAGACCGCCAGAACCCTTCCTAGCAACACATATCCAAATCCAAGGAACATGGGGAATGAGCAATGTCATGCCATCATGGTTAAAAAGCGGTACAAAATCAACAAAGATGTTGGAGTCAAAACAACTACTGAGGAAGTTCCAAAAGAAACAAAGCAACAGATGGAGGAAAAAGAAGCAAAGGAAAAAGAACAGATCACTCCACCTCACATTTTCCTCAACGTCTTCAGAAGAACAATTGGACAAGCAATTTTCTCAGTTCCTGGAGATCTTCAAAAAGCTGCATATCAACATTCCATTTGCAGAAGCGTTGGAACAAATGCCCACCTATGCCAAATTCATGAAAGATATTCTTTCACGAAAACGGAGATGGGAGATTACGAGACAGTAACATTAACAGAAGAATGCAGTGCTATCATTCAGAGGAACTTCCCCAAAGTTGAAAGATCCTGGCAGTTTCACTGTTTCTTGCGTCATAGGAGAACATAACTTTGGTAAGGCTTGTGTGATTTAGGTGCGAGTGTTAACTTGATGCCTTTTTCTATTTTCAGGAAATTACAGATGGAGAAACAATGCCAACTTCAGTCTCACTACAACTTGCTGATAGAACTCTCGTATTTCCAAGAGGCGTAGTTGAGGATGTGCTGGTCAAGGTTGACAAATTCTTTTCCCAGCAGATTTTATTGTCCTTGATATGGAGAAGACGTAGACGTGCCAATCATCCTGGGAGACCATTCTTGGCTACAGGTCGAACCATTATTGATGTACAAAAAGGAGAACTAACCATGAGGGTACAAGACCAAGAAGTAACATTCAATGTTTTCAAAGCCATGAATTTCCCAGATGATGAAAAGAATGAGGAATGTTTTAAAACTCGATGTGATACACAGTACCATTCAGAACTCTGATGAAAGAAAAAAGTTCTACTGACAAACTTAAAACATGTCAATTGCCTGTAGAGCCTAAAAATAAGCGTCATTTGTACTGAAGGAGCCAATTCTTGTACTACAAGCAACAAAAGAGAAAAAGTTCCCACCAGCTCAACGAATTGGAGTAATTTCACAATCAGCCTTTGAGGATGCCAAATTGTACAAAGAAATGGCAAGAAAAGCATGATGAGAAGTTAGTGCGCATACAACTGGAACCAGGGCAAAGGTACTGTTAAACAAATCAAGGGTGAAATTCTTCCCATGGAAGCCAAAATCACGGTGGTCAGGTCCATTTGTGATCACCAAAGTTTTACAAAATAGAGCCGTTGAGATACATGATCCTGATGCTAACAAAACTTTCAAGGTTAAACAAGCGTGTCAAGCACTACTGGGGAGAATCATTTGAGCGACAAAAAGAAAGTGTTACACACTTTCAGATCCAGTTTAACGTTCGAGAAGTCAAGTCTGGCTGACGACTTTAAACTTAGCGCTAGCAGGGAGGCAACCCATGCAATTTGTGTATATATTGTGATTTGTGATTTTATTTTTGTGTGTTTAATTTTGCAGGTTTAGTCATTTCAAGATGGAAGAAGCTCTCGCAAATCTTCACAAGCAATTTCCTTCCCTCCCTCAATAATCTCTGATGAAAGTTTACAAAGCCTCGCTTAGAACGGATGAGATTACTGATGATCAAAGGTATTCCTACTGACATTCGTTGGTTAATTGAAGCACGAGTTCGATTGGCAGGTGAGTTTTCTGACTCTTTTATTTCACATCTGCCTGGTTTAGGAAAGAGCACATATGTTAAAAAGAGAAGAGCCAAAAAATGTGTGTTTGTTATAAATGTGCTCGCATGTTTTGTAATACTCGTTGTCGTTCTTTAGGAATGGTGTCCGATAACCGCGAAGATAAGATTAACTTCATTAGGGATGGCTTGAGTAAGGAGTCTTTTGGATGACATATCTAAGACTCTTGAGACGCATCCCAGTGGATGTGTGTATCATGAATTCGCATTTATATATGCATAATTCCAAAAAGAAAGACAACAGTTAAAGTCTCGGGAATCTGACTAAAAAAACCCTGTTTGCCAATTTTAATAAGAGATTGGATGGGAAGCTGTGTCCCTGACGCATAGACGTCAATCAGCCGTTACTTTTCTTGTAATATTATATCTCTTTGTCTTTTCTTAATAATTATTTGTTTTGTTGTTTTCTTTTATTTTCTCCGACAGGATCCAGACCTTTTTTACTATCACGATATTATTTCGCTACTAATAGTCCTCATGTGAGATACTTTTGCTATTTTACTCATCCTTTTCAGGTAGCTATAAATGTTTGGATAATATGACCCATAGCGTCACTATTTGCACAGATCATTGTTTGTTGTAGCAAATTACTATGTAATAAGGAAATTGCACTCTCATCATTGTGATTAGATCACCATAGATATATAAATGAAGAGAGGTCCCTATGATTAGTTTCCTGGATTGAGATGATATGAGACAGTATCAGTCCACGAAGGATTAATCATTAAATATCCCTAGCCGTAGTATTATCGAGACTGGACATCGATAATGCGGAATAGGCTAGTATTGCACTTGTGCGCGTTGTGAGGGCACAACGGCATAGTTCTCATATATATAAGTATTGGATACTTGTGCAAGTGCGAAGGAGGTCGTGTTTCACCGATGGTACGGAAACAGCTTCGCTCTGGATAGACCCTTCGGAATCCCATTGGTATTATGACTAGGTGTCTATGGGAGGCCGAAATCAAGGTAGGTGTGTATAGTCTTAACCTGAGACTTGCATCGCTAATACTTACGACAATCGGTAAACTTGGTTTTGGTGGTGGGGGATCTTAACTGGTTCTGTGTACACCACTTCTGGGTTTATCAGAGAATCGTAGTGTATTGGATGTGATGTCAAGACGGAAGTGTCACTCCAGTCATAATGGAGATGATGTCACGCAGGATACGTATTAGTACTCTTCAGTGATGCGCATCCAATCGTGATATTATGACCAGGTCATGAATATCCGATTATAGAGACTAGTTACCAGACATCCGATATGTGTTTCGGACGGGGCAGACACTTATCCAGCCCCATCCCTAGCACGTGATTATCCGATACTGGGCCGATATGCACAATACATTAGTATACTACGCTTGATACAGATCTTAATATTCTTTAATGGATATGTCCGGAGAATTAGGTAGACTTGGTGCTTTGCTAGGAGTCGACCTTGTCTCGTAAATCGGTAGAACGTAGTACTTGGTACGTACGTGATTCGGATACTCCGACGACCGTATTTACTGCCAATATATCCGAGATCTCATGGGTCGCTTCCCGATAATCCACCGATGACGCACAACTCGCACTCTTGAATAATCTGGGATTATATAGAAGAGAGAGAAAATTAATCTAGGATTAATTACGGAGATATTTTTCTTTAGGATAAATATCGTCTAAAGAGAGATAACGATTAATTTGGAATTAATCGGTAAATTATTATATTCGATATAATAAACGAAATTAGATTTCGACGCGGAATTAAAATTAGATTTTAATTCGGGCAAAACGAGTTAATTTAGAATTATTCGTTAGCGACGTAAATAATAATTTCGCTAGCCGTAATTATTCGATTGAATTAACGTCGCGACGTAATTTCGGTATTTCGGAAATATCGAACCCGAACGCGTGAGTGCACGTGGGCCCACTTTCATTTGAAACGTGTGGGGCCCACATGACACATGTCATTTTATGCATTATTTAATCCTAATGCATTGCATGGTGATAGTGTACAATACACTCAATGGCTTGCATGGAAGATGGAGTTTGAGTGTTTGACACTCTAAACATTGCATGATTGTGTCATAAATTTATTATCAATTTAATAAATATTATGGCATAAATATAAATTGATTTTTTGTAATCATTTTCAAATAACACAACTTCAATCTCTCTCAAACTCTCTCCTCTCCTCACACGCCAAAAACAAAGGTTTGCTCACTGGTTTTTGAACTAGTTCAGGCGTGACTTTAGGGAAGCAAGAGTTTGGGTTTTCATGGTGAAAACCGCAGTGCTAGCACACTACGAGTCTTGCGAAGGTGGTAGGGAGGTTCCCCCATGAGACGGGATCCATCCGACGAAGCTAGGAGCTCCGTTTCTTCACTCAAATTTCTGTTTTGCAGGACAGTGGACTGTTGCAGTTTGGCGAAGGGCAGTGCGTTTTGGACTTCATTCGTCTCCAAATCGACTCAACCGATCAATGTGAGTATTCCGCTACCTCCGTTGATGTGTTCACGCATTTTTTCATGTCTTGTTTGATCTTGGGACCTTAGAATAAACCAACAATGGCATCAAGAGCTAATGTTGCAAGCATGAAAATGTAGGGCTTAAAATTTGGGTAAATGTTTGTTGAGCATGATTTGAATAAATTGCTTGTTTGAGTATGCTTATAACATGTTTAATTCAATATTGGTTGGACTAATTGACGAAAATTGATTTGGAATAATTTTCCCCAATTTGATGGTGTTGCCGAATATGTATGTATTGGAATTCTTGGATTTTTTCATTGTTAATTCATTGGATGAGTTGTAATGGAGTAGGATGATGTTAATTTGAAGTTGAATTGGATTTAATTTTGAATTGAACAAAAACCCTAAATTCCTTTATGTTGGCCGAATCTACAATGCCCTTTAATGTCTTGGTATTTTGATTTTATGACATTGATGTATATGAAATCATTCGGGAAGTTAATACGTTGTCGATTGTGTAATTAATCGGATTGAATTCAAATCGGACAAAATAACCTCCTTGGCCGAGACTTAGAAGCATGTATATGGTTTGATTTTTCATTTGTGTGTTTGACATGTGATAATGAATTGATATGATTAATAAGACTAATTTGTGTTTTTTAAAAATGTGTGATTTAGTTGATTAATCATATAATGCACTTTTGATAATTAAATTGTGAAATTGGATTTTTGGATTTAATTAATTGGGCCTAATTTTGGAAATTAGAATTTAAAATTGTAATTGGGCCTATTGGGCTTGATTTATCAAGTTTGGTTTAGGCCAAGTGGATTGGATCCAATTGGGCCCAAAACCTTAACCATAAAGCCCAATTGCGACTAATGAACCTTTAATGTTCAATTGGGCCTAATGGGCCAAGATTGATTTATGGCTTATGGGGTAAATCCCGGATTGGACTTTGGTTATCGGTTTGACCCGAGTTGACCAAAAGTCCACGCCTTAAGAAATCAATCAAAAGCCCATTGGACTTTAATTAATTGACGTTGGACGTAATAATCGGTCTTTGAGACGCGTTACGATTAGATTTGGAATTTAAATCGTAAAAGGTTTATTAAATAAAAGTGTAATATTTAATTTGGAATTGAATAGTGAATTAGTATTAAATACATGTTAAATTAGATTTAATGATGTAGTTTAATTTAATTCATGAATTCGTACTTTAGTACTTATTCGCAAAAACGAGTTTGACTCGAACAAAATCAAATCGTTGTTTGAACATTGGATGATCACTTAATTATCAGATTAATTAATTTGATTAGATTGATTGATAGCATGCTTATGTGTGTGAAATACGTGGTTGTGTTGAATGAATAATGTATATCGGATGGATATTAGATGGGTGGGCAATTTTAGAAATTGTTGTAATAAATTCGATTTATTAAATTGGACCTGCGTGTCCAGCCTTATCACCTTCTTTCTCTTTGTATTCTCTTCTCACCTATTCCCCTCTATGTATATGAGGTTTCTTTAGAAGTGTAGTGTAACGGGTAGAAGTAGTACAAGTGCTAGCTTGGGTGAGAAAGGGAGAGATTTGATCTAGGATCAATGTGTAAGTATCCATCCGCATATCATTATTATTTTATTTCATACTCGCTTTATTATGTATTTAGAATGCATGTTTAAGGGTGTATGATGATGAGACCTTAACAAAGATAATTAAATTGGTAGCCAATTTGCACGCGAAAATCCCTCAATTTATATTAAGCAAATATCCTTCCATTGAATGATTCTTGTTCAAGATCCGAAGTTGGCATTGGTTTTTATTGACCAAAGTCAAGACCTTTGTCAATCAAGGATGTACTTGAATCATGAGAGTTTTGTTGCATATCGGTGTCTTGTCCAAATCGTGATTTTTATTGGCCAAAGTCAAGATCACTTTTTGTCCAATGACATTGATTACGAAACTTTCCTCGTCAATGGGTCCCGCTTAACTGGAATCATTAGGTTTGTTTTTGGCCAAAGCCAAGGCCTAGATGATTCGGAGGATAGGTTAGGAAAATGTAATGGATACATTGACATTATACATATGTTTCGGACTTGGATGTCCACCTAACCGGATCTAGGAATTGGATTGGATCCAATTGGATCTGTGAGATCTACCTAGTTAAATAGCATACAGCTTTTATTGGCCAAAGTCAAGGTTGTGTGTTATTAATAGGATCCTAGCCCACTAGGAAACGCGGTTTCCCGAGTACTCCACAGAGGGTTAGAGGCTCGACGAAAAATAGTGGGAGGCAAGTATTGAATTGCAACATTCGTTCGAATACTCGCTAAACACGCTCATTTTATTTTACTCGTCATATTTATTAAAAGTATTAGTTGGACTAATATTTTATGTTGTTTTAAATTATATATATAGTTGGACTATATACAAACTCATTCAATATATAGTTGATTTTATAATTGGATTATAGTAATCAATATAATTGAATTAAAATGATAGTTGATTTTATAATTGGATTATAGTAATCAATATTAAAATTATAGTTGATTAAATAAATTGGATTATTGTAATCATTATAATAAATAGTACCTTATTAAATTGATTAAATAGTTGGACTATTAAAATCAAGATAGAATTGAAAGGTTGAATATTTAAAATATATAATCCTTGGATTAAATGTTAAAAAGATTTAATTTTCAATTGAAATTAATAATAGGTTAATTTATTTGATAAAATAACTTATTATGACTAAGCCCATAATTAAGCAAATAGTAGAGCATAAAGTCTTTGAAAGATTTATATGATGATGACTTTAGTGCTTAATTAATATACTTATAATAAATCTATCTTTAGATTTAAAAGTATTAAAGTTGCAATTAATATTCTTGGAGAATTAATTGACTATTCTAGTGGAGAAAAGTCAAAGTTTGCAATTGGGCATGTAGCACAAGGTGCACATCGTTTCGATATTCCGAAACCCAAGGCTTGGCCAAAGGTTTGTGAAATATTGAAAGGATAATTGACATATCCCAAAGCGACTACCATTTGGATATGGAAGAACGAAGGAATTAAAGAAAGGGCGAGGCTCTAACTTTAAAAATATTTGTCAAAGTTATGTTTACTACTAGTATTGAAATTGGATTTTAAATACTTAGTGTGGTACATAATACATATATGTATTGACGTTCAGAATCCGCTGTGAGCTGGATACTGGCTTCAAGCCGAGATTTCTCTGCGAATTGGAAACGGGACGAAAGTCGCTGTTTCGACCGTAGATACCTAAGTTTAGGTACTACCCTTTGGGTATGTACTTAAATTAGGAATTTATAATGTAACTAGTTTGACTAGAGACATTATCTCTACATCAGTGTTTAATCCGATACGGATAAAACCTTTATATTCTAGAACACTAAAGTGTTTCATTATATAAAGATGATACTGAGATAAATACATTGGATGTAAATAACAGAATTTATATTTTGAATATAATAAATCTCAAACATATAAAATGACAAATAAATAGCTCAAATTGATTTGATCAATGGAGACTTATTTGTGGCATTGTTGTCTAGGACACGATTAAAAAGACTCGTATATCCACACTTTTATAGAGTGGGTACTAGGACTGATTTGACTATTCAAATAAGGTCTGCGAATCTAGTTTATTAGGTAAAATACCTAAAATACTATTTACTGGTAATAGTAAAAGGGCCACCGATCTGTTAGCCCTATTCATGGTGAAGTAAGTGGGGCCCATATCTAGCTAGGCTATATGTGAACATGAATATTTCGTGACCTTAACGGATGTGACATCACGTTGTGGTTATGTGTTTCTTTTGAAGAACACAGATCGGAAACTTTAGAGTTTCGACACGAAGTAGACAAACAGATCGGCTATAGTATTATGCCGCCACGGTAAAACCGTAATGGAAAATACTTAAGCAGTAAGTTTCATACGTACATGAAAGAGTACGGTATTCTTTCAGATGAGGACTTGATAAGGTTTATCACGAGTCGCTCTGAGCTACTATCTCCTTCAACCGGATATGTATTAACAGTGCAAAACTTATTTAGAATAAGGTTCCATATAAATCTGTTTGACAGATATCATATAGGATATGAACAGGGAAGAAACGAGGTTTCTCATTCCTGATAATTTGGGTATGCCAGGCATAGCGTTTGGATGATACCAAACTAAGGACCCAAATTGGATAAGTGCCAATATAGGTTATCCTAAGGGAAACCTTAAGTATAATACTTGTAAATCCCACATGAGAACAATATAATTGTTGCTCACTATGCGGTTTTCCTGAGAGGAATACCGATATGCAGTGGTCAGTGGGAGGATAGTGATACTCGATGAAAATCGGAGTAATACTGTTCAAGGCACGAAGTCCTTAATGGAACACAAATAGTTCATCTATGATGAAACTATACCATTAATCTTCAAATACACAAGAAACTAGTAGATCGGATAGAGTCAGAAAACAACCTAGGGTATGGGTTTCTGATCTCGCCCCATAAAGATGTCAATCTTATGGTGGTGTACCATCCGACTACGTTTATGAGGAAGTGATACGAGGTATCGACTCCCTGTTATGGCAAAGTGCCATGAGTCCGAAATGGATTCCATGTATAACAACTATGTTTGGATACTAGTTGTTGTACCACAAGGCGTTGTGCCTATTGGTACTATAAATGTCTTCAAGGAAGACATACATGGAAGGCAACATACCACACGTGCAAAGCTAGACTTTTGACGAAAAGGTATCGTTATCAACATTATGTTAATAACGGTTCAACCTTTTACCTGTTGCCATGGTAAATCCATTTTGAAGATTCTTGAAAATAACTGTATATTTCATTTATGAAATGTGCCAGTTATAAATCAAAATCACTTTCCTGAAAAGGAAACCTTTTGGAGGATGTTTACAACATCCTGACGATTTTATATAACCGACAAACAAGGTTTATGGGTTATTCGATCCATGTTTGGATTGATGCAAGCATAAGGTTCTTGGAACTGTCGTTTTGAAATAATCATAATGGTTTATGATTTGATTCAAAACGAAATAATTCTTGTGTATATAAGGAGGTTAGTGGGAGAGCGCACTGACAGTGAAATTCCCATATAGCTATTGGTGAAAGCTTGGCTTTTCAATAGAAATTTCTCCGTAGAATTCTGGGGAGTAACAACCTTTATTCAAGGAATAAAGATCTACTGGGATAGATTGGAGTTGTTAACACTCTCTGGGAAATTGTACATTTAAAATGTACTTGTATTGGTGTCTCATACGCTTCGAGCATATGGAGTCACAATCGGGTCAATCCAAGTGATAGTCACTGGATTGAAGTTAAGAACATCTGTTAGTATCTCTGAGAACTAAAGATGCTATCTTAAACTATGGAGAAGGAGAACTTGAAGTGACTGGGATCACCACTGCAAGTTTCCAAACGATTAAATACTGCGGTACTATAAAGTTTGAATAACGGGACAGTGAGCTGGAAATCTTCCAAGCAAGATAACTGTTTCCGTATAAACAACAAATGCGGATTATTGCTGCAGCTGAGGCAGCAATAGAAGTCTTTTGGGTCGAAAGTAAATCTAATTAGATTAGATATAGTTCTGTTAGCAGCTGAGCTAGGCGTCAGCACAGGCTAAGGAATTAAAGGTCTCATCGACGATCCAGATATATACTTCTATATCATCTGATTCTTCGGATCATACATCGTGGCGATGTGATGATCGTATAAATCGCGTCAAACGATAATCGAACAAATCCGCTGACGAAAACCTTTTTCTCAGCAATTTGAGCGAACCTTACATAGTTCGAGTGTAGGACACTCGAGTGACTGGCTATGTGCCAAGTGGGAGATTGTTGGATAATATGACCCATAGCGTCACTATTTGCACAGATCATTGTGTTGTTGTAGCAAATTAACTATGTAATAAGGAAATTGCACTCTCATCATTTGTGATTAGATCACCATAGATATATAAATGAAGAGAGGTCCCTATGATTAGTTCCTGGATTGAGATGATATGAGACAGTATCAGTCCACGAAGGATTAATCATTAAATATCCCTAGCCGTAGTATTATCGAGACTGGACATCGATAATGCGGAATAGGCTAGTATTGCACTTGTGCGCGTTGTGAGGGCACAACGGCATAGTTCTCATATATATAAGTATTGGATACTTGTGCAAGTGCGATAGGAGGTCGTGTTTCACCGATGGTACGGAAACAGCTTCGCTCTGGATAGACCCTTCGGAATCCCATTGGTATTATGACTAGGTGTCTATGGGAGGCCGAAATCAAGGTAGGTGTGTATAGTCTTAACCTGAGACTTACATCGCTAATACTTACGACAATCGGTAAACTTTGGTTTTGGTGGTGGGGGATCTTAACTGGTTCTGTGTACACACTTCTGGGTTTATCAGAGAATCGTAGTGTATTGGATGTGATGTCAAGACGGAAGTGTCACTCCAGTCATAATGGAGATGATGTCACGCAGGATACGGTATTAGTGCTCTTCAGTGATGCGCATCCAATCGTGATATTATGACCAGGTCATGAATATCCGATTATAGAGACTAGTTGCCAGACATCCGATATGTGTTTCGGACGGGGCAGACACTTATCCAGCCCCAGCCCTAGCACGTGATTATCCGATACTGGGCCGATATGCACAATACATTAGTATACTACGCTTGATATAGATCTTAATATTCTTTAATGGATATGTCCGGAGAATAAGGTAGACTTGGTGCTTTGCTAGGAGTCGACCTGTCTCGTAAATCAGTAGAACGTAGTACTTGGTACGTACGTGATTCGGATACTCCGACGACCGCATTTACTGCCAATATCCGGAGATCTCATGGGTCGCTTCCCGATAATCCACCGATGACGCACAACTCGCACTCTTGAATAATCTGGGATTATACAGAAGAGAGAGAAAATTAATCTAGGATTAATTACGGAGATATTTTATTTAGGATGAAATATCGTCTAAAGAGAGATAACGATTAATTTGGAATTAATCGGTAAAATTTATATTCGATATAATAATCGAAATTAGATTTCGACGCGGAATTAAAATTAGATTTTAATTCGGGCAAACGAGTTAATTTAGAATTAATTCGTTAGCGACGTAAATAATAATTTCGCTAGCCGTAATTATTCGATTGAATTAACGTCGCGACGTAAGCTCGGTATTTCGGAAATATCGAACCCGAATGCGTGAGTGCACGTGGGCCCACTTTCATTTGGAACGTGTGGGGCCCACATGACACATGTCATTTTATGCATTATTTTATCCTAATGCATTGCATGGTGATAGTGTACAATACACTCAATGGTCTTGCATGGAGTTTGAGTGTTTGACACTCTAAACCATTGCATGATTTGTGTCATAAATTTATTATCAATTTAATAAATATTATGGCATAAATATAAATTGATTTTTGGTAAATCATTTTCAACTTAACACAACTTCAATCTCTCTCAAACTCTCTCCTCTCCTCACGCCAAAAACAGAAGAAGGTTTGCTCACTGGTTTTGAACTAGTTCAGGCGTGACTTTAGGGAAGCAAGGGTTGGGTTTTCATGGTGAAAACCGCAAGTGCTAGCACACTACGAGTCTTGCGAAGGTGGTAGGGAGGTTCCCCCATGAGACGGGATCCATCCGACGAAGCTAGGAGCTCCGTTTCTTCACTCAAATTTCTGTTTTGCAGGGACAGTGGACTGTTGCAGTTTGGCGTGAAGGGCAGTGCGTTTTTGGACTTCATTCGTCTCCAAATCGACTCAACCGATCAATGTGAGTATTCCGCTACCTCCGTTGATGTGTTCACGCATGTTTTCATGTCTTGTTTGATCTTGGGACCTTAGAATAAACCAACAATAAATTCATCATGTCATTGCACTTTTGAAGGCATCCAGAGTTGAGAAAGAAATACATAAAAAAATGGAAGCCACTTCAAGAAGACGAGTTGAAAACATCTGTGTGTTTTGCGGTAGTAGTGTTGGAACTAAACAACAATACATAGAATCAGCACAGAAATTGGGTCGAGTCTTAGCTGCAAGAAATATGCACTTAATATATGGCGGAGGCAATCTCGGACTTATGGGGATTGTTTCAAAGGCTGTACAGGAAGAAGGCAGTCATGTTTTGGGAATCATTCCAAAACCCTTGGCAGAGGCAAATCTTATTGGATCATCAAACGGAGAGGAACTGATCGTGCCAGGTATGTCTGAACGACTGGTAGAAATGATTTACCGTGCTGATGCTTTTATCGCTTTGCCAGGTGGCTTGGGTATATTGGAGGAAATTTTTATAGTTCTATCTTGGGCGAACCTGAACATACACCAGAAACCGTTTGGACTGCTCAACGTTGATGGATTTTATTATTTTCTTTGTGTGTTTCTTGATGATGCTCGGAGAAATGGATTCGTGTCAAAACCTATGAAAGAACTCCTCTTTACTGCCAGAACTGCTCCGGATCTAATAGACCAACTCATAGCCTATGAACCACAAGTTGACCCTATCCTTTCAAAGATAAATTGGTCTGAGGACGATCGTGGTAAGAGGCGTCGTGTTAATCTGGATCTTAACATTTAATTTCCTGTAGATTTCAGCTAACCAGGTACGACCTTCTTAACTCTCCTTTTACTGTTTAAGACATTGGGGACAATGTCTCATTTAGGTTTGGGGGAGGAAATTAGTTGATCAGTACCTTATTTTTAGTTTGTGTGTTATTTTTATTTTTAGTTCAAAATTTTTCGAAAAATACAAAAAAAAATTGAAAAATTTTCAAAAAAATTACAAAAATATTTTGCGTTTTTGTGTTTTGACTAAAAAGGTGAAATTGGTAAGAGATAGCTGAGTAAGGAGTTTCCACTCCTGAGACGTATCTCAAGCCTATTTCGAAACAAGTTAAGTTTTGTTATTTTATTTTGAATTATTTAATTTGTGAATTCTCCTTAAAACGGACTTAAAGGAATCTTCATATGTTCAGTAAGCAATATTATCAACATATATAGTAACATACGGACATGAGCTAAATTGAAAAGTTTGTAATATTCAGTGCTCTAGTTTAATTGGAGGAAACATCTCAAAAAGCAATAGGGTAAAAAAAAAATAACTTATGAGATCCGAGTTATTAAGTCTGTAAGGGTGTTTTAACACCTAGTGCCCTAAAACCAACTGGTTTGGGAGTCACTGGCCCAAAGCTCGTTACATGGATCAAAGATGCTGCAAAAATATATATATCTGAAGTCTGGGTAATTAAGTCCGTAGGGGTGTCTTAACACCTGGTGCCCTAAAACCAACTGGTTTGGGAGTCACCGACCCAACACTCGTTACATAGATGAAAGATATTGTATATAAATAAAAAATAGAGAAAATTCAAAGAAAAAATCAGAAAAATGAGAAAAATTATTCCATTGCTACAAAACGGTGTGAAATCTGATAGAACTTTAGGACAAAAATATTACTCTCTTATCAACTGCACTTATGACTGTTGTGGGCAAAAATAAATTGATTAATATTTTGTTAGCTGTGTATATGGAGAATGGTAAAAATAATCGGAGAATTTACTTATTCGGTAATTTAAAATAAAACAAAACAACTAGTAACTTGGAGTAGAAGTTTCACCCGATTAGTCACTAACATCTTTATTCTCTTTTCGCTTGTCTTTTTGCTTTTGTGTGCATTAGTTTTATTACCTTTTTACTTTTGTAAAATGTTTGTGGGTATCATTGCTGTAAACCATCACGAGACTACAACTCGTCCACTAGGGACACCTAAGGGTTTAAAGGCTTGCTGCATATGCTAAATGCAACCGTGATCCCTACGAAAGTGGCTTAGTTAATTTTATTTTCATGTTATTTTATTTTATGTTTTACTCGAGGACTAGCAAAATGTTAGGTTTGGGGGTGTGATGAGTGGTATTTATATCACTTATTCCCACTCATTTGACCTAATATTTCGTATAGTTTCTCAAGTTTTGTGAACGTTTTGATGTATTTTGTGTTATTTTGCAGATAAATAAAGTTTGGAAAGCATTGGAGGCAATTTGGGGTAAAAAGCGGACAAAAATGCGTCAACAGGGATATTTTGGTCTTTAGCGCGTCGCGACGCTGAAGACTTGCGCGTCGCGACATCTAAAATGCTCCGAACAGTGCTAACGTGCGCCGGGTCCACAAATCAGAATCTGAGAAAAGTTTGACTTTGCTAAAATGCGCCGTGCCACGTGTCACCATCACAGCCGATCTGCTAACATGCGCTGTGCCACGTGTCAGCATCCTATGGTGCCGACAGTCATCATCGCCACGTGTGTCACGTGTCATCCTACGTGTCTCCATGTCATCAGCCACGTCAGCAAGTCAATAAGTCAAAATTGCCACGTGTCGTGCCACATCATCATCAGCCAATCAGAAAGTGACACGTGTCGCAATCCTACGGTGCCGACAGTCTCTTTCCCACGTGTCGCCACGTCGTCGCCATGTCACCGCCACATCATCGCCACGTCAGCATCAATAATTGAGTATCTAATCCTTATCTGACACGTGGCGGATAAGAATCTCAGCGACCAATCAGAAGCCGCCACGTGTCACAATAATTGAAGCCCAACCACTCTGCCACGTGTCACCTTATCAGCTTATCCAGAATCTTCAAACTGGTGAACCAGAGGGTGCCACGTCGACAAAAGCTGGCGTAGCGATGCTGAGGGACCTGGCGTCGCGACGCTGGAAACCTATCGAGGCCTATAAATTGAGCTCGAGATTTCAGAATTGAATGCACCACTCTCTCTCTTATATTCTATCTAAAGAGAGAGTCTCTCTCTACTTTCTTTTAATTTTTAGTTTTTTTAGTTTTTTTAGTTTTGTAATTATTTTAATTACGTTTTGTTAATATAGTAATTTAATTTTTACTTTTTACTTTTTACAGTTTTTATTATTTACCATGAGGAGGTAACTCCCCCAGCTAGGGTGAAAGGTAATTCTTTTAATGTTACAATTTAGATTAATCTCCCTTAAAAATAATATATTAACTATTTAAAATATTGACTTAAAAAGGATACCGCCAGATTGGTCGGTTGGTAATTCATTTTAATCTGGTTTAAACCTGACTAATAAAGGATACCGCCAGATTGGTCGGTTGGTAATTTCATTTTGGTTCCGCCTTTATGGGTGGTTGGACTTAATTTGACTTAATCAGGTTACCGTCTATATGGCTAGTTGGAAAAAGAATCACAAGTTTATATATTATTTTATGGGAGATATCTAAATTAGTAGTAGTAAAAGTAATTCCTTTTACCTTAGTATTTTATTTTATTGTAATTTACTTTTCAGTATTTACTTTACCGTATTTTTACTTTATGTCTTTTATTTTCAAGTTTTTACTAGCCCTATTTATGTGTTGTAACTAAATTAGTTATCTGGGGTTGTGATGAAATCCAATATCACCGTTTTATAATGGTTAGATTATAGATTGGGTAATATAAAGATTTATTTATTGAGTCTTAAACTTAATGTTTTTTCATTAACTGGCCATTAATAAAATTGATCTGGTAAATCTAAAATGAACTAGACATAGGGATTTTAGGTTTCAGCCTTAGACTCAATAGCCCACGATCTTCCTTGAGGATAAATAACCCTTTAATAGATTTCCTTACAGGATAGGAATATACCTGTCGGGCGGGGGTAGCCATAATTGGAACTTAAACTTAATGAATCCGGATAATTTGGTTGACATAGACATATGGTTCAATTGGGTTAAAATGGGTATTTGTGTCTGACCATCGACAGAGGCTTAACCATAATTTAGTGTTCCAGGTTAATAAATCAATATATTACCCAACTTTAAGATAACCACTTCATCTTTAAAATGATATTGGAAGAAATCACAACCCTAGATAGTTTTTAATATTGAATTTTCTTAAAACCTATTTTCGACAATTTTATTTACTTGTTTTTAAATTTAGAATCTTCACCATTTCAAATCAATCAATCAACTTGTTAGATATTAGTAATCATTTGACCTCATAAAATTAATAGTTTAGATATTAAGTCCTCGTGGGATCGATATTTTTATACTACTTGAACGATACGTGCGCTTGCGTTATACGTGTGTGTTTACGCTCTGGTCGAGTTTTTGGCGCCGTTGCCGGGGACTTATTTATCTTTCATTATTAGTTTTAAGGTTAGATACCGTTACTTGTATCTAATTTTCTTTTTACTTATTGTTTTTGTTTTCTTGTGTTTCAGGTTCTCAGAAACTTCATGAGACGAACTAGAAGCTTTGAACTCCGATCGCTTGACCCATAAATTGAAAGAACCATCAGACAGTTGAGAAGGGAAAGGCGAGAAGGCAAGAAGCTTTAGTCAACATGGAACCTGAACCATCAGAAATTGAAAGAACCATCAACGTTGAGCAGTCCAAGCGGTTTCTGGGGTATGTTCAGGTTCGCCCAAGATAGAACTATAAAAATTTCCTCCAATGTACCCAAGCCACCTGGCAAAGCGATAAAAGCATCAGCACGGTTAATCATTTCTACCAGTCGTTCAGACATACCTGGCACGATCAGTTCCTCTCCGTTTGATGATCCAATAAGATTTACCTCTGCCAAGGGTTTTGGGATGATTCCCAAAACATGACTGCCTCCTTCCTGTACAGCATTTGAAACGATCCCCATAAGTCCAAGATTGCCTCCGCCATATATTAAATGCATATTCCTTGCAGCTAAGACTCGACCCAATTCATGTGCTACTTCTACGTATTGTGGTTTAGTACCAACACTACTACCGCAAAACACACAGATGTTTTCAACTCGTCTTCTTGAAGTGGCTTCCATTTTTTATGTATTTCTTTCTCAACTCGGGATGCCTTCAAAAGTGCAATGACGGGCTGAATTTATAGTACCTGAAAAAGGGTGAGTAATAATAGCACAAGTATCTTCCAGAGGACGATTAGTTTGAATTAATATCGTGATAGTCAAAAAGGTCCGGATCCTGTCGGAGAAAATAAAAAGAAAAAACAAAACAAATCACAACTATTAAGAAAAGACAAAGAGATATAATATTTACAAGAAAAGTAACTGCTTGATTGACGTCTATGCGTCAGGGACAAGCTTCCCATCCAATTTTCTTATAAATTGGCAAACAAGATCTTTTTAGTCAGATTCCCGAGACTTAACAGTTGTCTTTCTTTTGGGATTGTGTATATATATTCGAATTTCATGATACACACATCCACTGGGATACGTCTCAAGAGTTTTAGATATGTCATCCAAAGACTCCTTACTCAAGCCATCCCTAATGAAGTTAATCTTATCTTCGCGGTTATCGGACACCATTCCTAAAGAACGACAACGAGTATTACAAAACATGCGAGCACATTTATAACAAACACATTCTTTTGGCTCTTCTCTTTTTAGCATATGTGCTCTTTCCTAAACCAGGCAGATGTGAAATAAAAGAGTCAGAAAACTCACCTACCAATCGAACCTGTGCTTCAATTAACCAACGAATGTCAGTAGGAATACCTTTAATCATCAGTAATCTCATCCGTTCCAAGCGAGCTTTATAGACTTTCATCAGAGTTTTTTGAGGGAGGGAAGGAAATTGCGTGCGAAGATTTGCGAGAGCATCTTCCATTTTGAAATGACTAAACCTGCAAAAATTAAACATACAAAAATAAAACACACCAAATCACAATATATACACAAATTGCATGGGTTGCCTCCCTGCTAGCGCTAAGTTTAAAGTCGTCAGCCAGACTTGACTTCTCAAACGTTAAGATCTGGATCTGAAAGTGTAACACTTTCTTTGTCGCTCAAATGATTCTCCCCAGTAGTGCTTGACACGCTTGTTTTTAACCTTGAAAGTTTTGTTAGCGTCAGGATCATGTATCTCAACGGCTCTATTTGGTAAAACTTTGGTGATCACAAATGGACCTGACCACCGTGATTTTGGCTTCCATGGGAAGAATTTCACCCTTGATTTGTTTAACAGTACCTTCTGCCATGGTTCCAGTTGTATGCGCACTAACTTCTCATCATGTCTTTTCTTGCCCTTTTCTTTGTACAATTTGGCATCCTCAAAAGGCTGATTGTGAAATTCCTCCAATTCGTTGAGCTGGTGGAACTTTTTCTCTTCTGTTGCTTGTGTAGTGTAAGAATTGGCTCCTTCAGTACAAAAGACGTTTTATCTTTAGGCTCCACAGGCAATTGATATGTTTTAAGTTTGTCAGTAGAACTTTGCATTGCATTGGAGTTCTGAATGGTACTGTGTATCACATCGAGTCTGAAACATTCCTCATTCTTTTCATCATCTGGGAAATTCATGGCTTTGAAAACATTGAATGTTACTTCTTGGTCATGTAACCTCATGGTTAATTCTCCTTTTTATACATCAATAATGGTTCGACCTGTAGCCAAGAATGGTCTCCCAATGATGATTGGCACGTCTGCGTCTTCCTCCATATCAAGGACAATAAAATCTGCTGGGAAAATGAATTTGTCAACCTTGACCAGCACATCCTCAACTACACCTCTCGGAAATACGAGCGTTCTATCTGCAAGTTGTAGTGACACTGAAGTTTGCATTGTTTCTCCAATCTGCAGTTTCCTGAAAATAGAGAAAGGCATCAAGTTAACACTCGACTTAAATCACACAAAGCCTTACCAAAGTTATGTTCTCCTATGACGCAAGGAACAGTGAAACTGCCAGGATCTTTCAACTTCGGGGGAAGTTTCCTCTGAATGATGGCACTGCATTCTTCTGTTAATGCTATTGTCTCGTAATCTCCCAATCTCCGTTTTCGTGAAAGAATATCTTTCATGAATTTGGCATAGGTGGGCATTTGTTCCAACGCTTCTGCAAATGGAATGTTGATATGCAGCTTTTTGAAGATCTCCAGGAACCGGGAAAATTGCTTGTCCAATTTTTTCTTCTGAAGACGTTGAGGAAAAGGTGGAGGTAGAGTGATTTGTTCTTTTTCCTTTGCTTCTTTTTCCTCCATCTGTTGCTTTGTTTCTTTTGGAACTTCCTCAGCAGTTGTTTTGACTCCAACATCTTTGTTGATTTCATTACCACTTTTTAACATGATGGCATGACATTGCTCCTTCCCAATGTTCATTGGATTTGGCTCTATGTTGCTAGGAAGGGTATCTGGCGGTCTGTAACTCTGAGCATTTGCCAGTTGTCCAATTTGATTCTCCAGTGCTTTAATAGAAGCAGATTGACTTTGAATTAATGCTGCTTGGGATTGAAACATAGCATCATATCTTGCTGCGTGAGAGTCGTGTTTTGCTTCTATCTTTTTCAAGTGGGTCAACACTTCTGTTATTCCTGGTTCATTTGCATGCTCCTGGCTTTTGTTCTGTTGCTGGAATTCAGGTGGTGGATAGTTCTGCTGTTGGCCTGAATTGTTGCTCCATGAAAAATTGGGATGATTCCTCCACCCTAGATTGTAGGTGTTGGAATATGGATTGTTCCATTGTCTGTTGAAATTGTTGATATAATTCACCGTCTCTTCATGTTGGTTTGGTTCTGGTGCTCCTCCATATGGTGAACTTGTGGTTCCAACGATGTTCACAACTTGCATGCTAAGTGTTTCTAGACATTTGTATATCTGATCCAGCCTGGTATTCACTGCTGTGTTTGCTCCAACTTCATAAATTCCTGCAATTCTTTGGATCATGCTCCTTTCTGTTGGCCACAAGGAATTGTTGTTGGCCATTTCTTCGATTAGGTCTCAGGCTTGATCTTCTCCTTTTGCCATCAAGGCTCATTCAGCAGCAGCATCGATTATGGTTCTCATTATTCCAGAAAGCCCATTATAGAATGTTTGGACTTGAAGCCATTTTGGAATCTCATTGTGAGGACATTTCCGGAGTAAATCTTTGTACCTTTCCCAAGCTTCGCAGAGGGATTCTGAATCTTGTTGTACAAAGGATGTGATGTCATTCCTCAGCTTTCCGGTTCTGGCTGGTGGAAAGTACTTTGCAAGAAATTTGGTGGCTAAAGTGTTCCAAGTTGTGATAGAACCTGCTGGTAGTGAATGTATCCAAGCTTTTGCTCTGACCTTCAAGGAGTATGGAAAAACACGCAGTCTCATTGCTTCTTCAGCTTTTCGGTTGTAATTGAAAGTGCCGCAAACTTCCAGGAAGTTGTTGATGTGGGAATTAGGATCTTCAGTTGCATTCCCCCCGAATTGAACTGACTGTTGAATCATCTGAATGCATGTTTTGATGTCACACGCATTTGCTGGTAAGAGAGGAAGTACAATACAAGAAATGAGTCTGTCAACCACCGGAATAGTTCTGTCTCGAATGGGAATTGGTGGTGCAACATTCAAAGGTTCAAGTTCCATTTTGACTAAAGCTTCTTGGCCTTCTCGCCTTTCCCTTCTTAACTGTCTGATGGTTCTTTCAATTTCTGGGTCAAGCGGTCGGAGTTCAAAGCTTCTGGTTCGTCTCAGGAAGTTTCTGAGAACCTGAAACACAAGAAAACAAAAACAATAAGTAAAAAGAAAATTAGATACAAGTAAAGGTATCTAACCTTAAAACTAATAGTGAAAGATAAATAAGTCCCCGGCAACGGCGCCAAAAACTTGACCGGCGTAAACACACACGTATAACGCAAGCGCACGTATCGTTCAAGTAGTATAAAAATATCGATCCCACGAGGACTTAATATCTAAACTATTAATTTTATGAGGTCAAATGATTACTAATATCTAACAAGTTGATTGATTGATTTGAAATGGTGACGATTCTAAATTTAAAAACAAGTAAATAAAATTGTCGAAAATAGGTTTTAAGAAAATCAATATTAAAAACTATCTAGGGTTGTGATTTCTTCCAATATCATTTTAAAGATGAAGTGGTTATCTTAAAGTTGGGTAATATATTGATTTATTAACCTGGAACACTAAATTATGTGAAAGCCTCTGTCGATGGTCAGACACAAATATTCAGTTTAACCCAATTGAACCATATGTCTATGTCAACCAAATTATCTGAATTCATTAAGTTTAAGTTCCAATTATGGCTACCCCCGCCCGACAGGTATATTCCTATCCTATAAGGAAATCTATTAAAGGGTTATCTATCCTCAAGGAAGATCGTGGGCTATTGAGTCTAAGGCTGAAACCTAAAATCCCTATGTCTAGTTCATTTTAGATTTACCAGATCAATTTTATTAATGGCCAGTTAATGAAAAACCATTAAGTTTAAGACTCAATAAATAAATCTTTATATTACCCAAGCTATAATCTAACCCTTATAAAACGGTGATATTGGATTTCATCACAACCCCAGATAACTAATTTAGTTACAACACATAACTAGGGCTAGTAAAAACTTGAAAATAAAAGACATAAAGTAAAAATGCTGTAAAGTAAATACTGAAAAGTAAATTACAATAAAATAAAATGCTAAGGTAAAAGGAATTACTTTTACTACTACTAATTTAGATATCTCCCACAAAATAATATATAAACTTGTGATTCTTTTTCCAACCAGCCATATAGGCGGTAACCTGATTAAGTCAAATTAAGTCCAACCAGCCATAAAGGCGGAACCAAAATTAAATTACCAACCGACCAATCTGGCGATATCCTTTATTAGTCAGGTTTAAATCAGATTAAAATGAATTACCAACTGACCAATCTGGCGGTATCCTTTTTAAGTCAATTTTTTTAATAGTGAATATATATTTTTTAAGGGAGATTAATATAAATAGTAACAGTAAAAGAATTACCTTTCACCCAAGCTGGGGGAGTTACCTCCTCATGGTAAATAATAAAAACTGTAAAAAGTAAAAAGTAAAAATTAAATTACTATATTAACAAAACGTAATTAAAATTAATTACAAAACTAAAAAAACTAAAAAAAACTAAAAATTAAAAGAAAGTAGAGAGAGAAACTCTCTCTTTAGATAGAATATAAGAGAGAAGAGTGGTGCCATGAATTCTGAAATCTCGAGCTCAACTTATAGGCCTCGATAGGTTTCTAGAGTCGCGACGCCAGGTCCCTCAGCGTCGCTACGCCAGATTTTGTCGACGTGGCACGCTCTGGTTCGCCGGTTTGAAGATTCTGGATAAGGTGATAAGGTGACACGTGGCGAAGTGGTTGGGCTTCAATTATTATGACACGTGGCGGCTTCTGATTGGTCGCTGAGATTCTTATCCGCCACGTGTCAGATAAGGATTAGATACTCAATTATTGATGCTGACATGGCGATGACGTGGCGGTGACATGGCGACGATGTGGCGACACGTGGGAAAGAGACTGTCGGCACCGTAGAATTGAGACACGTGTCACTTCCTGATTGGCTGATGATGATGTGGCACGACACGTGGAAATTTTGACTTGTTGACTTGCTGACGTGGCTGATGACATGGAGACACGTAGGATGACACGTGGCACACTGGCGATGAAGACTGTCGGCACCGTAGGATGCTGACACGTGGCACAGCGCATGTTAGCAGATCGGCTGTGATGGTGACACGTGGCACGGTGCATTTTAGCAAAGTCAAACTTTTCTCAGATTCTGATTTGTGGACCCGGCGCACGTTAGCGCTGTTCGGCGCATTTTAGACTTCGCGACGCGAAAGTCTTCAGCGTCGCGACGCGCTAAAGACCAAAATATCACTGTTGACGCATTTTTGTCCTTTTTTTCCCCAAATTGCCTCCAATGCTTTCCAAACTTTATTTATCTGCAAAATAACACAAAATACATCAAAACGTTCACAAAACTCGAGAAACTATACGAAATATTAGGTCAAATGAGTGGGAATAAGTGATATAAATACCACTCATCAAATGTCAAACTCTGAGACCTCATTCCTTACTCCCTTCAAACCATTCTCTGCAGCCCTACCCACTCACACGACTATACACAACTCGAGATCTATAAGTCCCGATGATTATGACATTACTCCAACCTTTTTTGAAGATGAGGATAAGACCTATCATAAAAGGATCCCTCGGCCCGAGACAAGCCACACCTGGTTAGACTTCCAAAACTTTGACATGGATCTGGCTTCTACAATTACCATGGCCGAGCTGGAGCAATTGAGGAAAAGATTCAACATTCTTGAGGGCATCGCGCTATTTTTCCAATGTAATGGAGCTAGGCGAGCCACCCCGGAGACGATGTCGTGGCATTATGCATGGCTTTCTTTGATATGGGACCGTGTCCACCCATTCAAAATTAGTTCGCAAAGATGTTGTCCACCATGCACATAGTCCCGTGCTAACTAAAACTAAATGGGTGGAGGGTATTAGCCGACATACATGTAATTTGGAGCTGAGCCGAGCTAGGAGAGCTGACCTTCTCTGAATTGACAAGGCTTTATCGGATGAATGCCAACCCAAAAGAGTACAAGGGTTGATATTATCTTTTTGCTCATCCTGGGGTCCCCCACATCATCACCAACCTCCCAGCTACTAATAAAAACTTTAAGGGCAAATAGTTTTTGGTCATGGGCTGATTACGCCCAAAAGGTACTTGCGGTTATCACAGTATAGTTGGAGTGTCGATTCCTCAGAGAGATGGTTACAAGGAACTAATTCACTTAATGAAAACGTTAGCAATAACTTAATTAAATATATGGATTGAATTTGTAATGTAAAATAAAACTATAAGAATTACTTAAGAGTTATCAGTAGAGAAAAGCAGCAAAGCGTCGAGAATCCCTCTTGTATCAAATCCTTATATTCAGTAATTGATTCATTTTATTACTCAATTGAAGGTTTCACATCCCAAACCAACAATCGGAAGATATTTCAATCAAAACATATTAAATTCTAAGGTAATCGATGGATTGTTTTCTCTATGTTAACAGCACACAATGTTATGGTTATGACCTATCTAACGTCGACAATATACCCTCAGGCAATGCTGCAGCAGGAGATCAACTCATAAAACAACATTACCAGTCACAACTGGGTTCCCCAATCACACATAGAAGAAGCATGACTATTCCTATATGTAAATTGGTAAAACACAATCTCTGGATTCATAATCAAAAGATAATAAAGAATAAAAAACCATCAATTATATTAAATGTTAAAGAACATTCATGAATCAAAAACATGAATAAAAGAACCTAATTACAAGAGTTCATCCTTAAGTTTGCCTAGGAGATTAGTTCTCCATATTGAAGAGAGCAACATCTTGGATAGATCGGAGAGACATCTTGTCTGGCTTGTAGTATTTCGTTCTTTTCTCTCAAATATGAGATTTAATATTTTTGTTGTGTGTTTCTATCAGTTTTTCTCTTCTTTTTTAGGGTTATGGACGAGCTTAGGTTTATATAGGGAAGTCATGGAGTCCATATATGCGTGAAACACGTCCGAATTAAGTTTTTGGGACTTTATCAAGGAGCCGCGGCGCTAGGAAGTGGGCGTCGCGGCGCCCAACTTACGGCCAAATTATATGGGAGATGCTGTGGAGGCGCCGCGGTGCCAGAAAGTGGGCGCCGCAGGGCCAGTGCCTTTCTCTAGTGTTGCATTTTCTGTGTTTTTCCTCTCTTCCCGCATACTTCTGATGCGTCCGTGAGGTACCAAAACATGTGTAATTGCTCCAATATCCATGTTCCATTTCTTCCTAATAATAAAACATAAAATAAACTATAATTAAGATCAAATACATAATAATCAAGTTGAATTAGCGATGTTCAATGTACATTTCCACGCACTTATCACAACCCCCAACCAGCTTATTGCTAGTCCCTAGCAATTCAAGCGCAAAAAGAAAATAAGAACTAAACTAAATTAAAAATAAATAAATAAAAATTTTCTAAGCCACTTTCGTAGGGATCACGATTGCATTTAGCGTATGCAACAAGCTTTTAAACCCCTATGTGACCCTAGTGGATGAGTTATTGCCTCATGAGGGCTTACATCGCCGACACCCACAAACGTTATTCAAAACATGCAATCATGCAAAAATAATAAAATGAAATAGTCACAATAGTTACATATATTATTGTCCTCAAAGAATGCCTAGTAATGAAATCAGAGAATATTCAAAGTACTCAATGCAACTCGAATCCATGTCCTTGAGTAAATCATCTAAGCCAGACTCACAGTGTGTGTGTGTAAAGGTTCATTCATAGCTCTACTCCTAGGTAAGCCAACTCAATGATTTCGTTTAAAAATTGGGATCTGATGGGTCAAACCAACCTAAATATCTCAATTATGCTCTGTGATTTCCTTTTTATGCTCAGTATGGTAGGATTTTCTTAACTCTTTTTTCGATTTTTTCTTTTCTTTTTCCTTTTTTTTAACACACCTACCATTTAACGTAACATTTCTCATCATGGTGGTCCTAACATTCTCCTATGGGTAGTTTCACGCTTATCGGTTATAGGTGGTTTAATTTCTTTTTTTTTTCTTTTCTTTTTTCTTTTTTTATTTTTAACCATACCATATATCATAACACTAGCAAATCAAGATAGACATCTAAGCAAACAGTCATTCGTCGACATTCCATTTCTTCAACTAGTCACTTTGCCAAATACCTAGGTTTTCACTACTAAAAACCTATAGTTAAGTGCTTACGAGTCTAAACTAGATCAACTACTCAAGGCATCAGATAAAAGTACATTAAAGAACTTATCGTTTCTAAGATTTTATCCTAAAGCAAACAATATCCATCATTGGATTCATACATTACTATTAAAGACTAAATACAAACAATTTTTTTATAATAAGTATTATCACTACATGCATACACCCCCACACTTAAAACTTGCATTGTCCTCAATGTAAGATAAATATAAAGAAAAAAGAGTGAGGAACAACGCTACTAGGTATGGAGTTGATCAGGTTCTTACCGGTGAGACGTTAGTTGTGTGGACTGTGTGGGTTACGCTAACACCTGCGTGAATACTCATATAAATAATAAACATGCAGATGCAAGGGTTGCCCCTCGCTAACGCTAAGTTTAACATCTTCAGCCATACGTAACCACCCAAGTTGTCATGGTGGCTTCCATGTAGCAGACCAAATAGTCCAATGTTCTTTCTTCTTCGGCAGACATTGGTGATTAAGACATGAAAATGAATTTTTAGCTGGTTGTGACATTGTATCCATCGATCCCCCAAGGTATACTGATGGCTGAGATTTTAGGCTACACATAAGGAAAAATTGGCTCAACCGTCTTTTTAACTTTCTAGGGATCATCTTTAAGTGAGCACTAACTCTCATTTTCCTCTTTTTATGATTCTTTAGGATTAGGTTCAGATTGGGAGTGTTAGATTCATGTGGTGTAGAGCCTATCTCCGGTAAGATTGTGTCTATCAGGTATGTGTACTGACACTCATCATCATCTCGTAGTTGTTTCTCAACATGAAATATATTCACTTCCAGTGTCATATTCTCAAATGATATCTTCATGAGACCTTTCCTGCAATTGATAAGGGCATTAACTGTAGCAAGAAAATGTCTACCTAAGATAAGTGAAATTTTTGAATCAGTTTCAACCACAGATTGAGTATCTAAAATCAGAAAATCAACAGGATAGTAGAATTTATCGATTTATAGTAAAACATCCTCAACTACTCCCCACGGTGTTCTGATAGAGCGATCAGCTAACTGTAAAACTACAGATGTAGGTTTAATCTCTCCAAGCCTTAGCTGTATATAGATAGAATATGGCATGATATTAACACTAGCACTTAAATCTAATAAAGCTTGACCAAACTCATATGTACCAATATGGTAAGCAATAGTGGGGCATCCCGAATCTTTATATTTTGGTGGGGCCCTCTGGTCAATCATTGCACTTGCTTGCTCTGTCAGGAATGCAGTCTTCTGGTCAAACTACATATGAAAATGAATTCACATGATGTTTTCTCTTCATTGTTCATAGATCTTTTAAAACCTTCGCATACGTGGGAACCTGTTTGATCACATGTAACAGAGGAAGGTTAATCTTTACTTTGCTTTAAATGATCTAGGATTCACCATTAGGGTCTGTAGCTCTCGCAGTAGGCCTAAGATCTTGAGGGAAAGGTACTCTAATATGGATATGTGGCAGTTGTTCCTCCAAAGGAATATCTGCACTACTACATGTGGTTTCAACTTTAATGTTGGAAGTGTCTTGCATGCCTATCTCTTTACCACTCCGAGTGATTATTGCATTAACACCTTTTACATTGGATACTTTGTGATCAGCCTATGCCATGTGTTGCCCCTATGGATTTGGTTGTGTCTGAGGTGGGAATTTTCCTTATTCCTACACACTTAAAACATTAGTCAATTTAGAGACTTGACTCTTAATCTCCTTAGTTTCTTCAACCACATGAGCTATTAATGACTCAAACCTTTGATTAGTTTTACTCTGGGCCTCTATGAATGCGTACACAGTGTCCTCTAAATAATTTCTAGGAATGGTAAGTGTTGGATATTGGGGAGCACTGTAACTTCTAGGCTGTGATGTTTGAGTGGGCTGTTGAGACTCATGTTTCCAACAGAAATTTGGGTGGCTCCGCCAACCAGGATTATATGTGTCTGGATATGGTGTATAATGCTTCTTGTACATCCCTAAGGTAATGAATTGTTCATCATATGTTTCCCTCATCTCACCGTATATAGGACATTCTTGGGCCAGATGGTCAATCCCCTTACACACAAAACATACCCCTTGAGGTTCTAACTGGGCTACCGCATGCGTAGTCTTGCTATCTTTGGTTTTTAAAACTCTTATCTCTCTAGTCAATAACTCAACATGTGCTATAAGATTATATTCTTCCCTAAAGTGGTGTATGCCTCTGCTAGAAGGAGTGGGACGTGTCTTATCAGTACCTTCCAAGGCAGTAGATCCAGTTCAAGTGTGAGATTTCTCGGGTAGGCCATTTAAATACTCTAATGCCTCATCAAGGTCCTTTCAGATAAGTTCACCATTGCACATTGTCTCAATGAATTGGTGCTCTCTAGGGGTTAGACCGTCATAAAAGTAACTCCTTAAATGCCAACTCTCATACCCATGGTGGGGACAACTAGCTAACATCTCATTAAACCTCTCCCAAGTTTGATAAAAGGGTTTCACTGTCTTTATAGGAGAAGGTAGAGATCTCTCTTTTCAAGGCGTTAATCTTATGGTGTGGGAAGTATTTATTAAAGAATGCTTGTGTCATCTCACCTCATGATCCTATCGAACGAGGTCTTAAAGAGTACAACCAACGTTTAGCTATATCCTTAAGGGCAAAAGGGAAGAACTTAAATCTAATTGTTTCTGTAGTCCCAGACCGGTCGCGGAAGGTTGCGACGACTTCTTCAAACTCTCTAATGTGCACATAAGAGTTCTCATTCTCCAAACCATGAAAGGTGGGGAGATATTGTATCATTCTAGATTTAAAGTCTATATGTCGTGCATAAGGAGGAAACATTATGCATGATAGTGTAGCTTTGCGAGTGGGATGGAGATACTCCTCAAGAGCCCTAATGGGTGGTCTCTTGTAATTGTTGGAATTCTCTAAGCCTCCCAATATCATTAAACAAGCATGAAACAAGTTTGAATACAACGAGGGAGTTATGAAATACTCACATCGATCGGTTGAGCGACGCTACGACGAACAAAAATTCAGTTTCTGCCTCCTTACTGCTCACGGCAGTGAGCTGCATGCAGTCCCCATTTTTTGTCATTTGGATCATCTTCGTCAAGCTCCAAGCTTCGTCAAACGATTCCAAGCTCATGGGTGGACTTCCCTATCACCTTCGCATGTCTCTCGGAGTGCTAGCTCTCATGATTTTTGCCACAAAAATCAAGCACTTTGCTTCCCATTTCCTTTTTGGCTCTCGGCAGTGGACTGCCAAACCAGTGAAGAAATGCCCTTGTTGGGCGTGAGATGAAGAGAGAAAAATTGGCTCCAAATTCGTGAGCCAAAAGAGAGAGAAGGAAGTTGTGTTTTAGCTTATTTGATTTCCAAAATCCAAAATAAACATATGCCAAAAAATTGTGTAAAAGCTTTCAAAAAGTCAACACACAAATTTTGGCTCCAAAATAGCATTAAATGCTTGCCATCAACTTCCATCAACTCACATCAATCAATCAATCAATTGTCACATCACTCAAAGTGACATGTGATTTGACGCTTGATGTGACTAATGATTTGACGCTTGATTTGACTTGCATGCCGCACTCGAATTCGAAATGCGAATGCGCTCGTAAACAATCCCGGGCTCGGGTTCGCTAATTCCAAATTAACGAATTTTCCGTTGCGACGCAATTAAATGATTATGCCTATCGAAATCACTATTCACATCGCTAACGAATTAATTCTAAATTAACACATTCGCTCGAATTAAAATCTAATTTTAATTCCGCGTCGAAATCCAATTTCGTATAATATATTGAAAATATTATTTAATCGATTAATTCCAAATTTATCATTATCTCTCTTTAAATGATATTTTATCCCAGATAAAATATCTTCGCAATTAATCCCAGATTAATTTTCTCTCTCATCTAATTAATCCCAGATTAATTAAAAGTGCGAGTCATACGTCATCGGTGAATCTTCAAGAAGTGACCCATGAGATCCCCGATATGTTGGCAGTAAATACGGTTGTCGGACTATCCGAACACGTACGTACCAAGTACGACGTTTTACCGATTTACAAGACAAGGTTGGCTTCTAGCAAAGCGCCATGCCTACCCAATTCTCCAGAAATATCCTTACAGGAATATAAGGAACTATATCAGGCGTAGTATACGTAGTATTGCGTATGTCGATCCAGTATCAGATGATCACGTGCTAGGACTGGGGCTGGAATTGTGTCTGCCCCGTACGAAGCACATGTCGGATGTCTGGTAACTAGTCTCTATAATCGAAAAAATATTACCTTGTCATTTTATCCCGATGACTACAGTACATAAGAGTACTAGTACCGTATCCTACGTGACCATCATCTCCATATGACTGGAGTCACACTTCCGTCTTGACATCACACCCAACACACTACGATTCTCGATATACCCAGAAGAGGCGTACACAGAAACCGGTTAAAGTCCTGGACGACTAAAACCAAAGTATATTGATTGTCGCAAGTATTAGCGGTGCAAGTCTCAGGTTAAGACCAAATACACCTACCCTGATTTCGGACTTCCATAGACACATATTCATACTACTAATGGAATTCTGAGGGGGTCTATCCAGAGCGAAGCTGTTTCCCGTACCATCTGTAAAACAAAACCTCTTATTACACTTCCATGAGTATCCTATACCCAAATATATGAGAACTATGTCGTTGTGCCCTCACAAACGCGCACAAGTGTAATACTAGTCTTTTACGCATTTATCGATGTCCAATCTCGATAATACTCTGACTAGGGATATTTAATGATTTATCCTTCGTGGACTGATACTGTCTCATATCATTCTCAATCTAGGAACAAATCATAAAGACCTCTCATCATTTATATATCTAGGTGATCTAATCACAAATGATAAGAGTGCAATCTCATTTGTCACATAGTTAATTTTTACAACAACACTATGATCTGTACAAATAGTGACGCTATGGGTCATAATTGTCCAACAGTAATCACTCATGGTATGTGTGCTAGATCTCGGTGGTGTAGCAAAAAGGTTTTCAAATATGTTGTCTGGATCTGAATCGTCCTCTTCAAATCTAACAAATCTACCCAACTGATCCCTAAGGCTAGGCATGCACTTAAACACAAATAATACAAGAAACAAAAATAAAAAGAATAAACTAGAAATCAAAATCTAAACTAAAACAAAAACTAAAATAAAATAAATAAATAAATAAAGTAAAGATGGAACGAAGTTACCGCTTTGTTGACAAAGCAAACCTACTCATGTTGATTGTAAACCGTCTCCCCGGCAACGGCGCCAAAATTTGATTACGCCCAAAAAATACTTGCGGTTATCGCAGTATAGTTAGGGTGTCGATTCCTCAGAGAGATGGTTATAAGGAACTAATTCACTTAATGAAAATGTTAGCAATAACTTAATTAAATATATGGATTGAATTTGTAATGTAAAATAAAACTATGAGAATTACTTAAAAGTTATCAGTAGAGAAAAGCAACAAAGCGTCGGGAATCCCTCTTGTATCAAATCCTTATATTTAGTAATTGATTCCTTTTATTACTCAATTGAAGGTTTCACATCCCAAACCAACAATCGGAAGATATTTCAATCAAAATATATTAAATTCTAAGGTAATCGATGGATTGTTTTCTCTATGCTAACAGCACACAATATTATTATTATGACCTATCTAACGTCGACAATATACCCTCAGGCAATACTGCAGCAGAAGATCAACTCATAAAACAACATTACTAGTCACAACTGGGTTCCCCAATCACACATAGAAGAAGCATGACTATTCCTATATGCAAATTGGTAATACACAATCTCTGTATTCATAATCAAAAGATAATAAAGAATAGAAAATCATCAATTATATTAAACGTTAAAGAACATTCAAGAATCAAAAAATGAATAAAAAAACCTAATTACAAGATTTCATCCTTAGCTTTTCTTAGAAGATTAGTTCTCTATATAAAAGAGAGCATATCTTGTATAGATTAGAGAGAAATCTTGTCTGGCTTGTAGTTCTTCGTTCTTCTCTCTCAAATATGAGATTTAATATATTTTTTGTATGTTTTCTCTCTATTTTTCTCTTCTTTTTAGGGTTATGGATGAGCTTAGGTTTATATAGGGAAGTCTTGGAGTCCATATATGCGTGAAACATGTCCGAATTAAGTTTATGGGACTTTACCTATTGGGTTTCTAGATTAGTCCCAAGGATCATTCAAGCAATGAAACATGTGTGAATACTCAAAGAGGTATGGCGGAAACATACTTACATTGATCGGCTTTTGCGATGCGAGAAACACAAAAATCTTCAAGCTTTAACTCCAAGAAGCTCACGGTTTTTGGCCCTTTTTGTGCTCCAATTTGAATCTTCAAGCTCCAAGCTTTGGGTAAGGATTCCATGCCCATGGGTGGGTTTCCCTATCACCTTCGCAAGACTCCAAAGGTGTGTTAGCACTTGGAAATTTTGCCACAAAATTTCTTAAACTTCTTCTTCAACTCTCGGTTTTGTGGAAACAAAAGGGAAGAAGATGGCCCTTGGCCAAGAATGAGAGAATGAGAGAGAGAGAGAGATGGTTGTGTTGTCTTTGGTTATTTGATTTCTAAAATAAATAAAAAAAACATATACCAAAAATTTGGTATTTGCCTTTCAAAAAGGTCAACCAATTTTTGGAGCCAAAAGGCAATAAATGCCTTCCAACCACTCATGTCACTATTCACATCAATCAATGATGACAAGCATCACTTCACTCAAAGTGATGTGAGTTCCATCACTTGATTGACTAGTGATTTGACGCTAGATGTGACTTGTGGGCCGCACTTGAATTCGAAATGCGAGTGGGCCCACAAACACTCACGGGCTCGAGTTCGCTAATTCAGAATTAACGAATTTTCTGTTGTGACTTAATTAAATCAAATTTAATTAAATAATTATGTCTAGCAAAATTATTATTCACATCGCTAACGAATTAATTCTAAATTAACTCGTTCGCCCGAATTAAAATCTAATTTTAATTCCGTGTCGAAATCCAATTTCGTATAATATATCAAATATATTATTTTATCGATTAATTCCAAATTAATCGTTCTCTCTCTTTTAAATGATATTTTATCCCAGATAAAATATCTCTGTAATTAATCCCAGATTAATTTTCTGTCTCTTCATTAATTAATCCCAGATTAATAAAGTGCGATTCATACGTCATCGGTAAATCTTCGGAAAGCGACCCATGAGATCTCCGGATATGTTGGCAGTAAATCCGGTCGTCGGACTATCCGAACACGTACGTACCTAGTACTACATTTTTTACCGATTTACAAGACATGGTTGGCTTCTAGCAAAGCATTGTGCCTACCAATTCTCCAGAAATATTCTTAAAGGAATAAGTGATCTATATCAGGTGTAGTATAGGTAGTATTGCGTATTACGATCCAATATCGGATGTCACGTACAAGGCCTGGGGCTGGAATTGTGTCTGCTCCGTACGAAGCACATATCGGATCTCTGGTAACTAGTCTCTATAATCGGATAAACATGACCTAGTCATAATATCCCGATGAATGCAGTACTTAAGAGCACCAGTTCCGTATCCTACGTGATCATCATCTCCACTATGACTGGAGTGATACTTCCGTCTTGACATCACACCTAATACACTACGATTCTCAATATACCCAGAAGAGGCGTACACAGAACCTGTTAAAGCCTTGGACGACCAAAACCAAAGTATATTGATTGTCGTAAGTATTAGCGGTGCAAGTCTCAGGTTAAGACTAAATACACCTACCCTGATTCGGACTTCCATAGACACATAGTCATACTACCAATGGAATTCTGAGGGGTCTATCTAGAGCGAAGCTGTTCCCGTACCATCGGTAAACACAACCTCCTATTACACTTGCATGAGTATCCTATACCCAAATATATGAGAACTATGTCGTTATGCTCCCACAACGCGCACAATTGTAATACTAGTCTTTTACGCATTATCGATGTCCAATCTCGATAATACTCTGACTAGGGATATTTAATGATTAAACCTTCGTGGATTGATACTGTCTCATATCATCTCAATCCGGAACTAATCATAAGGACCTTTTATCATTTATACATCTTGGTAATCTAATTACAAATGATAAAAGGGCAATTTCCTTTGTCACATAGTTAATTTGTACAACAATACCATGATCTGTACAAATGGTGATGCTATGGGTCATAATTGTCCAACATTACCGGGGTGCCGCGGTGCCAATTTGCGGTAAAATTATATGGGAGATACTGTAGAGGTGCCGCAACACTAGTTCTTTTCTCTGGTGCTGTGATTTCTGTGTTTTCACTCTTCCCGCGTGCTTCTGATGCGTCCGTAAGGTCCCAAAATATGTGCAGTTGCTTCAATATCCATGTTCCATTACTTTCTAATAATAAAAGATAAAATAAACAATAATTAAGATCAAATACATAATAATCAAGCTGAATTAGCGATGTTCAAAGTACATTTTCACGCACTTATCATGGCCCTTGGGGAAAGCACCAATGGGTCGGTGGTGAACATGTCATAGTCCCTAAGATCTTCTCGGATGGAGGTAATGACCCGTCCTATTTTTCCCTTCTGACTATCCTTAATAGTTCGCTAATCTTTGAGCCTTTTGCAGCTTACTTGGGATATCTCCCAAAAGTCCATCACGAGACCCGAGCTAGGGTAAAAAACGATAGAGTTCGGGGGTCATTATAGGAACCTCGTCAACCCTTATGCCTTTACCGACTCGGGCCTCACCCTAGGCACTCCACCACCCCAGTCCAAGTTGGCTGGTAGGTTCTGAATGACTCACTAACATTATGTCTGCTGTCTTATTTTTTTTCTTCATGATGTTTTTGCACTTTTATGCTCTAAATGTTTTCTTTTTTTGGCAAGAATGTCTAGCTACAAGATTTTAGTGTTCCTAGAACATGCCAAGGATCTAATAAGCAAGAAAACATGTTCATAAATTCATTATAAGTTGCGGAATTACTTACATTGAATGGATTTGAGCTTTTAAAATTTTGAGAAGAAGAAGATCTCCAAGATCTTTCCTTTGTTGATTCCAAGCTTTGAGTTGGTTTCCAAGATCCTTCCTTTGATGATTCCAAGCTTTGAGTTGGTTTCCCTATCACCTTAGTTGATTCCATGAAGTGCTAGCTTTGTTGATTTTACAACAAAATCAAAGAGAGGGAGGCTAGAAGCTCACGCCCATTGAGAGGATTTTTAGGGTTTCCATTTTGTTCCAAGTGTGTTTTGTGTGATGCATACACAAATGAGAGAGAGAGAAGGGTTTTGGTAAAAACCAATTTACCCTTTTCACCTAAACAAGGTGGTTGGGTAAATGGTTTTGCCAAAACCATTCCAAGGTGGTTGGAAAGTGGATGGTATGGCATAAATGCCAACCACTCTCCCAACTACCACATTTAAAGTGGGCCCCACATTTGAATTCAAAATTTAAATGTCTCTACGAACATTTGCCGCGGCTCGGATCCGTTTAATCCAATTAAATGAATTCTCATCGCTAAATAATTAAATCTAGTTTAATTAAATAACAATGCCTCGCAAATATATTACGAATGTCGTCTACGAATTAAGTCTAAATTAATTCGTTCGTTCATATTAAAGTCCGACTTTAATTTCGTAATGAAATCCAATTCATATTAATATATCCGATATATTAATTTTAGCCCATACAAATAAATAAAATAGAAAAATCAAATTTAACTATTAAATTTATTTTACCGATTAATTCCAAATTAATCGCGTTCTCTCTCTTCCGAACACATTTAATCCCAGATTAAATAATACCTCAATTAATCCCAGATTAATTCTCTCTCTTAATTAATCCCAGATTAATTCTAATTAAATCAACTGTCATCGGTGAATCTTTGGGAAGCGACCCAAGAGATCCCTGGATATGTTGGCAGTAAATACGGTATCAGATTATCCGAATACGTGCGTACCTCGTACCACGTGCTTACCGATTTACAAGACATGGTTGGCTTCTAGCAAAGCACCGTGCCTACCCAATTCTCCAGAAATATTCTTACTGGAATATATAATCTATGTCAGGCGTAGTATACGTAGTATTGCGTATTACGATCCAGTATCTAATGTCACGTGCTAGGCCTGGGGCTGGAATCGTGTCTGCCCCGTACGAAACACATGTCGGATGTCTGGTAACTAGTCTCTATTATCGGATATACATGACCTAGTCATAATATCCCGATGACTGCAGTACTTAAGAGCACTAGTATCGTATCCTACGTGACATCATCTCCACTATGAATGGAGTGATACTTCCGTCTTGACATCACACCCAATACAATACGATTCTCAATATACCCAATAGAGGCGTACACAGAACCGGTTAAAGCCCTGGACGACCAAAACTAAAGCATACCGATTGTCGCAAGTATTAGCGATGCAAGTCTCAGGTTAAGACCAAATACACCTACCCTGATATCAGACTTCCATAGACACTTAGTCATACTACCAATGGAATTCCGATGGGTCTATCCAGAGCGAAGCTGTTTCCGCACCATCGGTAAACACAACCTCCTATCACACTTGCATAAGTATCCAATACTTAAATATATAAGAACTATGCCGTTGTGCTCCCACAACGCACACAAGTGCAATACTAGTCTATTTCGCATTATCGATGTCTAGTCTCGATAATACTACGACTAGGGATATTTAATTATTAATCCTTCGAGGACTGATACTGTCTCATATCATCTCAATCCAGGAACTAATCATAGGGACATCCTATCATTTATACATCTAGGTGATCTAATCACAAATGATAAGAGCGCAATCTCCTTGTCACATAGTTAATTTGTACAACAACACCATGATCTGTACAAATAGTGACGCTATGGGTCATAACTGTCCAACAATCTCCCACTTGGCCTATAGCCAGTCACTCGAGTGTCTTACACCCGAACTATGTACGGTTCGCTCAAACTGCTGAGAAAAGGCTTTCGTCAGCAGATTTGTATGATTATCGTCTGATGCAATTCATTCAATCATCACATCGCCACGATGTATGATCCGAACGAATCAGATGAATAGTCAAAGTATATATCTAGATCATTGATGAGACCATTAATTCTTTATTCTGCTCTGTAGCCTAGCTCAGCTGCTAACAGAACTATATCTAATCTAATTAGATTTGTTAATGACCCAGATGGCTTCTATTGCTGCCTCAGCCGTAGCAATAACCCGCATTTGTTGTTTATTTGGCAACAATATCTTTCTTAGAAGATTTCAGGTCACTGTACCGTTATTCAAACTGTATAGTACCGTTGTTCGTCTTTTAGTTAGCTTAATCAATCGGTAGGAAACTTGCAACAGTGATCCCAGTCACTTCAAGTTCTCCATCTCCATAGTTTAAGACATCATCCTTAGTTCTCTAAGATACTAACGGATGTTCTTATTATCAATCCAGTGACTATCACTTGGATTGACATGTTTGTGACTCCATATGCTCAAAGCGTATGAGACATCAGGTCACGTATATTTTTCAATGTACGAGTTCTCAGAGAGTGTTAACAACTTATAAATCTATCCAGTAGATCTTTATTCTAGAATAAGGTTGTTTCTCCCCATAATTCTACGGAGATTTTATGAAGCCGCTTCACCGATTATAATGGGAATCATTTCCAGAAATGACATTCTCATTATTTAGGACATCATTGTCAGTGCTCTCCCACTAACCTCCTTAATCACATTATACATATGTATCAAGAATAATATGAAATATGCACCTAATTATATCATTATCATAAACTGGATCAGAGATCAATGGCTTATACACCTATTATCGTCTGATTCAAAAACACAAAGAATCATATGCTTTTGAATTCAAATCATACCATTATGATTACATCAAAATGATAGTTCCAAGAACCTAATGCTTGCTTCAATCCAAACATGATCGAATAACCTGCAAACCTTGTTTGCTAGTTTGGTACGAAAAACCGTCAGGATGTTATAAACATCCTCAAAAGAGGTTTCCGTTTAAGGAAAGCGATTTTGACGTTCAGCTGCCATATTTCATGAATGAAACATGTAGCAACAGCAAGTATTATCCCAATGGATTTAACGTGGCAACAGGTAAAAGATTTCGTTGTAATCAACACAATATTGATAACGATACCTTTCCGCTACAAGCCTAGCTTAGTACGTTGGTATGTTGCCTTCCATGTATGTCTTCCTTGAAGACTTATATAGTACCAATAGGCATAATGCCTTGCGGTACAATAACTAGTGTCCAAACATAGTTGATATACATGGAATCCATTTCGGACTCATGGCACTTTGCCATAATAGGGAGTCGATACCTTGTATCACTTCCTCCACGTAGTCAGTTCGTATTCCTCAATAAGATTGACATCTTTATGAGGTGAGATCAGAAACCCATACCCCAGGTTTTTTTTCTGACTCTCTCCGACCTACGCGGTTCTTGTGTATTCAAAGATGATTACTGGTACAGTTTCATCCTTGATGAACTGTTTGTGTTCCATTAAGGACTCGGTGCCTTGAACAGTATAACTCTGATTTTTCATCGAGTTTTACTATCCTCCCACTTACCACTGCATATCGGTATTCCTCTTAGGAAAACCGCATGGTGAGCAACAATTACATTGTTCTCTAGTGAGTTGTATAAGTACTATACTTTGGTTTCCTTAGGATAACCAATTACATTAGGCACTTATCCAATTTGGGTTCTAGTTTGGTATCATCCAAACATATGCTTAACATTCCCAAATCATCAAGAGTGAGAAAGCCCAGTTTCTTTCCTGTTTATATCTAATATGAAATCTGTCAAACAGATTTTTATGGAACCTTATTCAAAATAAGTATTGCACTGTTAATGTTTATCCCTTTTGAAGGAAAATGGTAGCTCAGAGCGACTCTTGATTAACTTATCATGTCCAACAAAATTCGGTTTCTCCGTTCGGACACACCGTCAAACTGATGTGTTCCGGGAGGAGTCCTCATTGAAAGAATACTATACTTTTCAAGTATATGAGAAACTTACTGCTTAAGTATTTTCATCATGGTCAAACCGTGATGTTTTTTAATACTTAAGCCGATCTGTTCGTCTATTTCGTGTCGAAACTCTAAAGTTTCTGATTTGTGTTTCAAAAGAAACATATAACCATAACGCGATGCCACATCCGTAAGGTCACGAAACATTCATATCCACCTCTAGCCTAGCTAGACATGGGCCCACTTTCTTCACTATGAATAGGGCTAACAGATCGGTGGTTCTTGCACTTTTACCAAGTAAAAGGTATTTTAGGTACTTTACCTAATAAACTAGATTCGTAGACTTTATTTGAGTGGAATCAAATCTGTCCTAGTATCCACTCTTCAAAAGTGTGGATATACGAGTCTTGTTTAATTGTGTCCCAGACAACACTGCCACAAATAAGTCTCATCTGATCAAATCAGTTTGAGCTATTTGTTTGTCATATTATATGTTTGAGATTTATTTATATTCAAAATATAAATATTGTTATTCACATCTAATATGTTTATCTCAATATCATCTTTATAAAATAAAACACTTTAGTGTTCTAGAATATAAAGGTATACTCGCAACGAGTTATACTCGATATAGAGATAATGATTCTAGTCAAACTAGTTACATTTTTCATAGTTTCCTAATTTAAGTACACACCCAAATGGTAGTTCCTAAGCTTAGGAATCTACGGTTGAAACAGCGACTGTCATCCCGTTTTCGATTCGCAGATTAATCTCATTTGAAGTCAGTATCCTGCTCACAGCAGATTCTGCACATCAATGCATATTTATGTATCACACTAAATATTTAAAATCCAATTTTAATACTAGTAGTGAACATATTTATGACAAACATATTTGAAGTCAGAGCCTTGCTCGTCTTCAATTCCTTCATGTCTGCTTTGTCCATACGGCAGTCATGCTTCAATGACCCCGTTGGCCACAATTTAGGTAGACATATTGGGATATGTCATTTATCTTCCTAGAAGATTATAATGATTTTTCCTTTGCCCTTTTTCACATTCCAGAAGTCTTTGGCCAAGCCTTGGCCTTCTAGAATATTGAAGTAAGATGCGCCTTGCGCTACTTGCCTTATTGCAAACTTTGGCTTTGTATCCTTGAGAATGGCCATTAACTCTCCAAGAGTTATTAATTGCAATTTAATACTTCTAAGATCTAAGAATAGATCTATGAAGATCCTTCAATTTCTTCATCATACTTTAAGGATCTAATCCTTAGTTCTGATTAAGAAATTAAGGAGTCTTTATGGCAAGCATAATGGATTAAACATTAAAGTTATCATCACATGAATCTTCCAAAGATCATGCTCTACTATTTGCTTAACTCTAGGCTTAGGCCTAAGATGTTATTTTATCAAATAAAGTAACTTCTTAGTTTCAGGACTATCCTGAAATTTATTCCCATTTTGAAAATTAAAGTCGTCTAAACACATTTTCCCTAGGATAATGTTTTAAACACTAATCTTTCAATTTAATCTTGATTCTAATAGTCCAACTATTTAATCAACGATTTCAAGTACAATCTAATGTAATGATTACTATAGTCTAACTATATAACTTATTATAATTTTATTGGTTAAAATCAAATATATATTGATTACTATAATCCAATTATATAATCATTATAAATGATTGGTAAAATCCAAATATATTGATTACTATAATCCAATTATATAATCAACTATATAATTGAAGGGTAAAATTCAAATATATATTGATTACTATAATCCAATTATATAATCAACTATAAATGAAGTAGTTTGAATACAGTCTAACTAATAAATTAAAACAACTATTAATATTAATCCAACTAACATTTAATTTATTTGACGAATGATATTTGATTGAGCGCGTATGGCAAGTATCTAAACGAATATTGCAAATTTAATTCTTGCCTCCCACTATTTTTCAGCGAGCCTCTAACCCTCTGTGGAGTACTCGGGAAACCTAGTTTCCTAGTGGACTAGGATCCCGTTAAATAACACACAACCTTGACTTTGGCCAACAAGCTGTATGATATTTAACTAGGTAGATCTCTAAGATCAATTGGATCCCATCCAATTCCTAGATCCAGTAGGTGGACATTCAAGTCTGAAACATATATCTTATATATGCCAACATATCGAATATATTACCTAACCTTTTTCCTCTGAATCAACTAAGCCTTGGCTTTGGCACAACAAACTTAATGATCCCAGTTAAGCGGAACCCATTGACATGGAAAGCTTCGTAATCAATGTCGATGGACAAGAAGTGATCCTGACTTTGGCCAACAAATCACGACTTGGACAAGACACCGATATGGAACAAAACTCTCATGATTCAAACACATCCGCAATTGACAAAGGTCTTGACTTTGGCCAACAAACCAATGCTAACTTTGGATCTTGAGTAAGAATCACTCAACGGAAGGAAAAACGCTTAATATGTTTTGAGGGTTTTTCGCGTGCAAATTGGCAACCAATTTATTATCTTTGTTAAGGTCTCATCATCATACACCCTTAAATATGCATTCTAAATACATAATAAAGCGCGTATAAATAAATTAATAATGATATGCGGATGGATATGTCACAAATTGTTCCTAGAATAAATCACTCCATTTCCTCTCCCCAGCTAGAACTATTCTAACTTCTACCCAATTACAAAATACAATAAAGAAACCTCATTTACATTGAGGGGAATAGGTGAGAAGAAAAATACAATGAGAAATGAGATAAAAGGATGGACACGAAGGTCCAATTTAATAAATTCTAAATTTATTACAATTTCCAAAATTGCCCTTGCCCTTCTATTATCCATCCGATATACATTATTCATACAACACATTCATTTATTCATACAAATCATGTTATTCAATCAATCTAATCCAATTAATTAATCTTTGAATTAATGACCATCCAATGTTCAAACAACGATTTGATTTGCACGAGTCCAACTCGTTTAAGAATAAATACTTAAAGTACGTATTCTTGAATTATATCGAACTACAACTTTAAATCCAATTTATTTGTATTCAATACTAATTCCAAATTTAATTCCAAATTAAATATTTACACTTACTTATAAGCCTTAAAGACTTGGATTCCAAATCCAATCTTAATGGGTCTCAAAGGCCCAATAACATCCAATGTCATTTCAATTAAAGTCCAATGGGCTTTTAATTGATTCTTAAGGCATGGGCTTTGGCCATAATGGATCAAACCCAAAATGCCAAGGCCCAATAGGAATCACCCTATTGCCAACAAATCAATTTAGGCCCATTAGACCCAATTAAATTCTTTAAAGGGCCAAGTGATGTATTTGGACTTTATGGAATTGGTTTTGGGCCCAATTGGATCCAATCCAAAAGTCCAAAACCAAACTTAGTCAAACCAAGCCCATTAAGCCCAAATACACACTTTTAGCCCAATTGATAATAAAAGGCTTATTAACATAATTATAATATTCCAAATATCACAATTATTTTAATTAAAGTGTATTAGCCATGATTAATTAATTAAACTCAATATTTCCAAAATACCAATTAACTTAATTAATCATGCTTTATCCATCAATTCATGCTCAACACAAATTGAAGCCAAAACACATCATTTCATGCTCAACATGCTCTTTGATTTAACATAAACATTATTGACTTTGATTCTAATCTAATCAAACCAACAATCAACATTTAAACATGCATTTAAACACATCATTTCATGTTACAAAAATCAAAAAACTGCCCAGTTCACTGCAGTAGGTTCACACTAAGGAATTATAAAAAATTTGATCCAATCAATTTTTCTCAAATCTAATCATGCAAAACTCTAAGTTAACATAATCTAAGCATGCTCAAAGCATCAATTTGAAGAAATCATATTCAAAACATAAAAGCCCCAAATTTTAGTCTCATGAACCCTAAAATTTTCATGCTTAAAATTGGCTCTGTGATGAGTGGTATTTATATCACTATTTCCCACTCATTTAACCTTATATTTTGTATAGTTTCTTGAGTCTTGTGAACGTTTTGATGTGTTTTGTTGTTATTTTGCAGATAAATAAAGTTTGGAAAGCATTGGAGGCAATTTGAGGCAAAACCGGACAAAAATACGTCAACATGAATATTTTCGTCTCTTGCGCGTCGCGACGCTATAGCATTGCGCGCCGCGACGCCCAGCATGCGCCGGATCTGCTAAAGTGCGCCGGGTCAACGGGTCAGAATTTGAGAAGTTTGACTTTGCTAACTTGCGCCGTGCCACGTGTCACCATCACAGAAGATTTGCTAACTTGCGCCTGCCACGTGTCATCATCCTACGATGCCGAAAATCATCATCTATGCTATCTTGCGCCTTGCCACGTGTCGACATCTCAACGGACATGCTATCTTGCGCCGTGCCACGTGTCGTGATCTGATGCTGCCGACAATCGCCCTCAGCGTGACGTAAGCAATGACGTCATGAATAGTGCCACGTCATCGGATAAGAATCTGAGCCGGTGAATCAGCAAGTGACACGTGTCACTGTAGCGGGCGTCGCGATGCGGAACCCTTTGGCGTCGCGACGCCGGACCCCCATCTGCGCCTATAAATAGAGCTCGAGATTTCAGTTTTTGTTGTACCATTTCCTCTCACTTCTTTGATGTAATTAGGGAGTTCTTCTCTCTCTAAGTTCTTTTAATTTAGTTTTGTAATTTTTAATTAAGTTCTGTAATAATAATAATTTACTTTCTTTATTTTACAGTTTTTACTACTCATTATGAGGAGGTAACTTCCCTCTACTAGGGTAAAAGGTAATTCTTTTACTATTGCTTCTTAGATTATTCTACCATAATTATAATATATTCAATGTTTTAAATTGGACTTAATAACGATACCGCCAGATTGGTCGGTTGGTAATTTAATTCCGCCTATATGGCTGGTTGTTTTCATTCCGCCTTTATGGCTGGTTATTTTGATTCCGCCTATATGGCTGGTTATTTTGATTCCGCCTTTATGGCTGGTTTATATTAAAATGATTCTGCCTTTATGGCTGGCTGTTTTTAAACTGATTAAATCAAGATACCGCCTATATGGCTGGTTGGTAATGTTTTGCAAAGCTTATATTATATTATGGGAGAAATCTAATTAGTATATAGTAGAAGTAATTCCTTTTACCTTAGCAATTTTATTTTAATTCACTTTCAGCATTTATTTTACCGCATTTACCTTATGCAATTTTATTTTAAGTCTTTTAAGTTTTTAGCCTAGTTATGTGTCGTAACTAAGTTAGTTATCTAGGGTTGTGATGAATTTCAATTAAACCGGTTATAAGGGTTAGATTATAGTTTGGGTAATTTAAAGATTTATTTATTGAGTCTTAATCTTAATGCTCTTTAATTAACTGGCCATTAATTAAATTGATTAGGTAAACTTAAAATGAACTAGACATAGGGATTTTAAGTTTAAAGACCTTAGATTCAATAGTCCACGATCTTCCTTGAGGATAGATAACCCTTTAATAGATTTCCTTACAGGATAGGAATATACCTGTCGGGCGGGGGTAGCCATAATTGGAACTTGAACTTAATGAATCTAGGTAATTTGGTTAACATAGACATATGGTTCAATTGGGTTATACTAGGTATTTGTAATTGACCATCGGAAGAGGCTTTTACATAAGTTAGTGTTCCAGGTTAATAAATTGATATATTACCCAACTATAAGAAAACTACTTCATCTTTTAAATAATATTGAAATAAATCACAACCCTAGATAGTTTTTAATATTGAATTTCCTTAAAATCTACTTTTAAGCAATTTTACTTATTTGTCTTTAAATTTAGAATCGTCGCCATTTCAAATCAATCAAACAACTTGTTAGATACTGGTAATCATTTGGCCCAATAAATTGATAACAAAAGGTTTTAAGTCCTCGTGGGATCGATACTCTTTATACTACTTGAACGATACGTGCGCTTGCGTTATACGTGTGTGTTTACGCCGGTCACTCTGATACCATTGTTAGTGTTCCTAGAACATGCCAAGGATCTAATAAGCAAGAAAACATGTTCATAAATTCATTATAAGTTGCAGAATTACTTACATTGAATGGATTTGAGCTTTTAAAATTTTGAGAAGAAGAAGATCTCCAGGATCTTTCCTTTGTTGATTCCAAGCTTTGAGTTGGTTTCCAAGATCCTTCATTTGATGATTCCAAGCTTTGAGTTGTTTGGATGAAGATCTCCAAGATCCTTCCTTTGATGATTCCAAGCTTTGAGTTGGTTTCCCTATCACCTTAGTTGATTCCATGAAGTGCTAGCTTTGTTGATTTTGCAACAAAATCAAAGAGAGGGAGGCTAGAAGCTCACGCCCATTGAGAGGATTTTTAGGGTTTACATTTTGTTCCAAGTGTGTTTTGTGTGATGCATACACAAATGAGAGAGAGAGAAGGGTTTTGGTAAAAGCCAATTTACCCTTTTCACCTAAACAAGGTGGTTGGGTAAATGGTTTTGCCAAAACCATTCCAAGGTGGTTGGAAAGTGGATGGTATGGCATAAATGCCAACCACTCTCCCAACTACCACATTTAAAGTGGGCCCCACATTTGAATTCAAAATTCAAATGTCTCTACGGACATTTGCCGTGGCTCGGATCCGTTTAATCCGATTAAACGAATTCTCATCGCTAAATAATTAAATCTAGTTTAATTAAATAACGATGCCTCACAAATATATTACGAATGTCGTCTACGAATTAATTCTAAATTAATTTGTTCGTTCATATTAAAGTCCGACTTTAATTTTGTAATGAAATCCAATTCATATTAATATATACGATATATTAATTTTAGCCCATACGAATAAATAAAATAGAAAAATCAAATTTAACTATTAAATTTATTTTACCGATTAATTCCAAATTAATCGCGTTCTCTCTCTTCCGAACACATTTAATCCCAGATTAAATAATACCTCAATTAATCCCAGATTAATTATCTCTCTCTTAATTAATCCCTGAATTAATTCTCTCTCTTAATTAATCCCAGATTAATTCTAATTAAATCAACTGTCATCGGTGAATCTTTGGGAAGCGACCCAAGAGATCCCTGGATATGTTGGCAATAAATACGGTCATCAGATTATCCGAATACGTGTGTACCTCGTACCACGTGCTTACCGATTTACAAGACATGGTTGGCTTCTAGCAAAGCATTGTGCCTACCCAATTCTCTCGAAATATTCTTACTGGAATATATAATCTATGTCAGGCGTAGTATACGTATTGCGATCCAGTATCTAATGTCACGTGCTAGGCCTGGGGCTGGAATCGTGTCTGCCCCGTACAAAGCACATGTCGGATGTCTGGTAACTAGTCTCTATTATCGGATATACATGACCTAGTCATAATATCCTGATGACTGCAGTACTTAAGAGCACTAGTACCGTATCCTACGTGACATCATCTCCACTATGACTGGAGTGATACTTCCATCTTGACATCACACCCAATACACTATGATTCTCAATATACCCAGCAGAGGCGTACACAGAACCGGTTAAAGCCCTGGACGACCAAAACTAAAGCATACCGATTGTCGCAAGTATTAGCGATGCAAGTCTCAGGTTAAGACCAAATACACCTACCCTGATATCGGACTTCCATAGACACATAGTCATACTACCAATGGAATTCCGATGGGTCTATTCAGAGCGAAGCTATTTCCGCACCATCGGTAAACACAACCTCCTATCACACTTGCATAAGTATCCAATACTTAAATATATGAGAACTATGTCGTTGTGCTCCCACAACGCGCACAAGTGCAATACTAGTCTATTCCGCATTATCGATGTCCAGTCTCGATAATACTACGACTAGGAATATTTAATGATTAATCATTCGAGGACTGATACTGTCTCATATCATCTCAATCCAGGAACTAATCAGAGGGACCTCCTATAATTTATACATCTAGGTGATCTAATCACAAATGATAAGAGCGCAATCTCCTTGTCACATAGTTAATTTGTACAACAACACCATGATCTGTACAAATAGTGACGCTATGGGTCATAACTGTCCAACACAAGAACTCTGCCAAGCTTGCTCGAGAGGTAGCACATGCCTCTCGGGGGGCTCTAGCAGCACATGGTACCAAATTACAACTCTTGTTCTGCCAGAGACTTGTGGAAATCAGCACATTCAGATGCCCCATCAGCCGGGCCCTCAAGTGACCCACAAACCGCCATAATTCCGATCCCTTCAGTCCAAACTTCAAGTGCTCCAACACCCACTCAAATCACGAGTATTTCCCAACCAATCAAAACTTTAACTGCTCCCACTTAACCATCCAAAAGAAACTTCCACCAGATTGGGAGTGATGAGATCGATGAGCCTACAAAGAGGGCTCCAAGAAGAAAAACAGTGGGCCAAAAAGGTAAAGCCCTGATATTCCCTGCTCAAGTTATAGAAGATGCCCCACTGTTTGAGATCAATAGCTTTTTCGAGGATGGAAGGGAAAAGGTGGCCTACCTCCTTCCGACTTTTAATTTTATGGCTAAAACAGTCAGCTTGGAGCAGGCCAAGGCGTACAAGGAAGTTGCGCCTAATGAAATCATCAACAGGACCTGCCATTTTCATGTAAAGGCATGCATGAAAATGACACACATTGGATGATTGCTAAACAATTTACTTCTCAAGTGATGACTAAGGTCTAAGAATCTTCTATGGCTCGTATATCCAATATTTTTCCGCAAAAATTGTGAAGATGTATCACCCCGCACAAACTAGACATGCCATATAACCATTAATACTCCACCCAAAGAGAGAAATATAAGTTGAAAAGTCGTTAATAGTCCACAGTAATGTCGCTTGCATTTCAAAATACTGCTCAGTAACTACATCATAGGTAGTAACAACAATATTCCACAATGCATGTAACTCTTCAATCAACGACCTCAAGTAAATATCAATATATTTACCGGGGAAACGTGGACCTGGTATAAGGAAGGAAAAAAAATATGAAATGGTCTTTCATGCATTTTTACGATGGTAAGTTATAAGGTACAATTACCACAGACCACATGCTATAAGAGATATACATGTTTTCAAAGGGATTAAAACCATCAGCTGCGAGGCTTATACTGACATTACGAGGTTCCTCGGTCAAATACGGGTACATATCAACAAATTCTTTCCACTCCGTTGCATCAGCAGACTGTCTAAGAACGTCCTCATCACCAACTCTCTTATCATATTGTCATATCATGTCAGATGCGATGTGACATGACATAAATAATCTTTATAGTTTAGGTATCAATGGAAAATAACGCAACAGCTTCTGAGGCATCTTCTTTCCAGTACCCGGATCTTATACCGATTTTCTCCACATATTGGACAATTCTCAAGGAATTCATATTCTACACGAAATAATACACAATCATATTTACAAGCGTGTATTGATTCATACCCCAATCCAAAATCACGTAATATTTTTTCGCCTCGTAATATGATTTCGGCAATTATGTGTCGGCTGGTAATATTTTTCCAAGCTACTCTGACATCATATCAATATTTTTATTGGTCATTCGATTACTTACTTTAATATGGAGTAGTTTGATAATAAAAATCAAAGTCGACATGCTAGCACCATCAAATGATTTTTTTTTATCTTCTTCAAGTAACTAACTAAACAATTCCATCTATAGTTCTCCTCTGGATATGATATTTCTCCACCGAATTTCGAACCCTAAAAGTCATGCAAAGCAGCAATCATACCATCATCATCATTTTCTTAAGGATGCTCGTGATAGCTGGTACTAGTTTCTAAATGGGTATAGTGGGAGACAGAGGTGTAAATTTCTCCATGGTAAACCTGCGTCCGATAGATGGTTGAAATTCTTTGCATGAATAAATGATCCATAAATTTGCTCAAGTGCTTCTTTCTCCTATTCAAACAGTTATTATATGGACAACACACGCGACCTTCCATATCAGCAACTCGTTTGTTTCTTCCATAAATTCTTCCACCCTTTTACAGTATTTGATACTCAATCAATTGGGCACACTCATACAATTTCTTTATGTATCAACAAAAATATCTATAAATATATAAACAAATTATTACAATAATAGTGATACATATATATTAGAGAAAATACACATACCTAATAGTTCTATACATATTAGACAAAATATAAATTAACTAAATTCTTAAACTAAAATATTACCTAATTAAATTATAAACTCTAATTTTAAGAAATTTACGCAAAAATACATAATGGGTATTTAAATTACTATAATAATAGTAATTTATTAGAGAAAATACATACCTTAATTAGCTTAGTGTTGGATTATCATTGAAAATGATGAAAATGTGTATTGAAGACAAATAAATTAGAAGAATGAATAAATAGTGAAGAAGAGTCACGGGGCAACTATTTTTTTTAATTTTTACCATCAATGATTTCAGTTGTGACGCTAAATATCGCCGTTTCAACATCGTTACCAATATTCGACGCTAAAGGTTGACATTTAGCATCGAATATTGGTAGCAATGCTTAAATTTATAGCATCGCTGGTTTAAGTTGCGACACTAAATGTCACCATTTTCAGTGTCACTACCTATATTTGACGCTAAAGGTTGTTATTTTGTGTCAAATAATTATAGCGACACTTAAATTTATGACATTTAGCATCGCTAAGAATATTCGACACAAAATATTCATTATTTAACATCGAATATAGTTAGCGACGTTGAAAATTCTGACATTTAGCATCGCTATCTATATAAACAATGTTAAATATTGTACTTTTAGCATCGTTTAGTCTTACGACGCAATATGTTATTACTTTTAGCGACGCTAAATATATATTTTGTGACTTTTTTTTTGCGATGCTAAAATTTTGGACAGTAAAGATCCTATTTATTGTAGTGTATGTAGTCGACCCTACTAATGGAAAATATTTTTATTTAATTTAATTTGATTTGGTTTGATTTTAAACCTAATAACTACGTGAGTGGCAAGTTGCGAACTATTTTTATTTTAGCATTTGGCTGAGACAAATTGTTTGTTGGCATTCATCAAAATTGGAAATATATAGTTTATCACTTGTTAAACCAAACCTTAGGGGAAAGGATGGGGAGTCAGAATTTTCATTAAGGGGGTAAAATCTGATTTTATTTATTTTATTTTAACAAGAATAAATTAAAATTATATTATTAATATATCAGATTTTTCATCAATTTATAAGAAATATTTTAATAAAAGTTTAGATTTATTAGGGGCGACCGTTCTCATTGAAGTATAAGTGACTCAACTACTGAACAACATCTCAATCGTCAGTTATATTTACACTATTAGATATCCAATGAAAAAGATTCTTTTGATATTATCTATGGTTATTATCATTTCACTATTTCATAAATTGAGAAATAATAAATGAATAAAAAAATTATTGATATGTAATATTTTAACACTAGTTTTATATAACAATTACATTCTCATATTAGTACCTTATATTTTACAAAAGAAGCTTTGACAAATAACAAATGTGTATAAGAAGAATTGGTGTGTAATATTTTATTACTAATAATTGAATGTAAATGTTGTAAAAATATAATAATAAAATATAAGATTTTATAACACATAATAATAAAAAATACACTCTAATATTTTTTATATTCATTTTATAATTTTTTTTTTTTTTTTTAACAACCTAAGATGATATTTTTTTTAAAGAGAAATTCATGAGAATACAACTAATGTTTGAAGGAAATGAGTCTTTCCAAGTACAATTTTGGTGACATCCAGTCCTGTTTTGGCTAGTTCATCAACAACTGCATTACTGATGTTGACGGTGGATTTTGGTCTCAGGGTAATACGGGAATATCACCTCTGAGGGAACCCTCCTTCAACTGTGAATTTGTTTGGTTATGCGGGAAACCAAAAGCAAACTTAGCGGAAAACAAAGAAATACGCCAATCAGACAAGGTGATTTAACGTGGTTCGGTGGACTTTGAGATCCGACCTACGTCCACGGACAAGAACAGGGTGGTACTCTTTTTATTACTCAAATACACCTCTCAGGCCTCTCCTTTGCTCTTACAAATCGGAACTTTATGACTCTAATCTTTTTCTCTTGTGATGATTTTCAGATCTCTTTTACACATGCTCTGCCCTCCTATTTATAATAATACAGAAATCCGACTCCTATAAGAAATCTTATTTGTACTCAGTCTTCTCTTCTTTCATGGTTTCCTGATCCGATAATGCCTTCTTCTTCCGTATTCCCTTTTGGATTCTGACTCCTTCTCCTTGCGAGAGCAGGATATCTTTCTTATCTTATCCATAAGAATGGGGTGCTGTTGTCTTGAACACGGCTCGTTGTCTGGTCGGTCTTCATGAGGTCGGTCATGCCAATCTGTTATGCTGAGAATGTTTCTGCCGATCTTATAGTGCTCGGTCACCCGAACCAAAGTGGTCGGTCTTCTCATGATGTGGTCGGCGTTCATATGATGTGGTCGGTCTTCATATGGTGTCCACCAGGGAAAGAATTTACCTTTTTGTCCTTGTCGTGCTGTCTTAAATACTGTAGTGCTTGAAAACACCATCAACATCTGTCCCCTAGTTCTTGGTTCCAACGAGTATGCGAGTTGGTACCGGGAACTATATGAAGAGGGTGTGCTGATTGTCCTTGCGGGTAGTCGTCCTAGAATGCAAAAAAGAATCTTCTTGCCGTTTCATTCATCTTTCCTCGAGACGCACAACCGTCATGTCTTCTTAAATGCCCATCAAATCATCTTTAGGTTTTCTTCTAACTTTTGACATATGTCAAACATCCGCTGGGTTCCCGCCAAAACCGACGGTGATGTGCATCCCAGTCATGACTATAAGAGAACGAGGGTTTCACTGTTCCATTTTTTCGGCAATTTCTCCTTCTCTTCTGTATTTTTCTTTACGATCCTTTCAACTCCGTGTTCTCGAAACTCGATCGCGGTCTTCATCCTTTTTTCGTTGCCGAGCACCTAAGGAACGAGCATCACCGCAGCGTAAAACCTCCTGCTTCCGAGAAGAACAAGTAAGTCTTCTGAGCGATCTTCCTTCTTTTGTGGTGTTGTGATTCTATTTGCTTATTTTGCTTAGGGAGAGACTTGTGGTTTTGTTGGGTCTTGCTTTAGGGCACTTCTTTAGAGACTCCATATCTAGTTTAGCACGGGTACCGTGGGTAGCTTCTCGTAGACTGATTCTTCCCCCTTCTCTGTTTTTCTGGGTGTCAGGGATGTCTGACAGTAATTCTTCCTCCGAAAGGCCTGCCAAAATCTCAACTCCCCCTGCTGAAGAGCTTTCCTCGGGCTCAGGGGCGCCCAGTGTAGAAGATCTCGACACTACCCCCACCCCTTCTGAGGTCGAAAATGACTCCTATCATCAGAGGGTTCCTCGGAAGGACCCAGAGCCTGGAGAACTTGGGTCGTCGGCTCTGGATATGAACCGTCCTTCTAAGATAACCGAGGATGATCTGGCGCTATTGCGGCAACGATACAGCATCCCAATAGACATTGCTCTTGAAGTTCCTGGCCCAATGGATCGTGCCAGTCAGCCTGACGAGGGCTCGGTGGCACTTCTTCCTATTTTCTTCGAGTGTGGGCTACGTCTGCCGATGCAGCGTTATTTTGCTTGGATGCTTGCTGAGATGGAGATTGCCCCTTGCCAATTAAGCTTAAATAGCTGGAGGATTCTGGCCGGCATATACGTGGTTTGGCATCGGGCAGGTTTGGGTGTTCCTTGCTTGGAAGAAGTGAAGAGGTTATATCGTTTGAAATCCAACCCAAAGACTCATTACGGTTGGTATTACCTCTCTGCCTACGACAGCTCGTCCAATCTCGTCCAGAAACTTCCTGACTCTAACAAGAATTTTAAGGACTTTTGGTTCTGGGCAACTGGGGATTGGGGTCGGGTCCTGAGATCGTTTGAGGAGGATGTCTCGGTTCCAGACGTCTTCAGGGCTGGAGGTTAGGAGTCTGACACCCCTTCATTCTTTCTTTGTTCCCGTTCTCTAGTTTCTTTTAGGTTTTCTAACTTCTCTGGTTCCTCCCAGCTTGTTGGCGAGATGCTCCCAAGGTTTCTCGTCAGGTCCGGAGGCGGGTACATTGGGCTCGGGGGTATGCTGCTCATTGGAGGAAGTTGGTTAATGATGCGGCCTTTGTTGATTCGGGCCTTATTCGGGCTGCCCCTCCGGAGGCCTCGGGTCGGATTGGTGGAGGTCTGCTGGATGCTTGTTTGTTTATGTGTTTTGATGTTTTTGTTATGTTCTCGGATCTTGATTTCTTTTTCTTCCTCTTCTTCTTTTTTGCAGGTATGTCGAAGAGGCCAAAGTTTCTTGAGAAGTTGGCCGGTACCGTGAAGAAGGCCGGCCATGCTGATGCTGAAACTTCCCGGGCACGGATTGATCTTGCTGAGAACATATCTTCTGGACAAGTCCAAACAAGTGCTCGGGGACTATCCTCACCTTCTGGCGTGCAATCATCAGGATCTGCTCACCTTGCCAGTCCGCCGAAACCTCTTAGGAAGAGGAGGCGTCAGTTCGGGACCGAGGAGACCGAGTTGGCCCAGGAGGGAGAAGACGAGGGAGCTGCTCCAGTCAAGAGGAAAGACATTCGTAGGGGGAAGAAGTCCTCTGAAAGCTCCTCTAGGAAACGGAAGGGCCCTGTGGTCCTCGGAGTGGATGACTTGGGAGAAAGCATTCGGGGGGCCACTTCTCATTTAGTGCCGGCTTTCAATGAGTTGGCTGAGGTGATTCCCCCGGGGGAGGTCTCGAGGTACGAGGATGTATCTCCCGAGGGTGTTGTGACTGAGATGAGTTCTCAGATGGCGAAGGTATTTTCATTCCCCTTCTCGGTTTTTTTTTTTTTTTTATTTTTATTGACTCTTTTCTCTCTTTCTGGGCGCAGGCCAACTACCTTATGGCTAAGAACAAAGGTCTTCTTCTGACTTTGCTGTCCGAGGGCGGTCAGGCCCAGAGGCTTCAAAGTCGTCTCTCTGAAGTGGAGGCAAAGTTGGCTGACCGGGAGGAGGTGATCAAGAATTATGAGGCGGCCGCTGTCGAGAGCTTTAAAGCGAATAAAGCCCTCAAGGCAGCTGCTGTGCTGGAAAGGAAACTTGCTGATAGTGCCCGGGAGGATCTGAAGGCTGCCCAATCTGAAATTGGGGTTCTGAGGGGGAAGGTAGCCAGTGCTGAGGCCAAGTTGAAGAGTAAAGATGAGGAGGTCGCTCGTGCCCGAGACAGTCTTGAGAGGAAGAAAACCGAGCTTGAGGAGAGGGAGATTGATCTCGAGGAGAGAGAGAGCGAGCTGGAAAAGAGAGAGGCTGATCTCGAGGCCGAGAAGGAGGCCATCCGTCTCGAGGGAGTTGGCGACTGTGCCGAGATGATACCGATGGTGCTGCCGAGCCTGAATATGGATCCTATCTATGCGGCCATCAGTTACTGTAAGGGGGACATTTCCGAGGAAGAGTTTCAAAAGTGGATTCCTCCCCCACCTGAGGAGGTGATGGATCCCGCCCCCATCTCGGTCGTTCCGGCTCCCGAGGTTCCTCCTGAAGAAGGATCGGAGGTTCCCGCCGTGGACGAGGACTGCCTTGAGATCCCTCCTCCTGTTGCCGAGGTTGAAGTCGCAGCTCCTCCTACTGATGTCGAGCCGGTCCTTCCGCCATTTGATTCAACTGAGGAAGAAATTCCTGCCCCTGCGCGGGATGAATGAGAAAGGGTAACCCTGTCGGGGCCCTATGTACACTTTAACTTTTTCTTGTAATAATATTACAACTTGTATTTATATATATTTATGCATTTGTGTCTATTTATTTCTTTCTTCTTTTTCTTCTCCTTTTATGCTTCTTGCCATCCTTGCAATTTTAAGACCCATCAGGGGTTAGTACGAGTTGGTGGGGTCTGGTTTGACCCTGGGAAGAGTGAGGCATTTGGACCCGGGGGAATGTTATGTCCCCGGTCCGGAGAGCTGACTTGGTGGGGCGTTACTCGACCCCGGGCCGAGAGAGATACTTGGGTTCTGGGGGAATGTTACCTCCCCAGACCGAAGTGGCTGACTCGGTGGGACGTAACCCGACCCCGAGCTGTTTGAATCACTTGGCCCTGGGGGAATGTTACGTCCCCAGTCCAAAGACAGACTCGGTGGGACATCGCCCGACCCCGAGCTGTTAGAATCACTTGGCCCTGGGGGAATGTTACGTCCCCAGTCCAAAGACAGACTCGGTGGGACGCCGCCCGACCCCGAGCTGTTTGAATCACTTGGCCCTAGGGGAATGTTACGTCCCCAGTCCAAAGACAGACTCGGTGGGACATCGCCCGACCCCGAGCTGTTTGAATCACTTGGCCCTGGGGGAATGTTACGTCCCCAGTCCAAAGACAGACTCGGTGGGACATCGCCCGACCCAGAGCTGTTTGAATCACTTGGCCCTGGGGGAATGTTACGTCCCCAGTCCAAAGACAGACTCGGTGGGACATCGCCCGACCCCGAGCTGTTTGAATCACTTGGCCCTGGGGGAATGTTACGTCCCCAGTCCAAAGAAAGACTCGGTGGGACATCGCCCGACCCCGAGCTGTTTGAATCACTTGGCCCTGGGGGAATGTTACGTCCCCAGTCCAAAGACAGACTCGGTGGGACATCGCCCGACCCCGAGCTGTTAGAATCACTTGGCCCTGGGGGAATGTTACGTCCCCAGTCCAAAGGCAGACTCGGTGGGACATCGCCCGACCCCGAGCTGTTAGAATCATTTGACCCTGGGGGAATGTTACGTCCCCAGTCCAAAGACAGACTCGGTGGGACATCGCCCGATCCCGAGCTGTTTGAATCACTTGGCCCTGGGGGAATGTTACGTCCCAAGTCCAAAGACAGACTCGGTGGGACATCGCCCGACCCCGAGCTGTTAGAATCACTTGCCCTGGGGGAATGTTACGTCCCCAGTCCAAAGGCAGACTCGGTGGTCATCGCCCGACCCCGAGCTGTTAGAATCATTTGACCCTGGGGGAATGTTACGTCCCCAGTCCAAAGGCAGACTCGGTGGGACATCGCCCGACCCCGAGCTGTTAGAATCATTTGGCCCTGGGGGAATGTTACGTCCCCAGTCCAAAGACAGACTCGGTGGGACATCGCCTGACCCCGAGCTGTTTGAATCACTTGGCCCTGGGGGAATGTTACGTCCCCAGTCCAAAGACAGACTCGGAGGGACATCGCCCGACCCCGAGCTGTTTGAAACACTTGGCCCTGGGGGAATGTTACGTCCCCAGTCCAAAGTTAGACTCGGTGGGACATCGCCCGACCCCGAGCTGTTTGAATCACTTGGCCCTGGGGGAATGTTACGTCCTCAGTCCAAAGACAGACTCGGTGGGACATCGCCCGACCCCGAGCTGTTAGAATCACTTGGCCCTGAGGGAATGTTACGTCCCCAGTCCAAAGGCAGACTCGGTAGGGCATCGCCCGACCCCGAGCTGTTAGAATCAGTTGGCCCTGGGGGAATGTTACGTCCCCAGTCCAAAGACAGACTCGGTGGGACATCGCCCGACCCCGAGCTGTTTGAATCACTTGGCCCTGAGGGAATGTTATGTCCCCAGTCCAAAGACAGACTCGGTGGGACATCGCCCGACCCCGAGCTGTTTGAATCAGTTGGCCCTGGGGGAATGTTACGTCCCCAGTCCAAAGACAGACTCGGTGGGACATCGCCCGACCCCGAGCTGTTAGAATCACTTGGCCCTGGGGGAATGTTACGTCCCCAGTCCAAAGGCAGACTCGGTGGGGCATCGCCCGACCCCGAGCTGTTAGAATCAGTTGGCCCTGGGGGAATGTTACGTCCCCAGTCCAAAGACAGACTCGGTGGGACATCGCCCGACCCCGAGCTGTTTGAATCACTTGGCCCTGGGGGAATGTTACGTCCCCAGTCCAAAGACAGACTCGGTGGGACGCCGCCCGACCCCGAGCTGTTTGAATCACTTGGCCCTGGGGGAATGTTACGTCCCCAGTCCTAAGACAGACTCGGTGGGACATCGCCCGACCCCGAGCTGTTTGAATCATTTGGCCCTGGGGGAATGTTACGTCCCCAGTCCAAAGACAGACTCGGTGGGACATCGCCCGACCCCGAGCTGTTTGAATCACTTGGCCCTGGGGGAATGTTACGTCCCCAGTCCAAAGACAGACTCGGTGGGACATCGCCCGACCCCGAGCTGTTAGAATCACTTTGCCTTGGGGGAATCTTACGTCCCCAGTCCAAAGACAGACTCGGTGGGACGCCGCCTGACCCCGAGCTGTTTGAATCACTTGGCCCTGGGGGAATGTTACGTCCCCAGTCCAAAGACAGACTCGGTGGGACATCGCCCAACCCCGAGCTGTTTGAATCATTTGGCCCTGGGGGAATGTTACGTCCCCAGTCCAAAGACAGACTCGGTGGGACGCCGCCCGACCCCGAGCTGTTTGAATCACTTGGCCCTGGGGGAATGTTACGTCCCCAGTCCAAAGACAGACTCGGTGGGACGCCGCCCGACCCCGAGCTGTTTGAATCACTTGGCCCTGGGGGAATGTTAACTCCCCAGTCCAAAGACAGACTCGGTGGGACATCGCCCGACCCCGAGCTGTTTGAATCATTTGGCCCTGGGGGAATCTTACGCCCCCAGTCCAAAAACAGACTCGGTGGGACGCCGCCCGACCCCGAGCTGTTTGAATCACTTGGCCCTCGGGGAATGTTACTCCCCAGTCCAAAGACAGACTCGGTAGGACATCGCCCGACCCCGAGCTGTTTGAATCATTTGGCCCTGGGGGAATGTTACGTCCCCAGTCCAAAGACAGACTCGGTGGGACATCGCCCGACCCCGAGCTGTTTGAATCACTTGGCCCTGGGGGAATGTTACGTCCCCAGTCCAAAGACAGACTCGGTGGGACATCGCCCGACCCCGAGCTGTTTGAATCACTTGGCCCTGGGGGAATGTTACGTTTCCCAGTCCAAAGACAGACTCGGTGGGACATCGCCCGACCCCGAGCTGTTAGAATCACTTGACCCTGGGGGAATGTTACGTCCCCAGTCCAAAGGCAGACTCGGTGGGACATCGCCCGACCCCGAGCTGTTAGAATCACTTGGCCCTGGGGGAATGTTACGTCCCCAGTCCAAAGACAGACTCGGTGGGACGCCGCCCGACCCCGAGCTGTTTGAATCACTTGGCCCTGGGGGAATGTTACGTCCCCAGTCCAAAGACAGACTCGGTGGGACATCGCCCGACCCCGAGCTGTTAGAATCACTTGACCCTGGGGGAATGTTACGTCCCCAGTCCAAAGGCAGACTCGGTGGGACATCGCCCGACCCCGAGCTGTTAGAATCACTTGGCCCTGGGGGAATGTTACGTCCCCAGTCCAGAGACAGACTCGGTGGGACGCCGCCCGACCCCGAGCTGTTTGAATCACTTGGCCCTGGGGGAATGTTACGTCCCCAGTCCAAAGACAGACTCGGTGGGACATCGCCCGACCCCGAGCTGTTTGAATCACTTGGCCCTGGGGGAATGTTACGTCTCCAGTCCAAAGACAGACTCGGTGGGACATCGCCCGACCCCGAGCTGTTTGAATCACTTGGCCCTGGGGGAATGTTACGTCCCCAGTCCAAAGACACCGACTCGGTGGGACGTAACCCGACCCCGAGCTGTTAGAATCACTTGGCCTTGGGGGAATGTTACGTCCCCAGTCTAAAGGCAGACTCGGTGGGACATCGCCCGACCCCGAGCTGTTAGAATCATTTGACCCTGGGGGAATGTTACGTCCCCAGTCCAAAGACAGACTCGGTGGGACATCGCCCGACCCCGAGCTGTTTGAATCACTTGGACCTGGGGGAATGTTACGTCCCCAGTCCAAAGAAAGACTCGGTGGGACATCGCCCGACCCCGAGCTGTTTGAATCACTTGGCCCTGGGGGAATGTTACGTCCCCAGTCCAAAGACAGACTCGGTGGGACATCGCCCGACCCCGAGCTGTTAGAATCACTTGGCCCTGGGGGAATGTTACGTCCTCAGTCCAAAGGCAGACTCGGTGGGACATCGCCCGACCCCGAGCTGTTAGAATCATTTGACCCTGGGGGAATGTTACGTCCCCAGTCCAAAGACAGACTCGGTGGGACATCGCCCGATCCCGAGCTGTTTGAATCACTTGGCCCTGGGGGAATGTTACGTCCCCAGTCCAAAGACAGACTCGGTGGGACATCGCCCGACCCCGAGCTGTTAGAATCACTTGGCCCTGGGGGAATGTTACGTCCCCAGTCCAAAGGCAGACTCGGTGGGTCATCGCCCGACCCCGAGCTATTAGAATCATTTGACCCTGGGGGAATGTTACGTCCCCAGTCCAAAGGCAGACTCGGTGGGACATCGCCCGACCCCGAGCTGTTAGAATCATTTGGCCCTGGGGGAATGTTACGTCCCCAGTCCAAAGACAGACTCGGGGACATCGCCCGACCCCGAGCTGTTTGAATCACTTGGCCCTGGGGGAATGTTACGTCCCCAGTCCAAAGACAGACTCGGTGGGACATCGCCCGACCCCGAGCTGTTTGAATTGAATCACTTGGCCCTGGGGTAATGTTACGTCCCCAGTCCAAAGTTAGACTCGGTGGGACATCGCCCGACCCCGAGCGTTTGAATCACTTGGCCCTGGGGGAATGTTACTTCCTCAGTCCAAAGACAGACTCGGTGGGACATCGCCCGACCCCGAGCTGTTAGAATCACTTGGACCTGGGGGAATGTTACGTCCCCAGTCCAAAGGCAGACTCGGTGGGGCATCGCCTGACCCCAAGCTGTTAGAATCAGTTGGCCCTGGGGGAATGTTACGTCCCCAGTCCAAAGAAAGACTCGGTGGGACATCGCCCGACCCCGAGCTGTTTGAATCACTTGGCCCTGAGGGAATGTTATGTCCCCAGTCCAAAGACAGACTCGGTGGGACATCGCCCGACCCCGAGCTGTTTGAATCACTTGGCCCTGGGGGAATGTTACGTCCCCAGTCCAAAGACAGACTCGGTGGGACATCGCCCGACCCCGAGCTGTTAGAATCACTTGGCCCTGGGGGAATGTTACGTCCCCAGTCCAAAGGCAGACTCGTGGGGCATCGCCCGACCCCGAGCTGTTAGAATCAGTTGGCCCTGGGGGAATGTTACGTCCCCAGTCCAAAGACAGACTCGGTGGGACATCGCCCGACCCCGAGCTGTTTGAATCACTTGGCCCTGGGGGAATGTTACGTCCCCAGTCCAAAGACAGACTCGGTGGGACGCCGCCCGACCCCGAGCTGTTAGAATCAGTTGGCCCTGGGGGAATGTTACGTCCCCAGTCCAAAGACAGACTCGGTGGGACATCGCCCGACCCCGAGCTGTTTGAATCACTTGGCCCTGGGGGAATGTTACGTCCCCAGTCCAAAGACAGACTCGGTGGGACGCCGCCCGACCCCGAGCTGTTTGAATCACTTGGCCCTGGGGGAATGTTACGTCCCCAGTCCAAAGACAGACTCGGTGGGACATCGCCCGACCCCGAGCTGTTTGAATCATTTGGCCCTGGGGGAATGTTACGTCCCCAGTCCAAAGACAGACTCGGTGGGACATCGCCCGACCCCGAGCTGTTTGAATCACTTGGCCCTGGGGGAATGTTACGTCCCCAGTCCAAAAACAGACTCGGTGGGACATCGCCCGACCCCGAGCTGTTAGAATCACTTGGCCTGGGGGAATGTTACGTCCCCAGTCCAAAGACAGACTCGGTGGGACGCCGCCCGACCCCGAGCTGTTTGAATCACTTGTCCCTGGGGGAATGTTACGTCCCCAGTCCAAAGACAGACTCGGTGGGACATCGCCCGACCCGAGCTGTTTGAATCATTTGGCCTGGGGGAATGTTACGTCCCCAGTCCAAAGACAGACTCGGTGGGACATCGCCCGACCCCGAGCTGTTTGAATCACTTGGCCCTGGGGGAATGTTACGTCCCCAGTCCAAAGACAGACTCGGTGGGACATCGCCCGACCCCGAGCTGTTTGAATCACTTGGCCCTGGGGGAATGTTACGTCCCCAGTCCAAAGACAGACTCGGTGGGACATCGCCCGACCCCGAGCTGTTTGAATCATTTGGCCCTGGGGGAATGTTACGTCCCCAGTCCAAAAACAGACTCGGTGGGACGCCGCCCGACCCCGAGCTGTTTGAATCACTTGGCCCTGGGGGAATGTTACGTCCCCAGTCCAAAGACAGACTCGGTGGGACATCGCCCGACCCCGAGCTGTTTGAATCATTTGGCCCTGGGGGAATGTTACGTCCCCAGTCCAAAGACAGACTCGGTGGGACATCGCCCGACCCCGAGCTGTTTGAATCACTTGGCCCTGGGGGAATGTTACGTCCCCAGTCCAAAGACAGACTCGGTGGGACATCGCCCGACCCCGAGCTGTTTGAATCACTTGGCCCTGGGGGAATGTTACGTCCCCAGTCCAAAGACAGACTCGGTGGGACATCGCCCGACCCCGAGCTGTTAGAATCACTTGGCCCTGGGGGAATGTTACGTCCCCAGTCCAAAGGCAGACTCGGTGGGACATCGCCCGACCCCGAGCTGTTAGAATCACTTGGCCCTGGGGGAATGTTACGTCCCCAGTCCAAAGACAGACTCGGTGGGACGCCGCCCGACCCCGAGCTGTTTGAATCACTTGGCCCTGGGGGAATGTTACGTCCCCAGTCCAAAGACAGACTCGGTGGGACATCGCCCGACCCCGAGCTGTTTGAATCACTTGGCCCTGGGGGAATGTTACGTCCCCAGTCCAAAGACAGACTCGGTGGGACATCGCCCGACCCCGAGCTGTTTGAATCACTTGGCCCTGGGGGAATGTTACGTCCCCAGTCCAAAGACAGACTCGGTGGGACATCGCCCGACCCCGAGCTGTTTGAATCACTTGGCCCTGGGGGAATGTTACGTCCCCAGTCCAAAGACAGACTCGGTGGGACATCGCCCGACCCCGAGCTGTTAGAATCACTTGGCCTTGGGGGAATGTTACGTCCCCAGTCCAAAGGCAGACTCGGTGGGACATCGCCCGACCCCGAGCTGTTAGAATCATTTGACCCTGGGGGAATGTTACGTCCCCAGTCCAAAGACAGACTCGGTGGGACATCGCCCGACCCCGAGCTGTTGAATCACTTGGACCTGGGGGAATGTTACGTCCCCAGTCCAAAGAAAGACTCGGTGGGACATCGCCCGACCCCGAGCTGTTTGAATCACTTGGCCCTGGGGGAATGTTACGTCCCCAGTCCAAAGACAGACTCGGTGGGACATCGCCCGACCCCGAGCTGTTAGAATCACTTGGCCCTGGGGGAATGTTACGTCCCCAGTCCAAAGGCAGACTCGGTGGGACATCGCCCGACCCCGAGCTGTTAGAATCATTTGCCCTGGGGGAATGTTACGTCCCCAGTCCAAAGACAGACTCGGTGGGACATCGCCCGACCCCGAGCTGTTTGAATCACTTGGCCCTGGGGGAATGTTACGTCCCCAGTCCAAAGACAGACTCGGTGGGACATCGCCCGACCCCGAGCTGTTAGAATCACTTGGCCCTGGGGGAATGTTACGTCCCCAGTCCAAAGGCAGACTCGGTGGGTCATCGCCCGACCCCGAGCTGTTAGAATCATTTGCCCTGGGGGAATGTTACGTCCCCAGTCCAAAGGCAGACTCGGTGGGACATCGCCCGACCCCGAGCTGTTAGAATCATTTGGCCCTGGGGAATGTTACGTCCCCAGTCCAAAGACAGACTCGGTGGGACATCGCCCGACCCCGAGCTGTTTGAATCACTTGGCCCTGGGGGAATGTTACGTCCCCAGTCCAAAGACAGACTCGGTGGGACATCGCCCGACCCCGAGCTGTTTGAATCACTTGGCCCTGGGGGAATGTACGTCCCCAGTCCAAAGTTAGACTCGGTGGGAAATCGCCCGACCCCGAGCCGTTTGAATCACTTGGCCCTGGGGGAATGTTACTCCCCAGTCCAAAGACAGACTCGGTGGGACATCGCCCGACCCCGAGCTGTTAGAATCACTTGGCCCTGGGGGAATGTTACGTCCCCAGTCCAAAGGCAGACTCGGTGGGACATCGCCCGACCCCGAGCTGTTAGAATCACTTGGCCCTGGGGGAATGTTACGTCCCCAGTCCAAAGACAGACTCGGTGGGACATCGCCCGACCCCGAGCTGTTGAATCACTTGGCCCTGGGGGAATGTTACGTCCCCAGTCCAAAGACAGACTCGGTGGGACATCGCCCGACCCCGAGCTGTTTGAATCACTTGGCCCTGGGGAATGTTACGTCCCCAGTCCAAAGACAGACTCGGTGGGACATCGCCCGACCCCGAGCTGTTAGAATCACTTGGCCCTGGGGGAATGTTACGTCCCCAGTCCAAAGGCAGACTCGGTGGGGCATCGCCCGACCCCGAGCTGTTAGAATCACTTGGCCCTGGGGGAATGTTACGTCCCCAGTCCAAAGACAGACTCGGTGGGACATCGCCCGACCCCGAGCTGTTTGAATCACTTGGCCCTGGGGGAATGTTACGTCCCCAGTCCAAAGACAGACTCGGTGGGACATCGCCCGACCCCGAGCTGTTTGAATCACTTGGCCCTGGGGGAATGTTACGTCCCCAGTCCAAAGACAGACTCGGTGGGACATCGCCCGACCCCGAGCTGTTTGAATCATTTGGCCCTGGGGGAATGTTACGTCCCCAGTCCAAAGACAGACTCGGTGGGACATCGCCCGACCCCGAGCTGTTTGAATCACTTGGCCCTGGGGGAATGTTACGTCCCCAGTCCAAAGACAGACTCGGTGGGACATCGCCCGACCCCGAGCTGTTAGAATCACTTGGCCTGGGGGAATGTTACGTCCCCAGTCCAAAGACAGACTCGGTGGGACATCGCCCGACCCCGAGCTGTTGAATCACTTGGCCCTGGGGGAATGTTACGTCCCCAGTCCAAAGACAGACTCGGTGGGACATCGCCCGACCCGAGCTGTTTGAATCATTTGGCCCTGGGGGAATGTTACGTCCCCAGTCCAAAGACAGACTCGGTGGGACATCGCCCGACCCCGAGCTGTTTGAATCACTTGGCCCTGGGGGAATGTTACGTCCCCAGTCCAAAGACAGACTCGGTGGGACATCGCCCGACCCCGAGCTGTTTGAATCACTTGGCCCTGGGGGAATGTTACGTCCCCAGTCCAAAGACAGACTCGGTGGGACATCGCCCGACCCCGAGCTGTTTGAATCACTTGGCCCTGGGGGAATGTTACGTCCCCAGTCCAAAGACAGACTCGGTGGGACATCGCCCGACCCCGAGCTGTTTGAATCACTTGGCCCTGGGGGAATGTTACGTCCCCAGTCCAAAGACAGACTCGGTGGGACATCGCCCGACCCCGAGCTGTTTGAATCACTTGGCCCTGGGGGAATGTTACGTCCCCAGTCCAAAGACAGACTCGGTGGGACATCGCCCGACCCCGAGCTGTTTGAATCACTTGGCCCTGGGGGAATGTTACGTCCCCAGTCCAAAGACAGACTCGGTGGGACATCGCCCGACCCCGAGCTGTTTGAATCACTTGGCCCTGGGGGAATGTTACGTCCCCAGTCCAAAGACAGACTCGGTGGGACATCGCCCGACCCCGAGCTGTTAGAATCACTTGGCCTGGGGGAATGTTACGTCCCCAGTCCAAAGACAGACTCGGTGGGACATCGCCCGACCCCGAGCTGTTGAATCACTTGGCCCTGGGGGAATGTTACGTCCCCAGTCCAAAGACAGACTCGGTGGGACATCGCCCGACCCCGAGCTGTTGAATCACTTGGCCCTGGGGGAATGTTACGTCCCCAGTCCAAAGACAGACTCGGTGGGACATCGCCCGACCCCGAGCTGTTTGAATCACTTGGCCCTGGGGGAATGTTACGTCCCCAGTCCAAAGACAGACTCGGTGGGACATCGCCCGACCCCGAGCTGTTTGAATCACTTGGCCCTGGGGGAATGTTACGTCCCCAGTCCAAAGACAGACTCGGTGGGACATCGCCCGACCCCGAGCTGTTTGAATCACTTGGCCCTGGGGGAATGTTACGTCCCCAGTCCAAAAACAGACTCGGTGGGACATCGCCCGACCCCGAGCTGTTTGAATCACTTGGCCCTGGGGGAATGTTACGTCCCCAGTCCAAAGACAGACTCGGTGGGACATCGCCCGACCCCGAGCTGTTTGAATCACTTGGCCCTGGGGGAATGTTACGTCCCCAGTCCAAAGACAGACTCGGTGGGACATCGCCCGACCCCGAGCTGTTTGAATCACTTGGCCCTGGGGGAATGTTACGTCCCCAGTCCAAAGACAGACTCGGTGGGACATCGCCCGACCCCGAGCTGTTTGAATCACTTGGCCCTGGGGGAATGTTACGTCCCCAGTCCAAAGACAGACTCGGTGGGACATCGCCCGACCCCGAGCTGTTAGAATCACTTGGCCCTGGGGGAATGTTACGTCCCCAGTCCAAAGGCAGACTCGGTGGGACATCGCCCGACCCCGAGCTGTTAGAATCACTTGGCCCTGGGGGAATGTTACGTCCCCAGTCCAAAGACAGACTCGGTGGGACATCGCCCGACCCCGAGCTGTTTGAATCACTTGGCCCTGGGGGAATGTTACGTCCCCAGTCCAAAGACAGACTCGGTGGGACATCGCCCGACCCCGAGCTGTTTGAATCACTTGGCCCTGGGGGAATGTTACGTCCCCAGTCCAAAGACAGACTCGGTGGGACATCGCCCGACCCCGAGCTGTTTGAATCACTTGGCCCTGGGGGAATGTTACGTCCCCAGTCCAAAGACAGACTCGGTGGGACATCGCCCGACCCCGAGCTGTTTGAATCACTTGGCCCTGGGGGAATGTTACGTCCCCAGTCCAAAGACAGACTCGGTGGGACATCGCCCGACCCCGAGCTGTTTGAATCACTTGGCCCTGGGGGAATGTTACGTCCCCAGTCCAAAGACAGACTCGGTGGGACGTAACCCGACCCCGAGCTAAGTAAACAAGCGGCCTCAGCGGAACGAAATCCAGCCCCGATCCGTCGTTTTTCGAATTTAAAGGATTTCGTCAAAGAAGGAATTTTTATTCATGTTTGGGGGCGGACCGCCCTTTTTACAACAGTTGTTCTGGTTCGGTGTTTTGTCCGGCTTCTGCAAAAAAGAAAATAGAAGAAAGGAAAGTTGATCTTCATGGGAAGTACTTTCTTAACATCTCGGCGTTCCATGGTTTCTTCAATCTTTTGCCGTCCAGACGCCCCAGTATGTAGGCCCCTGGTCTTACTATCTCAGTGATCTTGTAAGGTCCCTCCCACTTGGCACCTAACGAACCCTCTTCAGGTCGTCGGGTGTTCAGAGTCACTTTTCTTAGCACTAGATCGCCTGGCAGGAAGGAGCGGGTCCGAACTCTCTTATTGTAGAATCGGGCCATTCTCTGTTGGTAGATGGCTGCTCTTACTGCTGACTGCTCTCTTCTTTCTTCGATCAGGTCGAGGTGATTTTTGATAAGTTCTTCGTTCCGTTCGTTTTCAAAGTGACGGACCCGGTGGGTTGATATTCCGATCTCTGCCGGGATGACGGCCTCACATCCGTATGATAGGGAGAAGGGTGTCTCTCCTGTTGAGTCCTTGAAGGTCGTTCGGTGTGCCCACAGTACCTCTGGTAGCTCCTCGACCCATAGGCTTTTGCTTGATCCGAGCCGAGCTTTCAGGTTTGACTTGATGGTTTTATTGGTGGCTTCAACCTGCCCGTTCGACTTGGGATGGGCCGGCGAGGCGAATTTTAAGGTTATCTGGAGGTCTTCACAAAGTTTTCTGAATCCCCTGCTGTCGAATTGCTTTCCGTTGTCGGTGATGATTGCCTGGGGGATTCCGAACCGGCAAATTATATTTCTCTTCAGGAACTCCGTGGCTTTCTTTTCCGAGATGGTGGACAATGGTTCTGCTTCTACCCATTTGGTAAAGTAGTCTATGGCCACGATTGCATATTTCGCCTGACCTCGTCCTTTCGGCATCGGCCCTATAATGTCTAGCCCCCACTGTGCGAAGGGCCAGGGGCTGGATATGGTGGTCAGCTGCTCTGCCGGCTGATGGTGGAGGTTGGCATTCTTTTGGCATCCCTCGCATTTCCGTGCTATCTTCACGCCATCCTCGTGCATGGTTGGCCAGTAAAATCCTTGCCTCAAGGCTTTGAAGGCGATTGATCTTCCCCCGGCGTGACTTCCGCAGATGCCTGCGTGAATCTCCCTGAGCACGTAGTCTGCTTCTTCTGGTGCTAAGCATCTTAGGAGGGGTACGGTGTATCCTCTCCGGTAGAGTACTCCCCCAATTAGGGAAAACTTGGTGCTCTTGAACTTCAGCTTCCTGGCCTCCTTTTTATCTTTTGGGTTTTCTCCTGTTTCCAGGTACCTCCTGATCGGTTGCATCCATGAATCTTTGTCTTCTTCTTCTAGTACATCCACCTCTGTCTCCCTATGCTTCTTTCTTGGAGGTATATAAGAGGGATTACCCTGGGGTTTTCTGTCTTCATTGAAGAGGCAAGCCTGGCCAGGGAATCTGCTTCGCAGTTGTCTTCTCGTCCGACCTGTTCGAAGAGTACGCTTCCCACTTTCTCCACCCACTTTTTTACTTCGGCTAAGTAAGCTACCATGGCTGGTTCTCTGGCTTGAAAGTCTCCTTTCAGCTGTTGTATTGCTAGCTGAGAATCACTCCTGATCACTACATTGCGGACTCCTACTACCGTACACAGCCTTAGTCCGGCCAGTATCGCCTCGTACTCTGCTTCATTGTTTGTAGTTTTGAAGGCGAATTTGAGGGCGAGCAGTATTTCTTCTCCCTTTTCACTTTTTAGTGCTACCCCTGCTCCGTAGCCGTGCGAGCTTGCGGACCCGTCTACAGACATTTCCCACCTGTCTTCTTCTACGGCTAAGACCTGCGGTTCTGTGAGCTCTGCTATGAAGTCTGCTAAGGCCTGCCCTTTTATTGCTGTTCTTGGGAGGTAGGAGATGTCGTGCTCGCTTATTTCCTGACCACTTCATCAGCCTCCCTGAGGCCTCTGGTTTCTGCAAGATTTGTCTAGGGGAAAATCCGTGTATACTTTGATTGGATGGGCTTGAAAGTAGGGTCGTAACTTCCGAGCTGTGGTGACCAGGGATAGGGCGACGAGTTCGTGTATGGGGTATCGAGTTTCTGCGTCCAGCAGGGCTTTACTGACGTAGTAAACTGGTTTCTGGACGTGGTCGGTCTCTTGTACCAGTGCCGAGCTTACTGCGTGTTTTGAGACGGCCAGGTATAGATACAGCGTCTCCCCTGGGAGGGGTTTGGCTAGGAGAGGGGGCTGTGCCAGGTATTGTTTTAGGTGCTGGAAGGCTTCTTCGCACTCGGGTGTCCAGTCGACCCCTTTTTGAGCTTTTTTGATGACTTTGAAGAAATGATGGCACTTGTCGGTTGCTCGTGAGATGAACCGGTTGAGTGCGGCGATTCTTCCTGTAAGGCTTTGCACTTCCTTAACTGTCCGGGGAGACTTCAGGTCTAGCACGGCCTGTATCTTTTGCGGGTTGCTTCAATGCCTCGTGAACTTACCATGTAGCCCAGGAATTTTCCCGAGGCTACCCCGAATGCACACTTCTCTGGATTGAGCTTTAAACTGTGTTTCCTCAGGAGTTCGAAAGTTTTCTTCAGGTCGGCTACATGGCCTCTTGGTTCCTCGGACATTGTTATCATGTCGTCGACATATACCAGCATGGTCGTGCCGATGAGTGGTTTGAAGACTTTGTTCACCAGTCTCTGGAAAGTCGCCCCTGCATTCTTCAATCCGAAAGGCATTACTTTATAGCAGTATAGCCCTTGGTCAGTAATAAAGGTGGTCTTCTCCTCATCCGCAGGGTGCATCTTGACTTGATTGTATCCCGAGAAGGCGTCCATGAAGCTTAGCAGCCCTTGGCAGGCTGTTGTATCTACCAGTTGGTCTATATTTGGGAGGGGAAAGCTGTCTTTTGGACATGCTTTGTTGAGGTCGGTGAAATCTACGCACATTCTCCACTTTCCGTTAGACTTTTTCACCAGTACCACGTTGGACACCCATTCTGGGTATTTTACTTCCCGGATGAAGCCGGCTTTCAGCAATTTTTCCACCTCGGTTGCTATTGCTCCGCACCGCTCCTGGTTGAATATTCTCCTCTTCTGTTTTACTGGCTTATGTAATGGGTTCACTGCTAAGCGATGGCTTATGAATTTTGGGTCGATTCCGGGCATGTCATCGTGTCCCCATGCAAAAACGTCGGGGTACTCTTGCAGACATTCCAACAAGTCTTTTCTTAGGGCTTTGTCTAGACTTCCTCCTATTTTTATGTTCTTCTCTGGCCCGAATAGTTTTACTTCTTCCAATTCTTCGGCTGATCCGAGCCGTGCAGCTTTGTCGGGCCGAGGAGCAGGGTCTTTCCTTGTATTCTCGTCATCCTCGTCTCTCTGTCTCTTCTTGGTGCTCTTTCTACGCAGAGGTTTTCTCGCGAGAAAGTGGCAAAACAGCTGCGGGCTTTTTTCTGGCTTCCGCATACGATTCCGATCCCTTCCCGTGTGGGGAACTTCAATTTCAAGTAATGACAGGACATTGCGGCCTTGGTTTTCATCATGAAGGGGCGGCCGACAATGACTTGATAACTGCTCATGCAGTCTACTGCGGTGAAGTTTATCATGATTGTTCGGGTTTTGGGGGCAGTCCCGATCGTCACTGCTAACTGAATTTTTCCCAGGGGGATGACCGTTGACCCCCGAATCCGTACAGGGGGGTGCTGTCTTTGGTTAGGGCTGTGCATTCTACCCCCAGGTCCTCCAAAGTCTCTTTGGAAATTATGTCTACCGCGCTCCCAGGATCCACCAGGATTCGGTCCACTTCTGTGCCGCCGATCGTTGCTTTGATTATCAGTGCGTCATCGTGGGGGAAACTTACCCCCTGAGCGTCTTCATCGGTGAACATAATGGGTGTTGACCGATTTCCTTGGGGGTTTGGGATTTTTTCTGTTTTCAGCACCTCTGTTCCCCGTGCTCGGCTGTAATTCTTTCTTGACCGGTTAGAGTCCCCGGCCAGCGTTGCCCCTCCTGCGATGACGTTCACCCCTCGATTCCTTGCCCTTTGTCTGGCGGCCATGGTTTCGTGGTCGATGTAATTGTTCAGGTACCCGTTCCGGGCCAGGTCCTCCATTTGTTCCCGCAGATCCTTGCACTCATCGGTTGTGTGCCCTTTTAGGTTGTGATGTAGGCAGTAGGACCTTTTGTTTTTTCTGTCTGGGGGAAACCTCCTGAGGTCTGGTTCTATTAAGAGACCTTTCTCCCGTATCTCCATGATGATTTCTCCTGGCGGCTTGCTCAAAGGGATATATGCCTCCTCTCGAACCACGTGGTTTACCTGAGTTGTGGGCCTCTTTCCTTGATCCTTCTGTGTCATTGGCTTGAATTCTTTGGGTCTTGGATTGAACTTCCGGAATTCTCTTTCCGGTCGCCGGTGGTCTTCCCTCCTTGTCACCCTTTCTCTGGTGGTTGTCCCCCTCCGGGATACTTTTTCTTCGCTTTCTAGCAGGACGTACTTCCTGGCTATCTCCAGTGCGGTAGCGTAGTCTGGTGTTTCATGGATTCTCAGATGGGTCCACAGTTTCCCGACCCTTAGGGCCCCTTTCAGACTTTCCAGGGCTTCTTGGGATTCGTACCCTCCGACCTCGAGTACGATGTTATGGTACCTTTCAATGAAGCTTTTCAGCGTTTCGTCGTCTCCCTGTTTTATGAGCCTTAGTTCTCCTATTGTCTTTTTAGGGGTGCAGGCTCCTTTGAAGTGTCGGATGAACGATTTCTTAAGCTGGGAGAAGCTCTGGATGCTCCCCGGGGCCAGACTTCTATACCATAGGATGGCAGGTCCACCTAAAGTTAAGGGAAATACTTTGCATACGGCGTCGCCCGTTACCCCCTGTACTTCCATCAGGAGGACAAAATTCTCAATGTGGGATTTTGGGTCGGAGTGGCCTTTGTATGGTGCCACGGTCGGCATGTTAAATCTCTTTGGGAACTGTGCTGTTTTTATTTCTTCTGTAAGGGAGACCCCTCTTCCTCGCCTCGGGTGTCTCCCGCGCCGATCTTGAGGCTTTCTTCCCATCTGGTCATCTCTTTTTTCAACCAAGATTTTATTTCACGGGCTGTGCCCCCGTGTCGCCTTCTGTCCTTCTGTCTCCTGTCGTCTCTCTCTCCTCGTTCCGGGCGTGGCGTTCCTTGAGCTCGGAGGTCTCCTGTACGTCTTCGTTGTTTTCTATTCCTCCTCTCGGAGTTGAAAAAACTGTCGGAGGAGGGGTTGGGTGATTGTTCCTCCTCTTCCCATGTGTCTTCGGATCGTGGCTCTCTTCCTACCACTTCAGATCTTATCCCATAAGGGCCTCTCTTTCTGGGTCCCTCTCTTCGCTTATATCTACTACTCTTTTTCCTTTTTCCCTATCTTTCCTCTTCTGGTCGGCCCCGGTTTCAGGTTCCTCGTTGTTTGCTCCTTCCATTCTTTCTAGTCGATCCATCATAGACCTCATGCTATCTTCCATCTTTTTCATCCAGTCCATTGCCGGACCTCCTGATTGGGGATTTCCGTCTTCCGCCATTTGTCTTATCACGTGAACTGCTTTTTGTTGAAGTTCCCCACAGACGGCGCCAACTGTTGACGGTGGATTTTGGTCTCAGGGTAATACGGGAATATCACCTCTGAGGGAACCCTCCTTCAACTGTGAATTTGTTTGGTTATGCGGGAAACCAAAAGCAAACTTAGCGGAAAACAAAGAAATACGCCAATCAGACAAGGTGATTTAACGTGGTTCGGTGGACTTTGAGATCCGACCTACGTCCACGGACAAGAACAGGGTGGTACTCTTTTTATTACTCAAATACACCTCTCAGGCCTCTCCTTTGCTCTTACAAATCGGAACTTTATGACTCTAATCTTTTCTCTTGTGATGATTTTCAGATCTCTTTTACACATGCTCTGCCCTCCTATTTATAATAATACAGAAATCCGACTCCTATAAGAAATCTTATTTGTACTCAGTCTTCTCTTCTTTCATGGTTTCCTGATCCGATAATGCCTTCTTCTTCCGTATTCCCTTTTTTCTGACTCCTTCTCCTTGCGAGAGCAGGATATCTTTCTTATCTTATCCATAAGAATGGGGTGCTGTTGTCTTGAACACGGCTCGTTGTCTGGTCGGTCTTCATGAGGTCGGTCATGCCAATTTGTTATGCTGAGAATGTTTCTGCCGATCTTATAGTGCTCGGTCACCCGAACCAAAGTGGTCGGTCTTCTCATGATGTGGTCGGCGTTCATATGATGTGGTCGGTCTTCATATGGTGTCCACCAGGGAAAGAATTTACCCTTTTGTCCTTGTCGTGCTGTCTTAAATACTGTAGTGCTTGAAAACACCATCAACAACTGAGTATAGGAATATGGCATCCATTAAAATTTGCTAATTTAGTAGCTTTTCTTTGCTCTCTTCCAAAATCCACGCAATCTCAATTCTGCCACCCTTCCTGTTAGAAATCAAGTCTAGCGCACCTTGGCAGTCAGACTCTATGATCAGGGATGGCATATTGGCTTCATTTGCTACTTGTAATCCGAAATTGATGGCTCTGCCACCACATCTCTGAAAAATGAGATATTTTAACTACTACCAATACCACTTCGCTTCTATGATTTCTGAACACAACATCCAACCCCAAATTCTACTTGTCCTTGCTAATGGTAGCATCATAATTTATCTTTAACCAGCCTAAAGGAGGAGGTTTCCATCTTCTGCTCTGAAACCTTGATCTGCTGGTGTGCGAACTATAGCCTCTGCTTTAGCAATTGATGTTTCCATAGCTTCCTTTTTGGTTTAGAAAATATTAAGATTCTGTGCTTGCCAAATTTGGAGCGAATCGGTTTCCTGCTATGCCTATGACATCGTGACCAGTACACTATTGTGCTCGCAGCCTGTATAGAGTACTAATATCCCCACGGGGGACTAACCAGACAATAAAGGAGTCACCACCTGATATGAGACATCGGGAATGATTTTAGGTTCCACTACACCACTCGCAAGATCCGACCTCAAACCTATTTGGGTTCAGAATGTTGGGATTTTAGCGCGGGAGCAGCGGAAGCGCGCTGTTCGGGCGAAATAGTAACTTTAAAACTTTTAAAACTATCAAATAAATTATTCAATATCCAATATGAATAATTCATTCATATTTCACCTAAACATATTTATTCGATATCAAATAACGAGATAAATTGGTTAGAAACATCGCAAAACTTTTACGAAAAACGTTTTTCCGCAAAGTGGCATAAAACACGTTTTTGTCCGAACCGACCAACCAATACACATGGGGGCTGCCCAGGTCAACCCCAATAGTACTTGGGCAGTTCATGGACTGCCCAAACAGTGATCAATTCACTGTTTTGACAGCGAAGACCCAGTAAGGCCAAAACTCACACGGTAACGTCGTTTTCACTGTTTTCGCATATTTCAACTTCGAAACAATTTCCAGCAATTGTTCCAACACCCAAAAGACATTCAATACATTTATACAACATACTTTTCATCAACAAAGTCATAGAATTTTCAGATCTGATTTGGTAACCAAAAATATCATTCTTCATGCTTTAAATCCAATTTTCTCAACATTAATCATATCAACATTAACACCAACCAAAGCCACCACCTATGAAGTACTCAAGAAACATTATAGGAGTTATAAGAGTGTTCATAACACTCTAGAATGGCAACAAGTCATCAAATGACAAAATTGAACAAATATTACAATAATATTATCCAATCCAACTTCACACATGCATCTAGCCTCCAAATCCATTCTCCAAATCAAAAAACCCCCAAAATATAAGAAAGGAAGAAACCCTAGAACTATTCTAGATATTCAAGAACAATAAACAAGCTTTCTAAGTTTAAGAGTTATGAAGATTACCTCCAAATCTCCCAATTTCCTTAAACTTTTTCTTGAATTTCTTCACTTTCTTCCTTATTTCTTCAAACAAATTTTTGGGTGCTTTAATGGAGATAGGTTTCTGCCATGGCTTCCAAGTGAAGGAGAAAACAAAATTTTCAACTTAAAAAACTAGGGCTTAACAGAATTTGGGGTTTAAAGAGGGTATTTTGGTCATTTGGCCAATTAATCTAATTAATTAATAATAATAATAACCTTTAAGTTAACAAATCCATTTTGTAAACTTTAAGCTTAATAAAATCATGCCACATGTAACCAATAATTATCAAACATATTGCATAACATTTATATAATATTGAAATAATTTAATTATCTAGATATTTAACATTTAAACACCTAAATAATTAATTACTACGATTATTATTATATATGTATTTTTATTTATATTAAATAAAAAATACAAATATTAATGATATGTGTCAAAATCTCATTTGACAAATAATTAATATGTATCAAATACAAATACACATTAATTATTAATTGACCAAAATGCCCCTAATGCATGTATTTACATTTAACCGATTAAATGATTCGAATTAACTCATTTAATCTGATGAAGTATTATGAATAATCTATATTATACATAATGCGTTGCCCAAGTGCTCAACGAGTACACTTCATATTGTGGGACTCTCTAAGTTCAAGTTCATCCGTTACGGAATCAAATTTCGTGTCCATAATTCACCCACTCTTGAATTATGATGACCATGGATAATCTCGCTAAACTATGCAAGTTGAGGTCGTTGCACACGTATAATCCCTTCGTCACAGGCTGTTAATATTATATCGGGGATATAGATAGGAACGTCAAATCCCTAAGGTATAATATAGTTCACTTTTAAATTTACGATCTCTATATAACACTCGGAACTCGCTTCTGAAGTATACCATGGCTATGGATTTACTAGATCGTAAATACGTACATGATACTTATGCCCTGTACACCGGACTGAAAGATTCTATCTGATACTCACAGGATATTATGAGCGTCAGTCCACACTAGGGATGGCAGTGGGTAGGGTATGGTGCGGGTTTGCCATTACCAAACCCGCACCCGCATATGTAAATAAATTACCAAACCCGCACCATACCCGTTGCGGATTTTAATTTTCATTACCAAACCCGCACCGCATATAAAAATAAATTACCAAACCCGCATTGGTACCCAACGGATTTTTTGCGGATTTTAAAATATTGAATTACTTTTTGTTTTAATAATATAATTTTTTAATTAAATAAATTATTTTTAATTGCTAGCTGTAGTTTTCACATTTATTTTTCATTTGACATATACAACATGCAATGTATGTATATACAGTACATATATAACATAATGTATGAAAGACCCGGTATCATATGTCTATTTTTTCATATAAACATAATTAAAACGAGTTATTCCCTTCATAATTATAATGATCTAAGTTAGCCAACTCAATCGACAATAAGCTAAAAAGTAATCACCAACCTTTGGTCATATTTTTTATGCTAAGTGTAATGAAAGTGATGCTTACAAGGCTCAAGTGGTGTAAGCGTAATGAAGAAGCATGAAAGCTACTGAAGTTGCAACAAATACTAGCTTATTTTGCTCCTCTCCCGTTTCTGATCATTGAACTTAATCCAAATTTTTGTATTATAATTTTATTAACAAGTGTGATTAAAAAAAAACAATATAGTCATGCAAAAAATCTTCAGTTGGGCAGGTTGCGGGCTGCGGCTGAGTGGAGTGTGGAACTGTGGATTAGTGTTTTAGGTTTAGGTTTTGTTAGTTGTTTTTATATGAATGTTTTATTTATATTGTCCTAAAAATATTAATTGATAAAAAATAATATTGCGGGTATGCGGATACCCGCAGTGGATACCCGCATTTTTTTCTTAAATACTAAACCCGCACCGTACCCGCATCGGGTTCTGCTTTAAATTACCAAACCCGCACCGCACCCACTAATATATTTACCAAATCCTACCCATTGCGGGCGGGTTTTTGCGGGTTTGCGGATTTGTGGGTAAAATTGCCATCCCTAGTCCACACCCAACGAACAGGCAAAGATCTGATCTAAATAGATCGGTGACGTGACTGCCATCAAAGTGTGGAGGATATCTCATATATCCACAGTGGTATCTCAAGTCGAATGACCACTATGCTACTCAACTCGAGAAGATTCTTATTGACGTTGGTGTACTATCTATTAGGAAATCTTCGGTGAGTCGTTCAGTGTTTATCAATTAACACGTACAATTCTATACGAGTCTCCCAAGACTCATGTTCATTGGGATAAACTATCGGACCAAGTCTCGATATACGACAAGTACTGGTCTCATCGGATTTTACTAACTGACCTGTGTTAGTAAATCTTGACCAGGAACTTTATTTGATAATTTACTTCAAGTAGTGACACTTCCCAATGTCAATTACAAACTATATTGTAATTGCGCACTACAAAATATATTATCGGGTCTTTTTCTAATATATACATATCACTAAATCATATTTAGTTTCAATCTAATCGTAATTAGATCAAATATATATATAAAAGCAAGAAGTATTACCATAAATAAGTAATATTATGGAAAAATGAATTGTTCTTATTCATGAATCAAACATAAATACGACCCGGATTGGCACTCCGAGCACCAACTCTAACACGGAATGGTCACTTATTATAAAAGTCTAATATTTATGCTTGAAGGAAGTATTCCCATGTCTTATAAACAATAACTTGAAAAAATGATTTAAAATCATACGATAGCACAAGCATGAATAATAAAAATGAATAAAAAGGGATAAATCATCTATATATTATTACAACAGTTGTTAAGAAAGCAATACTGAAATTAAATCTGAGCATATGTTTCATGGGCTTAACTCAGGGGCCTGGCTGGATATAAATATTGGAAAGATACCTCCGGCCGGACTTACGTGAAGTCTGGCTGGATATACTTTGAAGAACAGAAATACAGAAATAAGTATAGTAACAAGATACAACATTAAATCCCAGTGAAAAACTTAGACAATCACAATCATACACAATAAATATCAACACATAAAATGGCTTATTCACATGTCAAAGATATAATAACACTCCAATAGACAGAGAACAATATAATATCATGCATTATTGTGCACACACAAGGACATGGTTTGCCCCCATTGACTTGGCCTCAGAGAGCCTTGACCGAATGTATACTTTAAACATGTATGTCCGGCCGGACTTATGAAAAATCTGGTTGGATATGTGTTATGATCCAGAATTGCTCTATCATGTTATCAATTTAAAGATTATGAATGGCATGTTATCAATAAAACAAAAAGAATCATACATATAATGAATGAAACATAATGGTAACATAATTATTCAACAACGAACAAACTAAACATAACTCGGATCTATATAAAAATCTAATCATTGTATATGGTTGTCCCTAATAGTACATGGCATTGTATCCCAAGTGCAGACCATATTACCGTCCATTCAAAATCGGCTATGGAATTTATATATGGGTTTCTAGCTTATATACCAGTAGGTGAGTGACCATATAAGGCCGTATATGGTGTATATCCGACTGGATGTATTTCACATCTGATCGGATATACTGGTTCACAACATGAAGAAATAAATACAGAAAGACAATAATTTTAATAAAGGTACCATCAGGTGGTATTTTTCTCTGTAGTTTGGCTCGAAGAGTAGCCTCTGGATGTTGGATCACTGCTCGAAATCACTCAAATAATGGATGAACTCCAAAAGATCAAAGGGAATTTTCAGGGTTTCTTTTGGGTGAGTTTTTTTAGGCTTCTTATTGTGATTTCTGATTAGCCCTTGAGTGAGGGAAGGCTTTTTTTATATATATAATGCCTAAAGAGGTCTGGAAATGGATGGGGGAGAAAATCCCCATTCAGCCTCCTTCTCTGTCTGACGTTACTGTCATCATTGTATAATAACATCCAATGTTTATCCGATCGGATATATAATTTGAATTATTTATCCTGCCGGCCATTAATGGAGTATTTCCGACTTTAATGCATGTTCGGTCGGACGTTAAATTTTAAATATATGTTCGGTCGGTCATGATCAAATATAATGACTTTAGTAACCGACAATTTACAAATTTAATAACAGATGCTCTTGTCTGTTTGGATTTAAGGTTTCTAGGATATATCCAGGAGAGATCTTTTGGTTTGAGAGAATTATGCTGGATATAGTTTATGTCTGACTGGCTTTTGGCATCGTTCTTTGGAGTTCTTTTCCTTCATGGAGGTCATCTTTATAATTTTCCAATTTTCTAGAGGTGTCATTTGTATGAGACTCATCATCGGACTCTATGCAATAAATACAATGTCTATAGTCGCCCCCACTTTGGTAGGCCTGTGAAGTATGTGACAGTGACATGTCTATCAAAGTGATATATGTATTTTTACTTACCTGGCTTATCGGGCGTCACCGAACTTACCTGATTTCGTAATAGCTTGTTGATAAACAGATGGCTCTTAGGCCTATGGGATGCCTCGATCCATGTTGTCACTGTGTGATAGGTGATGAACCCGTAGGTTCCCTGATACTTTGACCAGTTGTGAGATACCTCGATCTCTACTGTGATTGGACCCTCGAGTCCTCTATGCAGTGATTGACCTCGGGTTTTCTATGTTGTGATTAGACTCTCGAGTCCCCTATGTTGCGAATGGACCCTCAACTCCCCCGATGCCTTAATCAGTTTAAGATGCTTCGACCTCTGCTATGATTGGACCCTCAAGTCCTCTGATGCTTCAACCAGTTTTGGAGATGCTTCAAACTCTGCTATGATTGGACCCTCAAATCCCCCAATGCTTCTCGTTTTAAGATGCTTTGATCTCAACTGTGATTGGACCCTCAAGTCCCCTAATGCTTCTATCGATTTTGAGATGCTTCAATCTCTACTATGATTGGAACCTCAAGTCCCCGATGCTTCTACTAGTTTTGAGATTCTTCGATCTCTATTGATAGTCTGTGTTTTACTACACACCCTACGTTTTCAATTTATCTCCAGATATTTTCGTGCAAGCAATTGTTGTATCTCAGTATTCTTCCTCGAACGGGATTCACCACAGGTTTTCTGCATTTTGAATGACCTTTTGGTAAAATTTTCCAACAAATGCCCAACTAGATGTATATTCATTTTGAATGTCCAGCCGAATTTAGTCGTATATATGTCCGACCAGACATATATCGCGAATATAAAATGCCAGCAGCCTTTTCATTTGTCACCGACGTTTAAAGATCAAGAATACCTCCATTACAAAAACCTGAAGATCTCCAGCAACTTTCTCACCACTCTTCATAAGACATAATGGCTTTCCCAAGACTCTCAGCCTTAGATTACGGCGTCAAAGATCCATATTTACCCTTCGTTTCTGGATTAGACCGCGCCTTCAAAAGATAAAAGGCATTTGGACTCCGGTAAAAGGACGTTGTGCCCCTACTTACAGGTTTAAGGGAACATGCAACTCTCAAATTGGACTGTAAGTGCCATTTTCCATTTTTTCTATGTTTTTATGGAATCTGTGTTCACGAAAAATATCTGACCGAACTTTTTATAAGTCTGGCCCCAAATAATTAGTATCCGGCCGGCTATACTTTTATGTCTAGTTGGCCTTTCTATCTCTGGCTGCATGCAAACTTAGCTTGGGTCATTAGCCTAGGTTTTATGCCTAGCACACAGTCGATGGGGTCTCTCTGTCATGTTGTCGTTGACTTAGTTCCTGCCAAGGCTTATATGTCTGGCTGAATGTTCATATTTCTGGGTGGAATTTCTCAAGTCAAAGCTCGGATCGACAATACTGGTTTCACTCGCTTCATCTATTGCCACCCCTTCATACACAGAAGCATGATAAGAGAGGTCTTCAGGCACTGATAGAGAGGTTGATGGACACTATCCACACTTTCCATTTTCATGTGGGTGAGATGACCATCATCTTAGGAGATTTCGGTTATCTGACAGGCATTCCATGTGAGGGTCATTGGATTGATTTTGGTTGCAACCTTTTCTCTGTGACCGTCCATGTGGATTATATCACTAGGCTGCTAGAATTTTGCCCCAGTGTCTGATCCGGGGTGATTGCATACGGGGATCTCCAGACTCATTGGAAGGGAAGGGAAACCCCCACTGTTAGACGGATGGTAGATCAGTTGGTCTGATCTTTCCTCCTTTACATGTTTGGGAGCAAGTTATTCGTCAACGCTGCCAGTTTGGTTGATCTTGCCCTGCATCCCCCACTCCGTGAACTAAGCGCAGCGTATGAGCATTATTGGGGATCCGCTGCTCTGGTGGCCCTATATCGAGGCTTAGATAGGACTTTTCGTAGGAGCCTATACGTCCAGGGCTATGGATTTTTTTTATAGAGGTGTGTAGTTTACTATTAGCAGTTCATTTCAGATTTTTATGACTGTTGGCTATTCTTTTGACTTCTCTGGTTTTCGCTAGCCTGGGCATACGAGTTTGATGTTTTGCGCGGTCCTTCTCGATCTCACAGGAGAATGTTGTGTTTCCTGGCCTTTTCCACTGGGATGCATCCACAGTGGGCTCGTTCGAGTCCCATGGCATAGCAGTGCACTGAGCTCGGTTGAATGAGCTCACCTGGGATATGGTAAGTCTTCAAATTTTCTCCTCTGTTTCTGGTTTTTTTACCTATGTTTTCGATTTGTGTGACCAATCCTCTTCCTTTGTTTTGTTCTAGATTGATATTACTTGGTGCGGGATTATAGCTGATGCACTCCCTAACTTTGTGCGGTCTTATTTTTTCAAGAGCGAGCAACACCTGTTGCTCCAAGATATTGATCAGCGCTTATGGTACATTGGGGAGAGAGTGTTCATGTGGTATCTAGAACCTCAGGCCTACAGGATCTCGACTCCTCCGGCTACTATATTTTTTGGTGTGAACATCGAATGAGAAGATTTGGTGGCCGTTTTGAATGTACTTCATGTTGAGGGCTTTTTCGTGGATGGCAACTATCATAAGTGAGCACATACTCTACCGTTTGGGTCATTGTCACTGGCTGAGCTTCCTCCAGCTACCCATGTATATTTTTCTTCCTTTTTTGACTGCCCTTGTGGACTTTATAATATTTTACTAATACAGTTCATGATCCACGTTCGTTTGCAAGATCGTGGAGCTCGTCGCGCATGTCCATCCTCCAACACCGAGGAGGATGGGGAGTTAGAGGCTGTGGTCGACCCAGGGCTTTCCACTTCTCGAAGATTCCAGCATCGAGCTTCTTCATCTAGGTAGGGCTCGCCCCCTGCTGCTCATGCTACTTCATCAGCGCTAGCCTTTTCTTCCATCATCCTCGATACTGTTAGTGTTTGGCCGGACCTGACATATATTGCCAAAGGTAATTCTGGAGCAATGGAGGCTCGTTCTCTGTCTTTGGCAGAATCAGAGCCTCTGATACTCTCCCCAACAACTGCTACATATGTAAGTATCTATAATATCCATTTTCTCTTTATCTTTTTACACACTGATCAAATGGTGTCGCAGGTCTCTGCATATTTTGTAGACCACTGCTATCAGTTGGCGTAGGCGGCAAACGCCTAGCTTGGTTCACAGAGCCCCACATATTAGGTACATGCAAAACCAAGTTAGTGTGTATGCTACATATGCATGATTTTTTTAACTCCATTTGTGCTCTTTGCTTCGTAGGGTCTTTGTCATTGGTATGAGGCATTGAACGTGCGCCATGCTCATCTACAGCCCCAAACCAGGTGGTTGGAGACTCGTATAAGGGGGATGTATTCCCTGAGTGCCTTGTAGGATTCGGAGCCAGAATTAAAGGAGTTGCATGAACTTAGTGATGAGGATGAGGAGGAGACTTCTTCTGAGGAGTAGGGCCTTGGTTTTTTCCTTTTATCATTATGGAAATAATATACATATTGGAAAAAAAAGGATGACTCTGTATAAACTTTAGAATTTTATTATAATGAAGTCATTTTCCCATTCATCCTCTGTCTTTATAACGTATTACAACACAGTAACACACATAAACACAACATCTACATACTGTCTGGAACTCAGAAAATCAGGCTGGATATAATTTTTTTCTGGTTGGACATATAATAAAACTCTGGAGTGACCTTCCTATATTAGATCAGACGTATTATCTACCTCCGCCGGTCAATATGGGAAAATAAATCCAGCTAAATTTTCGGATGTAGTTGCATTTTCGGCCGGATATCAATGTTCAATATCCGATTGGAGGTGCTTCGAAGCCTTATCATAGTTGGTTTCCCTCTGAGTATGAGGATCATCTCTTTACACGGTCTGAACTCAGATTTTGTCTATATAAGGCTTTGTCCCCTTTGTGTTTCATCACAAAAAATCTTCTGTCATTCTTTTTGCAACCCTGGACACTTTTTGAGTCTTATTCCTCTTGCCATCGCCTCATTGTTCTCCGCATAAACTTCTTTCAACCACGTATATCCTGCCAGCGATATTCCATATCCGACCGACCATAGTTTACATCTGGATGCCCTTAACTTCATCTGTTCTCTACTGATGGCTAGTACATTACAAGATCCTATTGTGTCCTTGCTTCACGGGGTGCATGATCGGCCACCCCTAAACCTGGCCCAATTGTCTGTACTCTGCTATCTTCACATAGTCAAGATAGATTATGTGTTCTTAAAAGCTGCCTCTACATTCTGGGATACGGAGAATCATGTTTTCAACTTCCATGGTCATGAACTATGCCTTTTACCTGAAGAATTTACTGCCATTCTGAACCTCCAATTTTCTCTTTCTACTCTCATGGCAATACCTTTCTCAAAAAGTTACTATCCACGAGACGCTTTTGAGTTCTTCCTTATTAGCCATGCTGAGATGAAGAGGGTGATGCCTACCCCATTATCTATTGATCTATCTATTCGGATATATGTCATAAAGTATCATGTAATGTGTAAACGAAATTATTTATTTAAAATAAAAGATACATCGTTCATTTATCAATTGTTATGATTTAAATCGCATATTGTAAATTTCAAGTTTACCCTTGATTATGTATGTACCTTCAGACTTATTGTATGAGTGTCATATACAAGAGGAATTAAGTCTGAAATTAGTAATCTAAAATAGTTCATAAAGAACAAACAAAGTCGGTACTTTATTTGTGGTCTATCTACAGATGCGGTCCATTCTATAGTTGTATTACGACCTTGATCTGAGATCGTCTATGTGGTGACATGAGAATGGAGGCACCTTATATGATGTGATCATATAGGACTAGACCCAAATGGAAATGAATTTCTTTTAATATCCGTTAAATAAAAAAATTCATTTCAATCTACTAGATGGTCATATATAGATTGATCTGAATCTTGAGTGTACTACAAACTCCTGTATAACAGACCATTTACTTTGATTTACAAAGGTGGGGCTGGTGTAGAAATTTCAACCAATAACTACGTACTTTGGGGCATGGTTTGGTGTGTAGCTGGGGTCGTTTTACTTAGATATGGAGTTCACTCTTTCTTGCAAGAAGTATATGAGTATCTTCCTCAATGGTTGATTCGGTACTTGAACAATTGGAGCGCTCAAGTCTTTCTAATACTAATAGAAAGATTAATATTCATAATAGTTATAAACAGATCGTTCATTAGAGAATCAATAGTACTTAAGGTGAAACTAATTAGAGGGGTATAATGGACATTATGACCCGGCTCTAATTATGATATACTCGTGAAGATCAATCCGTATAAAATGAGTATATCGATGAACACTGACTTAGTTCGGCTTATATTATTTAACTACAGCGACGAGAGTGCAGCTTTAGGTTTTTAGTGGCATAACTCGAAGTTGATAATTCATAATATTTAATTAAAGAGTTTAATTAATAATCCGAGATTATTGAAGCTCGAAACTGTAGGTCCATTTTGTCCTCGTTCTAGCTCGACATACAAATTAAAAATAATTAGATGGTTTAATTATAAACTCACATATATTATTGATGAGATGAATAATTAAAGTCGCACTTAATAATAATGTTAAACTAGTTTAACATAAAGTGTTCATTTAATGATCATTTAATTGAAACATTATTTTTAAATTGAGGAATTTTAAAATGTGATTTTAAAACTCATAAACTCAAAAGGAGTTACAATTTTGAATTGTATCAAATGGAAGTTAATTTTTTTGTCTTGTAACTTACCAATGTGATACATTAAAACAAAAATTGAATTTCGATGTTACAAGAATGCATATGGCCAATCTTTGCTATGGATTTTTGGGATGATTTTATAATTTTAGTTACAAATTAATCTAACATAAACACTACGTATATAATGAAAAGTTGTTTTCATTTTTGGTGGAATCTCATTTTGATCATAACCCTAGCTTTCTAGTTCTTCTCTTTTCTCTCAAGTGTTGAAAGAAAAATAAAAAGAAAACCAATTGTGACTTTTAAACTCTAAATTATTAGTGAATAATTTTGTGAGCATAGTTCACTCTATCTTTTGTTGGTAACAAATCATATCACGAAAGATCATTTGGTGTTGAAACAAATTCTTCATTCTTCCCTTCCATTGTTCCTACGGCAGTGAGCATAAAATTCTACTCACTGCTGCCACTTTTATAAGTCATTTGTGAGTCGATTTTGTTGAGATTTTACACAGAACATTTGGGAACATAAAGGGGCATTTTATAGACGTTTTGAGGCTGTTTTGGAGTGATTATTTTGTCCAAAACAGTGGCTGAAAAATTCTCAAATTGCCAGCACAAAACAGTGAGTTTTACGTGCATAAAGGGGGTGTTTTCGGTGTGTAAAACAGTTCGGTCATTGAGTTGTTGTTCGGGGACTATTCTGGGGCTATTCTGAGCTGGAAAATTCGTTAAAAACAGAAGCAAAATAAGTCCAAAGAGGGTGGACAGTTTCGGCTAAGAAATTACAAAGGCAGAAAATATTTTAAGATCGATCCCGGTGTCTAACACATTTTTTCCGCGTGGGAAATCATTTCCTCCAATTGGTATCAGAGATAAGTTGAAAAGTGTTCTTAACATTTCTTATTTTTATTTAAAGTTTCTGTTTTTTATTTATTTATCTGTGATATAAATAATTTTGCATGTTGTGATGAGTAAGCATAAAATTTATGTTCTTGTGATGAATATTTATGTTTAAGTTCATGTGGTGAATGTATTGCATTAGTCGTAATTTTTTCTAGCTCATATCCTTATGTTATTTTATTTTTGAGGAATGTAAGTCCAAAAGGCAATTTTTACAAATTGTTGTAAATAAGGTTTATGTAATTTTTTAGTTGTATCAATTTTTAAGTAAATTGGAGAGTCGATGTCGTCAACTACTTCATAAGGAGTTTTTCCAATCCAATGAGCAAGATTTGAAGACCAAATGATGCCTTGGAAAATTTTATACAAATTAGATTAATATAGGAAAAAAATAGCCCGGTCAATGTAATTTTAATTTTTATGTTTTATGTATGTTTAATTTGAAATGTTTGAATAACATGTCATATATCTTAGGATGCATACTCTTGCATTTTCACATACCATAACATGTAAAAGATGCATGAATACTCTAATCATAAAATTTGATTTTATGAAATTTAAAAGGATTAAATTGGAATATGATATGCATGGAAATAAATTAATATGATTAATTATTTAATGGTTTAAAAATTGAAAATTTGAATTTAATATATCTATGGGGTTTATAAGTGCATTATATATTCTCTTGGTATATCGAATGGAAACCTGGACGTAAATTCCATAGCCGATTCTGAATGGACGATAGTGTGGTCCGCACTCAGGACACAATTTCACGTACCACTAGAATTTATAAGACGCTTATATTAATTAAATAGTTTAATTAAAAAATTTTGTCCCTTATTTGAATTTCTAATTTTAAACTTGTTAGTGAGCTAAAATTAATTAGGTCACTAAAGCAAACTTAATGAATTAGTTTAATTAAGTAAAATATTAGTTGGGACAAATAAGAATTAGTGAATATAATTTTAAGAGTTAAAATTGGATATATCACTAATATTATAATAGTGTAAAGTTGAGTTATGTTTTAGCAGCACATAATATTGTAGACGCTAGTGAATTAAAATATTAGAAATTTTAAGTAGAAACCTTTAATAGTGAGTGGGAAAGGGATATACAATAATATATTATGCAATCTCCATTGTTAGTCCGAAAAAATGAGATTCAAAAGATGCCTCGAGACGGCTTTGTATTCGTCCCCCTACGGATGGTGTCCATTTTGGATCAATATCAAATTTGGATTCCATGAGGATAGGAATTCTAGATGTATATGGCGTACTGACCTACCCTACGGCGACACTTCACTAGTTAATTCCAAGGGTTCTGAAACAATGGGTTACACTCACAAATGAATGATTAAATGTTAATCGAAATTACTTGATCAAATCAAATGGTGGTTGGTTATATAGGAATAAGAGTTATTCTCGCATATATTAATAAATTGAGATTGTCTCGATTTATCATGCAAATACTTGACCTACTCTATGGCTGCACTATTTTTTGAGATGATAGATTTCTGTGGGATAATAATTCTTTTAGGTTTCTAATTCATTATACATGCTATATGCATCATGTTTAATTTTATGCCTAAATATTTTTGATGATTTTGATATGCGATGAATGAATATTAAAATGCATGCTTATTTATTTTCAGCCATGGTTTCTCCAATCATTTTTATACTCTCAAATGACAAATTAACTGGAGAAAACTATGTAAAATATAAAACTAACACATGAACGTATCTTAGTCTGTGAAGATCTTAAATTTGTCCTGACGGAGGAATGTCCTTCCGAACCGGCCAGAAATTCAGACCAAAAAATAGTCGCGATCAATGAGAAATCTCAATGCTACTCTTGGTATCATGGATGTTCGAGGTTCTTGTTGTTTGGGCAGTGGTGGAACCCCTAGGGTCGGATCGGTACCCGGGCAGCGGAAATGGGTCTAACCCATGGATATCAAGTATGGTGTAATTTTAAATCATTTGATGAAATACTATATTCCATTACGAGTGTATAAGAAAAATCGGGACTGAAACAGAGTCAGGAAGCTCCCGAACGAAGTAAAACAAAATCAGCGCGCACGAATAACTCTACGCGCGTGGTGTACACGCGCCACAGTATGCGCTACTGCGGCGTGTACATGCGCGCTACAGTGCACGCGGCACTGTAGCGCGCAGCTGCTGCACCTTTTTTTTTCATTTCAATTCTTTTTAAGTTGCAGCTCTCCATCTCATTCCAGAGAGCTGCAACATTAGAGTCTATAACCCTAATAGCATCCGGTCTTCCCTAAACACTTCAAAAACACCCAAAATTAATTTTTAATTTCAAAACCAACATAAACACATGTTATAGAATAAAAATCTAGTTTTTCAAAATATCAAATATTTTTTCAAAAATATAAATTTATTCAAATACGCATTTGCGTAAATTTTGAATCAATACACAAACCATTTTAAATCCCAATACGAAATGTCCCGTGAACAATTCTAGTCCACCTAAAGGTGGTCAAGTGAATCTAGAATGGTAGCCATAGCTCTAAGCTTTAATCTAGAGTTCCAAACTCTAATTAATTGTTACATGTCCAACATGAATATTTTGACCTAATTACAAGCATGTTGTGTTTATACTTCTAAAGTATCCTAACACAATTGATTAGCCTTATTCAACATTAAGCTATGTGATCATGCATCTAATACACAAATAAACATAGCTTTGGAGAGGATCAAACATTACCTAGTAAGCTTGATGCAAGATCCAATCTACTTCTCCTTTGTTGAAATTGTTGGAGAACCTCCAAGGTTGCAAGCTTGACTCCAAGATCCAATCTTGTTTCCAATGCTTCCAAGCTTCACTTCAAGATCCAATCTTGATTTCTCCTAGATGAAATGTTGTAGAGACCTCACAAGTTTCTCTAAACACTTCTCTAACTTAGGCTAATCTCTCAAGAATTTGCTTATGCTTGTATTTGAACTTGTATTAAAACCTTCCTAAAGCTTGCTATTTATAGCAAAACTTAGGCAATTTTTAATTAATAAAAGTTGTAATCAACTTTTAAGTGGGCTTAATCTAATTTGTCCAAATATGTATAATTAGGTGTGACTAATCTCTCCATTGTCTCCCACTTAGATTTAATCCAATTAAATCAAGCCAAGATTAGGAAATGGATTAGTTAAATGTTTGCCACCTTGATTTAATCCAATTAAATCAAGCCAAAACCACCTATTATTACATACTTACAATTACCATAATATCCTCAAATGGTAGAGATAATTATGATTTTACAATTAAGCCCTTGTGTAATTATTGAATTAATCCAATTAGGTCAAAGTAAATAATCAATGTTATCCAATAACACTTGATTATCTTAGTTGATAATTATAATATCGAATATTATATTTTATCAAAAATAATCGGCTACCCAAGTGCTCAACGAGTACACTTCATATTGGGACTCTCTAAGTTCAGACACGTTCGTCATATAAGCCTAGCTAATATGTACGCAATTCGGCCACCTCCGAATTCGCGAAGAACACGAACGACTTTCTGAACTATACAAGTCGAGGTCATCACATATGTTTAACAATCCCTCCGTCGTAGGCTATCCGAGTTGTGCTTAGGAAACATAGAATATACCGTCAAGTTTCCAAGGCGCACATCTCATGTCGACATGTCCACGATTCTTCATAACTGATGCGATCCACCCTAGGTGATCGACTTTGGCCAAAGATTTAAGAATCGTGACTTTACTAACATGGATACCTAAACCCCTTATGGTACACATACGGGCCGAAGATCCTATCTTGCTTCGCACTTGATTACTGTGTGCATCGGTCCACACCCAACGAACATCTAAGAGGCCAGACCATGAAAGGTTTCTGACATACATGGCATCTAAGTGTGGAGGATCTCACACAAAATCAATGTTATCCTATAGTCAAAGGATTACATATGCTACTCGACTCGAGGAGATTCCTATTGACGGTGGTGTGTACTTCCAACTATTAGGAATCACCTGTGAGTCATTCAGTATTCGCTCCAACGAATACCCACATGTCTATACGAGTTTCCAAAACTCATGGTACATCGCGTTAAACCATTGGAACTCCAATTCCAATATACGACATGTGCTAGTCTTCTAGGTTATAGGAATTCGACCGTATTCCAAAACCAACGACTAGGAATATTTATTTTAAGAATAGTTTACACCTAGTGTCAAAACTATTCTAAGGTCGATGTCATTCTTAGCATCATATTTAATACGCGTAATGACAATACCATTAATAGGGTATGAAATGAAAAAATAGTTATTTTATTAATAAATAATAAAATGTACAATTCGGATTGGCACTCCAAGCACCAACTCCATCAAACTCCCACTTGCTTAGTGCCAATCTGGATGGTACCGTAGTCCCATCTCCTCCACATGTTTATCGAATAACTTAGGAGGTAAGGCCTTTGTAAGCGGGTCTGCTATGTTGTCTTGTCCTTGAACCTTTAAGACCACTATGTCTTTTCGTTCAATTATCTCTCTAATTACGCGGTATTTTCTTTCCACGTGTTTAGACTTGGAATGCGCCCTCGGCTCCTTAGCCTGCGCGATGGCTCCGTTATTATCACAGTATAATGGGATCGAATCCGCAATACTAGGCACAACGCCAAGTTCTGTGATAAAATTTCTAATCCAAACAGCTTCTTTAGCAGCTTCTGAAGCCGCTATAAATTCCGCCTCAGTGGTGGAATCAGCTGTTGAGCCTTGCTTTGAACAACGCCAACTAATTGCACCACCGTTAAGGGTAAATATGTATCCTGATGTAGATTTTCTATCATCTGGATCTTCCTGGAAGTCGGAGTCTGTATAACCCTTAACTTGTAGCTCATCTTCTCCATATATCAGAAACTTATCCTTGGTGCCTTTAAGATATTTTAGGATATGTTTCACGCTGTTCAATGATCATTACCTGGATCAGATTGATATCGGCTGGTCACACTGACGCCGAAACTGATGTCAGGTCTAGTACATAACATAACATACATTATACTTCCAATACAAGAAGCATATGGCAAGTTAGACATCCTAACTCTCTCTTCCTCAGTTTGAGGTGCCATTTTCTTCGAAAGATGTATGCCGTATCGGAAAGGTACATTTTGCCTTGCAGTTGGTAAAACTGTACCTTTCTAACATTTTGTCTATGTACGTCGATTGTGACAACCCTATAAGCTTCCTACTCTATCTCGGTAGAGCCTTATACCTAGTATATAGGAAGCTTCACCCATATCTTTCATGGAGAAGTTCTTGCAAAGGTAGGCTTTCACACTTTGCATCATCCCTATATCATTTCCTATGATAAGGATGTCATCTACATACAAGACTAGGAAAACTATCATGCTCCCACTAACTTTCTTATAAACACATGGTTCTTCCTCATTTTTTATGAATCCAGATAATCTAATTATCTCATCAAAACGACGATTCCAGCTTCGGGATGCCTGTTTAAGTCCATAAATAGACTTTTGGAGCTTACAAACCAAGTTTGAAGTCTCGCTGGATACGAAACCCTCTGGTTGTTCCATATAGATATCCTCTTCAAGGAATCCATTTAGGAAAGCGGTTTTCACATCCATCTGCCATATCTCATAGTCGTGATATGCAGCAATGGCTAAAAGAATCCTAATGGATTTTAGCATGGCTACTGGTGAAAAAGTTTCCTCATAGTCAATCCCAGGACGTTGAGTGTAACCTTTCGCTACCAGTCGGGCCTTAAAGGTTTCCACCTTTCCATCGGGCCCTCGCTTCCTTTTGTAAACCCATTTACAACCAATAGGTTTAACTCCTTCAGGAAGTTCAACTAAGTCCCAGACTTGATTGGCATGCATTGAATCCATTTCGGATTTCATGGCTTCCTGCCATTTTCCCGAATCGATATCCAATATCGCTTCCTTATACGTAGTCGGATCTGTTTCCTCCAAGAGGAGAACATCAAGGCTCACATCAGATGTTAAAAACAATCTCTCAGGAGGCCTTGATATTCTATTCGACTTACGTAGAACCTGTGTTGTAGATCCTTCACCTAGTTGGATCTCTGGTTCCATCTCAGGTTCCTTAATGTTGGGATCAAACTCATCAAGTTTAATCTCTCTACAATTCCCACTTTCTCTCAAAAATTGCTTTTCAAGAAAAGTTGCAAAGCGAACAACAAATACATTTCGTTGTTCGGAATCGTAGAATTGATATCCCATGGAATTATCAGGATATCCAACGAACCTATATTTATACCCCCTGGGTGCTAGTTTATCCCGCTGCGCAATTCTAACGTATGCAGGACAACCCCAAATCTTTAAATGCTTAAGACTTGGATTTCTACCGAACCATATCTGATAGGGGGTCGTAGAAACAACTTTTGATGGAACCCTATTAAGTATGTAGGCAGCAGTTTGTAAAGCGTAACCCCAAAGGAAATAAGGAAGATTTGTATAGCTCATCATGGATCGCACCATATCCAATAAAGTACGATTTCTACGCTCAGACACTCCATTGTGTTGAGGTGTTCCTGGTGGGCTATATTGGGCGAGAATTCCATTCTCCCTTAAATAATTTCTGAATTCTTCACTCATGTATTCACCACCTCGATCTGATCTAAGGCATTTGATGAATTTACTGTTTGTTTTTTCTACTTCGTTTCGGAATATTTTGAACTTGTCAAATGTTTCCGACTTATGTTTCATCAGATAGACATATCCATATCTAGACTTGTCATCTGTGAAAGTCACAAAGTATGTGGAACCATCATGAGCGGCATGATTTAATGGACCACACACATCACTGTGTATTAGCTCCAGTAAATCTCCAGCACGGTGTCCAACACCTTGAAATGAGGCCTTTGTCATCTTTCCTTGGATACATGACTCACAAATCGGATAAGGATCTAAGGTAAGATTTTCAATCAAACCATCCTTTACCAATTTGGATAGACGTCTAACACCTATATGGCCCAATCTCATATGCCATAATTCAGTATTATTTAGTTCAGACTTCCTACTTGTATTTTTCTCTATATTAAAGACATCTCTACATGTTTCCAAAACATAATGACCGTTTGATAAAGAACATTCACATTTCAATAAATTTTCTTTATCATACAAACATAAAGTTTCATCCTTAATGTTTATTTTATATCCCTCTTTATCTAATATAGGCAGTGATATTATTTGTCTGATAAGTGAGGGAACATAATAACAGTCATGCAAATCTAATTTACATCCATTTGGGAGATCTAGAACAACAGTTCCTATGGCCTTGACATCCAATGTCTCGCCATTGCCAACTCTAAGCTGGATCTCCCTTTATTCAGCCTTCGTTTAACCCTCATTTCCTGCAGGGAATTGCAAATATGAGTGGGACTGCCAGTGTCTAACACCCATCCACTATTGCATCTAAGGCTAATGAGATGTCAATAATTGGAAAAATACAAAGCGTACCTGAGGGTCCTTATTTTTAAGCTCTGGACAGTCCTTCTTCCAGTGTCCAGACTTCTTGCATTGTAGACATTGATCACGAGCTACTTTTGGTTTTGCGCCTTTGCGCTTCTTGGAGTTTTTCTTTGATATCTTCTTCTTCTCATCTTAATTTTCTTTGACTTCCCAGAAGTCTTTGAAGAGCCAGCTCCACCATGGAGATACAATGTGGGGTTGCCTTTCTTCAAATCTTGCTCCGCCGTGCGTAGCATGTTATGAAGTTCTTCGTATGTGGCTTGCATCGAAGCATGCACATAGAATCAATACAAAACCAGCATAAGATCCATGCAAAGAAGACATAATCAAATTACGGCCTAGCCTTTCATCAAACACAATGCCCTGTCGTTCAAGATATCGAATTTGGTCAATCATGTTCAAAACATGAGTGCTGACAGCTCCTCCCTCCTTGAGTTCAACACAGAACAATTCCTTAGACCTTCGATAAAGTTCCATCTCTTGATTTACTTCGAACAACTCCTTGAGTGGTCGCATGATGCTCCAAGCATCCGGTACTTCAATGTACTGTCTCAGTAAATCTGGAACCATCGATCCCAAGATGTAGGATTTCACCTTCAGGTTATCATCCTTCCATCTATCAAAAGTTTCTCGCTCTTCTGGAGTGGAGTCAGGATCGATATCAACAGGCAGTGGATTGATCGTGACATAAGCCAACTTTTCATACTCCAAGACAAAGCGCATGTTCATTTTCCATTCGAAATAGTTCTCGGCTCCTTTTAGCTTATTGGAATCCAAAAGTTTCATCAATGGATTAGCGGCAGCCATCTACAAGACAACATATTTAAGTAGTAGCAGAACAATTTTCATTTCAAAAGTGATAACACTAATTGATTATGGAATTTTAAATCTATCAGTGCCCTCCCACTACTTTACGTAATTCTGTAATCTCCCTTAACGGAAAAATTACCATAATATCCTCAAAAGGTAGAGATAATTATGATTTTACAATTAAGCCCTTGTGTAATATTGAATAATCCAATTAGGTCAAAGTAAATAATCAATGTTATCCAATAACACTTGATTATCTTAGTTGATAATTATAATATCGAATATTATACTTTATCAAAAATAATCGGCTACCCAAGTACTCAACGAGTACACTTCATATTGGGACTCTCTAAGTTCAGATACGTTCGTCATATAAGCCTAGCTAATATGTACGCAATTCGACCACCTCCGAATTCGCGAAGAACACGAACGACCTTTCTGAACTATACAAGTCGAGGTCATCACATATGTTTAACAATCCCTCCGTCGAAGGCTATCCGAGTTGTGCTTAGGAAACATAGAATATACCGTCAAGTTTCCAAGACGCACATCTCATGTCGACATGTCCACGATTCTTCATAACTGATGCGATCCACCCTAGGTGATCGACTTTGGCCAAAGATTTAAGAATCGTGACTTTACTAACATGGATACCTAAACCCCTTATGGTACACATACGGGCCGACGGATCCTATCTTGCTTCGCACTTGATTACTGTGTGCATCGGTCCACACCCAACGAACATCTAGAGGCCAGACCATGAAAGGTTTCTGACATACATGGCATCTAAGTGTGGAGGATCTCACACAAAATAAATGTTATCCTATATTCAAAGGATTACATATGCTACTCGACTCGAGGAGATTCCTATTGACGGTGGTGTGTACTTCCAACTATTAGGAATCACCTGTGAGTCATTCAGTATTCGCTCCAACGAATACCCACATGTCTATACGAGTTTCCAAAACTCATGGTACATCGCGTTAAACCATTGGAACTCTTATTCCAATATACGACATGTGCTAGTCTTCTAGGTTATAGGAATTCGACCATATTCCAAAACCAACGACTAGGAATATTTATTTTAAGAATAGTTTACACCTAGTGTCAAAACTATTCTAAGGTCGATGTCATTCTTAGCATCAATTTAATACGCGTAATGACAATACCATTAATAGGGTATGAAATGAAAAATGTAGTTATTTTATTAATAAATAATAAAATGTACAATTCGGATTGGCCTCCAAGCACCAACTCCATCACTTGCTGCAAAGCATGAGCCAATGGCTACAACATCTTTGATGAAGGAGTCATTGTAGAGTATGATCGGGCAGCCTTCAGAGCGGCAACGTCATAAGGCTATAGTCTCAGTGATGACCGCAAGGATGGACGAAGGGACAACATTCCATAGCACATCTTTGAGATGATGACCTATCTATAGGCACTGCATTTTTGCATGAGGCCCGATGACGAGCCTCGTATAGAGGTCGGAAGGGAAAATTCAAAAATCAATACCTTGCCAGATTTCATTCGTTTGCTTAGTCGCGGGATCAGCTCAAATCGTCTATGTTTTAACTGTTAGACTCGGCCAAAAAAACCTCGCACCCATCCAAAGCCTATTTCGCCCAAATCCAATCCAAAAATAATTAAAATATTTAAAACACATGTCACAAATAAAATTAAATCTAATCAAATCCAAATAAATTAAATCAAATCCAATTAAAATCAAAACAAATCTCATTCTTAAATTAAATAAATCTCATTCCTAATTTAAAGAAATCATTTCCTTATAACAAACTAATTAAATCTTCCACATGATCACACAATCTTCATTTCCTACCCATACAGGGACAACCCTAACCCACTCTTATAAAAAGACACACAAACCAAACTTTTGGGGGAGAGAGAACTCATTCACAGTAATAAACTGACCAAGCAAAAAAACTCTATCTCTCTCCTCTCTCTCAAACCGTGACACAAAATAGACGTCTCTCTCCTTCCTAAGACAAGCATTCATCATCCTCTCACTCTCGGCACAAAACAAACAAAAAAACCCTAGCAAATAAAGCCACGTTAACACCCCTCTCCATCGAGTGAATGAACAACAAACAGCCATTGTCTGAACAAAAATTCACACCTAGCCAACTCACAACAAGGCCATAAACAAACAAAAAGTGAACCTTAACCCCTCTCGACATCAACAAGAGCACACCGACACTCAGCATCAACTTTCACCGACAATACACACTGACCAAACTGAAGCCACACGCTCAACAAGTCCACTCACGGAAAACCGATTGCTCAAACACACACCAGCCAAAAGTCACACACGGCAACACAAAGCCAGTGAGCAACCTTGGACGAGTGGAACCAGTGATCAATATGGACAAAGCCAGCAACGAGCAGCCCTGAACATGAAGCAGCCACTGACCGAATAATAACAAACAACACAGCCCCATAACCCTTGTTTTCTTTCACGTAAAACCAATCAACAAACTAACCCCCACCGATCGAAACAATAAACCCAAAGTAGCCCTCTACGTGAACGAGACAGTAACCAAAACACAGTCTCTCTGGCCACCGAAGCAACCCCCATCAAACTGCCGAACCAGACAACAACAAAAAACTGCACCTTAAGGCACCCTAAATCACCGCAAAAATTGCACCTTAAAACACCCCAAAATACCGCAAAACAGCCCCCCAAAACACCCTCAAAATATCGCAAACCGCACCACTAAAATACCCCTAAAACAGCAAAAACAACAGCTAAAAATAGAGAAAATAGCAGCCCAAAACAATGAGATGACGAAGGAAAATATTGAACCAATGAACCGGAAAAGTTGCGGAGCATTAACCCTTCTGACGGCCACATAACGCACTTCTGAGAAGCGACTTAAAAGGTAAGACCTGAGGGCACCTTTTGTTTATTTTATTTTGTCGTCTTGGAACGGCATGCTTGGTTGGACGTGGAATACGTCCAACCGGGTATGCGAAGTCCTACATTGAAAACGGCCAAATTCTTTGGTCACATATTTATTATTCTGCTTTTATTTGATATTATTAGTCTTTTATTATCTTGCATTTAATTTATGTCTATTGTTGCTTTATTATTCCGCATTTATTTTGCGTTATTTATCCTCCTTGTTATTTTGCATGTTTTGTCTCTTCGGTTATTTATGGTTTATGCATTATCGTATGTTTCATGTATGTCAACATTGGGTTAATGATTTTGTTTGTGTTAATGCTTGAGTGTTGCCTCTTGTGGTATATCGGATGGAAACCCAGACATAAATTATGTAGCCGAATCCGAATGGACGGTAGTGCGGTCTGTACATGGGATACAACTCCACGTACCGCTTGAGGAAACGTTCACGCATATGTTCATGAGATTGTGTGCTCGCTTTTATTTCATTTACTTCTATGCGTGCAAACTTAGATGTAGGTTATTCTTGTGTATGTATGTTGCGTAGACTTGGTTATATTATCGCTTAAATCCTTTCATTACAAGAGGCATAAGTAAGGGACCATTCCGAACCTAACGGTTTGAGGTCTTCCCTTGCGATAGGTGAGTGCGGCCTTAAATCATTTCCCAGTTCACACTGGGTGGCGACTCCATTATTTCTCCGGTTTAGTCCCATGCGGGCTACTCTGTACTCCCGACTGGGCCGTGGGCCTGGAACAGCGTCACCGATTTCTGTGCCTACACTATCTCAACACGACCAAAACTCATGAAGCTCGTATTGACAAGCGTAGCCAGGTGACCATGATCATGGAACTCTTCCGAAGAGTTCTTTGTAGTTTAGAAGCAACTATGTTATTAATAAGTTGACTTTTACTTTGACTTAGCTGCTTAATGAGCTCACACATTAAGAGTCCATGTTGGTGGATCCTCGTAAGCCTAGTGGAGAGGCAAATGTTGCCAAATCTCCCAAATATGCAAAGAAGAAGTAGAAGGGCAATGGGAAAGCTAAGGCAAAGCCCATGAAGAATAACAAGAGAAGATCTAATGATTCCAAGCCCAAAGGAAAGTATTTCCATTGTAACAAGGATGTGCATTTGAAAAGTAACTGTCCTAAATACATTACTGAGCTGAAAGAGAAGAAGGCCACAGGAAAATACAATTTAATTATCATTAAGTTTTTTTAGTGGAGGATAATAAATTCGCATGGATTGATGATTTTGGACCCCCTAGACATGTTTGTTCTTCTTTGCAGCTACTTGACTCATGAATGGACCTTCTGAAGGTGACTATACCATGAGAGTCGGGACATAGAATGTCATTTCAGCTAGAGTAGTTGGAGTTAACTATTTAAATTTTTTAAATAAAAGTTATTTAAATTTGAACATTGTGTTATTTATTCTTGGTTTTCGGAGGAATTTGTTTTCTATTTCAAAACTTTTGGATGATGGTTATTCAATTTCGTTTAATAATAATACATTTATTATTGATAGAAATGGGTTAACTATATTGATAAGTGTGGTTTATACCCACTTATTCATGCATTATTAGCTTATTATTTTGTTAGGTTTTGTGTCATTTAATGTATTTTGTAGTTTGTTTTATGTTTTATTGATAGGAAGCATTGGAACATGGATCTTGGGGAAAATAAACTTGTTTGGGGACCTTACGGACGCATCGGAAGCACGAGGGAATGCTGGATATGCGCAGAAATCACTATTTGAAAAGTTAGGGTGGAGTCATGATGCCACTTACGACGTCGTAATGCCCCACAAGATTCCAACATAATAATTTCCCGAGAGTTTGGTGTCACGATGCCAATTCTGACGTCGCGACGCTCCGGTTGACTTCCTGAAACATCAGAATTTAGTATTCTATAAGCACAAGGACTCCAAGAATTCCCTATAAAGATAGAAGCTCATCCAAAACCCTAAGTTAGAGACTAATACATAACAAAAGAGTTCAAAATATATTTTATAGAGATCCAAAGAAGAAGATTGAATAGCGATAAGAGTATATGAAGGCAGTGACGTTCGAGGACGAAAGAATTTGATTCGGGTTTAATCATCTAGTTTATTTCTTCAACTCTAATGATTTCTAATATGTTCTTAACATTATTTTCATTGTTTTTATCTTTAGATATGAACTAACTCCAGTATTCTAGATGATGATGTAGCATATTCTTGAACCTATGTATTATTTGCCAATTTAATTATTATAAAGTTTTGAATCAGTTTATTTTATTCTTAATGTTTAATGCTTCTAGTTTGTTGGCCGCAAATTGAGATGATGCATGTTTAGAATCTATCTCTCAAGAGAGGGTATTTTTAAAAAGGATCTAGAGAATATAACTTATGAGATTTGTAGAGTTCAGGAGAATCTATAATCCCTTTGAAGTCGTTAACAAAAAATCACATAGCGTAATGAATTGTTCATGAATAGATTTTATAGGGATATCGAAGTCAGTAATTGATAATATTTTCACTCGGCACTCGGGAAAGGGAGTTAGAACAATTTAGGATTCTTGACTTATAAACAATACAACTGAATAAGAATTGATTGGCATAGCAAATATATAAGGGATAGCTAGGTGAAATCAGACTCTATAATCTCTCTCACATTGTTCTCTCTTTATTAAACATTTAGATTTCTCGCTTATTTAGTTTTTAGTTTTAAATTTAGAATATTTTCAATTATTTTCTAAATAAAGTTAGGCTTATCAATTATAATACTTAATGAGAGTTTGATTACAATCCATGTGGGTTCGACACTTATACTTATCTTTCCTAAAACTTGACACCGTATACTTACGGTATGATAATCTCGTAATAAGTCTTTGGTGCCGTTGTCAGGATTGTTTATCTAATTCACATTAATACTATTACCAAATAACCTTAGCTTTAATTTATATTTTTCTTTTTATTTTTATTTTTATTTTTATTTTTTGTTTTTAGTTTTGTATTTTTTCTTGTCTTTCTATGCTTCAGTGAATGTGAAGATCCACAAGTCATGACTTGCTTCTATTTGATCCTGAAATAGAAAGAACAACGAAGAGACTAAAGAAAGAAAGGAAAATTAAAAAAGAAACAGTGGCAGCTGAAAATATAGAGAACAACCCAAGCCAGGTGGGAATCCGAGATCATTTTAAACCAGTCATTGACGATAACTATTATGGCATTGCGCACCCATCAATCAATGCCAATAACTTTGAGCTGGAACCTGTATTGATTAACATGGTGCAAAAGAACCAGTTTGGGGTTCAGCTGTAAAGGATCCGAATGTGCATTAAAGGATGTTCTTGGAGATGGTATATACGATCAAGATGAATGGTGTGACCAACCTACGCTTATTCCCATTCTCTTTAAGGGACAAAGCAAGAGGTTGGTTGTAATCAATACTGATAGGGAGAATCATGACATGACAGGATATGGATATAATATTTCTTGAGAGGTTCTTTCTACCAAATAAATCACCCCAATTGAGAATAGAAATAAGCATATTTAAGTAGTTGGAGATTGAGAATCTGTACGAGGCATGGGAGCGCTTTAAAGATCTACTCAAGAGATGCCCACAACATAATTTTGAGGACTGGGTTCATATTCAGTTATTTTATAATGGGTTGAATGGTCCAAACAGAACCATGGTCGATGGAGCTGCTGGAGGAACCTTGAACAATAAATCTTCTGAAGATGCGTATACTCTATTGGAGGAGATGGCTATTAACAATTTCCAATGGCCAAGTGAACGCACTATTATGCCTAAGGTGGCTGGTATATAAGAGGTGGATCCTATTGTTGCACTAATAGCTCAAGTGTCATCTCTCACGACTTATCTAGCAGTATTTGACTAATCAACAGGGCCAACCACCTATTGAATCTGCTGCTGCTAATAGAATGCTCTTACCTGACGGAGGATATGAGCAGGTCCAATATGTGAACAATCGGAACTTTAACAACTATAGAGGAAATCCTCTGCCTAACTATTATCATCGGAACTTATCATATACTAACACAGAGAATGTCTTACAACCTCTTCATGGATTCAATAATCAAAGGGCTGAGTAGAAACCATCATTAGAAGAACTCATGAGCACATTTGTTGCTAAAACATCAGAGAGGTTTGAGAAGAATGAGTCGAGGCTGAACAACATTGAAACACATATGGGCAATATAGAGGCAATAATGAAGTCCTTATAAGTGAAAATTGGTTAGATAGCTTCTTTCATGGCTAATCAACAGAAATAGGCATTTCCTAGTAATATTGAGGTTAATCATAAGGAGTAGTGTCAGGCCATTACCCTAAGAAGTGGGAAAGAGATTAGAGATAGTCCTAAGGATTTAGGTAGAAAAGAAAAAGAAGCGGCACTTCAGGAGGAAACAATGACGGAAGAAGAGAACAGTGTAGTAGCTCCTCCATATAGGCCACCACTCATCGCAAAGACACTTTTATCGTACCCTCAGCGCTTTCAAATGAAGAAATTGGATGCTCAGTTTGCTAAATTACTAGATATTTTCAAAAAGTTCCATATCAACATTCCATTCGTAGAAGCTTTAGAACATATGCCTAATTATGTGAAGTTTATGAATGAGGTGACGTCCACGAAAAGGAAGCTGATAAATTTTGAAACAGTAGCACTCACAGTGGAGTGTAGTGCCATTATGCAGAAGAAGCTTCCTCCAAAACTGAAGGATCCTGGTATTTTTACTATTCAGTGAACTATTGAGAATCGATATTTAGGTAAGGCACTATACGATTTGGGTGCTAGTATCAATCTCATGCCCTTATCCATCTACAAACAGTTGGGCATAGGTGAGGCCATGCCAACCACAGTCATATTATAACTAGTAGATAGATCTCTGACATACCCACGTGGAATAGTAGATGACATGTTGGTTAAGGTGGATAAGTTCTATTTCCCTATTGACTTTCTTGTTCTTGATAGAGATGAGGATCATGAAGTCCGAATCATCCTTGGGAGACCTTTCTTGGCAACAGACAGAGCAGTTATTGATGTGCAGAAAGGTGAACTGAAAATGAGAGTTCAAGATGAAGAAGTCGCCTTTAGTGTTTTCAGAGCCATGCCAAGTCCTTAATGTTGGGTTTCTACGGTCTAACCGGGATCGATTCAAGTAATGAAACAATATGCGAATACATCAAGGAGGTGCGGAATACTCACAATGATCGGTTGAGCGATGCGACGAAGAAAAATCTTTTCCTCCAAGATGATGAAGCTCTCGGCAGTGGGCAGAAATTTGGCCTCCAAATTTTCGGTCATCACCTCCAAGTGTACTTCATTGATGCTCCAAGCTCCAAGCTTCTCAAATGGTGATTCCAAGCTCACAAATGCGGTTCCCTATCACCTTAAGATGACCCTTAAGTGTGCTAGCACAAGAAAATTTCCACAATTTTCTCTTTGGCTTCTCCTTTTTACTCGGCCAAGCAAGAAACAAGAAGAAAAATGGCTTCAAAAATCGAATGGGAGAGATGGAGAAGAAAGGCCTCTTGGCCGAATGCATTAGAAGGAGAGAGAGAGGTGTTATTTTGTTTTTTTTATCTAATACACAAAAAAACCAAAAGTTAAATATCAAATAAAATATTGATAAATGTCTTTCAAGCCATCAAAAGCTTTCCAACCACTTACATCATTCATGAATAGTGATATTGAGTCAATCACTCAAAGTGATGTGACTTACATCATAAAAATGACTAATGATTTGACGCTTGATGTGACTTGTAGGCCGCACTTAAAGTCGCAATGTGAGTGCGCCCGCAAACACTCTCGGGCTCGGGTTCGCTAATTCCAAATTAACGAATTTTCATTGCATCGTAATTAAATAATTATGCCTAGCAAAATTACTATTCACATCGCTAACGAATTAATTCGAAATTAACTTGTTCGCCCGAATTAAAATCAAATTTCAATTCCGCGTCGAAATCCAATTTCGTATAATATATCGAATATATTATTTTATCGATTATTCCAAATTAATCGTTCTCTCTCTTTTATTAATATTTTATCCCAGATAAAATATCTCCGTAATTAATCCCAGATTAATTTTCTCTCATTTAATTAATCCCAGATTAATAAAGTGCGAGTCATACGTCATCGGTGAATCTTCGGGAAGCGACCCATGAGATCCCCGGATATGTTGGCAGTAAATTCGGTCGTCGGACTATCCGAACACGTAAGTACCTAGTACTACGTTTTTACCAATTTACAAGACAAGGTTGGCTTCTAGCAAAGCACCATGCCTACCCAATTCTCCAGAAATATCCTTATAGGAATATGTGATCTATATCAGGCGTAGTATACGTAGTATTGCGTATTACGATCCAGTATCGAATGTCACGTGCTAGGCCTGGGGCTGGAATTGTGTCTGCCTTGTACGAAGCACATATCGGATCTCTAGTAACTAGTCTCTATAATCGAATAAACATGACCTAGTCATTTTATCCCGATGACTGCAGTACATAAGAGAACCAGTTCCGTATCCTACATGATCATCTTCTCCACTATGACTAGAGTGATACTTCCATCTCGACATCACACCCAATACACTACGATTCTCAATATACCCAAAAGAGGCGTACACAGAACCTGTTAAAGACTTGGATGACCAAAACCAAAGTACATTGATTGTTGCAAGTATTAGCGATGCAAGTCTCAGGTTAAGACCAAATACACCTACCCTGATTCGGACTTCCATAGACACATAGTCATACTACCAATGGAATTCTGAGGGGTCTATCCAGAGCGAAGCTGTTTTTCGTACCATCGGTAAAACACAACCTCCTACTACACTTGCATGAGTATCCTATACCCAAATATATATGAACTATGTTGTTATGCCCTCACAACGCGCACGTGTAATACTAGTCTTTTCTGCATTATCGATGTCCAATCCCGATAATACTCTGACTAGGGATATTTAATGATTAAACCTTCGTGGATTGATACTGTCTCATATCATCTCAATCCGGAACTAATCATATGGACCTTCTACCATTTATACATCTTGGTAATCTAATTACAAATGATAGAAGAGCAATTTCCTTTGTCACATAGTTAATTTGTACAACAACACCATAATCTGTACAAATAGTGACGCTATGGGTCATAACTGTCCAACAATCTCCCACTTGGCCTATAGCCAATCACTCGAGTGTCCTACACCCGAACTATGTACGGTTCGCTCAAATTTCTGCTGAGAAAAGGATTTCATCAGTGAATTTGTATGATTATCATCTGATGTGATTTATACGATCATCACATCGCCACGATGTATGATCCGAATGAATCAGATGAATAATCAATGATGAGACCATTAATTCTTTAGCCTACGCTGAAGCCTAACTCAGCTGCTAACAGAACTATATCTAATCTAATTAGATTATTATCGACCCAAATGGCTTCTATTGCTGCCTCAGCTGCAGAAATATTCCACTTTTTTTGTTTATTCGGTAACAGTATCTTGCTTGGAAGATTTCCAGCTCACTATTCCGTTATTCAAACTTTATAGTACCATTATCACGACTTATAGTCATTTTTATCGGATAGGAAACTTGCAGTAGTGAACCCAGTCACTTCAAGTTCTCCATCTCCATAGATTAAGGCAGCATCATTAGATCTCTAAGATACTTAAGGATGTTCTTAACATCAATCCAGTGACTATCACTTGGATTGGCCTGATTGTGACTCCATATGCTCAAAGCATATGAGACAATAGGTCGCGTATATTTTTCAATGTACGAGTTCTCGGAGAGTGTTTAACAACTTTAAATCTATTTCAGTAGATCTTTATTCCTAGAATAAAGGTTGTTTCTCCCAAGAATTCTACGGAGAATTTTCATGAAAGCCAAGCTTTCACCGATTGTATTATGGGAATATCATTTCCAAGAAATGGTATATCTCTTCATTATTTCAGACATTAATTGTCAATGCGCTCACACTAACCTCATTATATACATAAGAATCATTTTTGTTTTGAATTAAATCATACACCATTATGATTACATCAAAGCGATAGTTCCAAGAACGCTATGCTTGCTACAATCCATCCATGGATCGAATTAACTTGCAAACCTTGTTTGCTCATTTTGGTACGATAAAACCGTCAGGATATTGTAAACATCCTCCTAAAGGTTTCCGTTAAGGAAAGCGATTTTGGCATTCAGCTGCCACATTTCATGAATGAAACATACAGCTTCAGCAAGCATTATCCAAATGGATTTAACCATGGCAACGAGTAAAAGGTTTCGTCGTAATTGAAACAATGTTGATAACGATACATTTCCGCTACAAGCCTAGCTTTGTACGTTGGTATGTTGCCTTCCATGTATGTCTTCATTGAAGACTTATATAGTACCAATAGGCATAATGCCTTCCGGTACATCAACTAGTGTTCAAACATAGTTGGTATACATGGAATCCATATCGGATTTCATGGCACTTTGCCATAATAGGGAGTCGATACCTTGTATCATGTCCTCATACGTAGTCAGTTCGTATTCCTCAATAAGATTGACATCTTTACGAGGTGAGATCAGAAACCCATACCTCCCAGGTTGTTTTCTGACTCTCTCCGACTTACGCGGTTCTTGTGTATTCGAAGATTGTGGTACAGTTTCATCCCTGATGAACTGTTTGTGTTCCATTAAGGAATCGGTGCCAGGAACAGTATTACTCCGATTTTTATAGAGTTTTATTATCCTCCCACTTACCACTGCATATACGTATTCCTCTTAGGAAAACCACTTGGCGAGCAACAATTACATTGTTTTCTTGTGAGTTGTATAAGTACTATACTTTGGTTTCCCTAGGATAACCAACAACTTAGGCACTTATCCAATTTAGGTTCTGGTTTGGTATCATCCAAACGTATGCCCAGCATTCCCAAATCTTCAGGAATGAGAAAACCTAGTTTCTTTCCTTTTCATATCTAATATGATTTCTGTCTAACAGATTTTTTGGAACCTTATTCAAAATAAGTTCTGCACTTTTTAATGCTTATTCGTTGAAGGAAATGGTAGCTCAGAGCGACTCATGATTAACCTTATCATGTCAAACAGAATTCGGTCTCTCTGTTCAGACACACCATCTAACTACGTGTTCTGGGAGGAATCCTCATTGAAAGAATACTATACTCTTTCAAGTATTTGAGAAACTTATTGCTTAAGTATTTTCATCATAGTCTAACCGTGACGGTTTAATACTTTAGCCGATCTGTTTGTTTACTTCGTGTCGAAACTCTAAAAGTTTCTGATTTGTGTTTCTAAGGAAACACATAACCATAACGCGATGCCACATCCGTAAAGGTCACGAAACATTCATATCCACTTCTAGCCTAGCTAGATATGGGCCCACTTACTTCACTATGAATAAGGGCTAACAGATCAGTGGCATTTACACTTTTATCAAGTAAATAGTATTTTAGGCATTTTGCCCAATAAACTAGATTTGTAGACATTATTTGAATGGAATCAAATTTGTCCTAGTATCCACTTTTCAAAAGTGTAGATATACGAGTCTTGTTTAATTGTGTCCCAGACAGCAATGCCACATTTAAGTTTTAACTGATTAATTCAGTTTGAGCTATTTATTTGTCATGTTTCATATGTTTGAGATTTATTTATATTCAAAATATAAATACTTTTATTCACATCTAATGTGTTTATCTCAATATCATCTTTATAAAATGAAACACTTTGGTGTTCTAGAATATAAAGGTATACCCGCAACGGGTTAAACCCTGATACAGAGATAATGTTTCTAGTCAAACTAGTTACATTTTAACAGTTTCCTAATTTAAGTACATACCCAAAGGGTAGTTCCTGAACTTAGGTTTCTACGATTAAAACAGTGACTTTCGTCCCGTTTCTAATTTGTAGATATATCTCATCTGAAGTCAGTATCCTTCTTTTCAACAGATTATGCACACCAGTACATATACATGTACCATACTAAGTATTTAAAATCCAATTTCAATACTAGTGGTGAACATGTTTATAACAACATATTTGAAGTCAGAGCCTCGCACCGTCTTCAATTCATTTGTGTCTGCCTTGTTCATACGGCAGTCACACTTTCGTGTCCCGTTTGCCACCGTTTAGGCAGACATTTTGGGATATGTCATTTGCCTTCCCAGAAGATTATAATGATTTTTCCTTAGCCCATTTTCCACACTCCAGAAGCCTTTGGCCAAGCCTTGGCCTTCTGGAATGTCGAAGTAAGATGCGTCTTGCGCTTCTTGCCTTATTGCAAACTTTGGCTTTGTCTCCTTGAGTATAGCTATTAACTTTCCAAGAGTTTTCTATTGCAATTAAGTACTTCCAAGATCTAAGAATAGATCTATGAAGATCCTTCAATTTCATTATCATACTATAAGGATCTAATCCTTAGTTCTGATTAAGAAATTAATGAGTCTAATTTGGCAAGCATAATGGATTAAGCACTAAAGTTATCATTACATGAATATTCCAAATATCATGTTCTATAATTTGCTTAACTCCGGGCTTAGGCATAAGATGTTATTTTATCAAATAAAGTAACTTCTTAGTTTTCAGGACTATCCTGATTCATTATTCCCAATTTGAAAATTAAAGTCGTTTAAATACATTTTCACCCAGGATTATGTTTTAAACACTAATCTTTCAATTATCTTGATTGCTATAGTCCAAATATCCAATCAACGATTTTAGGTACTATTTATTATAATGATTACTATAGTCTAACTATATAATCAACTATAATTCAATTGATTAAATTCAATTATATTGATTACTATAATCCAATTATAAAATCAACTATTAATTGAAATGGTTTTGAATACAGTCCAACTGTTTTAAAACAAAAATTAAATATTAGTCCAACTAATATATTAATATATTTTGACGAATTATTTGAATGAGCGCGTATGGCAAGTAACTAAACGAATATTGCAAATTTAATACTTGCCTCCCACTATTTTTCGGCGAGCCTCTAACCCTCTGTTGAGTACTCAGGAAACCTTGTTTCCTAGTGGGCTAGGATCCCGTTATATAACACACAATCTTGACTTTGGCCAACAAATTGTATGATAATTAACTAGGTAGATCTCTAAGATCAATTGGATCCCATCCAATTCCTAGATCCAGAAGGTGGACATCCAAGTCCGAAACATATATCTTATATATGCCAATATATCCAATATATTGCCTAACTGTAGGACACAAAAATCGGCGACGCATGCTGTTCCGGGTTTCGCGGCCCAGTTGGGAGTACGGAATAGCTCGCGGGGGACTAAACCGGAGAATAATGGAGTCGCCACCCAGTGTGAATCGGGAAAATGATTTAAGGCCGCACTCACCCCTCGCAAGGGAAGACCTCAAACCGTTGGGTTCGGAATGGTCTCTTACTTATGTCACTTGTAATGAACGGATTTGTGCAATTTTAACCAAGTCTACTCAACATACATTTGCAAAAAAGGTAACCTACACCTAAATTCGCATGCATAATAATAATAATGAAACCTATATCTAAGTTCGTATACTTCAAAATAAGTTGTCATAACGGCAAACACGCAATAATATACAATCATCACACAAGCATGCTCAATTATCTAATGCGGAAAATAAATAAGAATCTAAGCATAAATATAAATTAAATCCCTAATATGAAAACAACCTAATCATGCATAAAGAAAGAAATTTCTATCGACCAAATCATTCTTAAGATAAATAACATACTAACAACCTAATCATGCTCGAATACAATATTGGATGAATGAAATTTATGAATCTCTCAAGCAGTACGTGGCATTGTATCCCGAGTACAAACCGCACTACCATCCATTCGGATTCGGCTACAGAATTTACATCCGGGTTTCCATCCTATATACCACAAAAGAGAACACGCATTTCGTTCATCCGGAATTCACATCATGCCTCAACAAACGACTCTCATGCGATAATATATTAAAATAAATAAAAGAAACAAAAGATAATAAGTAAAAAGGGTGCCCTCAGGTCTAACCTCTTTTGTCGTCTCTCGAAAGCGCGTTACACGGCCGACGGAAGGGAGAATGCTCTGCAACTTTTTTGGTTCACTAATCCAACATTTTTTCTCGCTGCTTCGTTGTCTAGGCTACTGTTTTCACTCCGTTTCACTGCTGTTTGTGTTGTATTTTCTGGTCACTATTTTTTGGTAATTAGGGGACTGTTTTGGCAGTTTTTTGAGGGGTATTGGGCTACTGTTTTTGGACTGTTTTAATGGTCTTATGTGGTAATTACTGGCAGTTTTCTGGTGTAGTTTTCTCGGTAGTGAGAGGTAGTTTAGAGGCAGGATTTTTGGTACTATAAGGGTTGTTTCTGTGGTTGTTTCCTTGGTGATCTAAGGGGAGTTTCAGGGGTTGTAGTGGCGACAATTTCAGGGGGGAATGGAGGGCTAATGGCGTGGTTTCAGAGGGCTATTTCAGGAGACTTTTCTGGTCAGTATTTGGGCACATAATTTGGTGAATTAAGGGGGCTGACTTGCGTGAAGTGCAAAGGCTGAATAAAGGGGGCTACTGGCATGAAGTGCAAGGGCTGAATGAGGGGCCTGACTTGCGTGTGAGAGGGCTGCAGTGAGGAGTGGCTTGCGTGAAGTGCAAGGGCTGAATGAAGGGGTTGACTTACGTGTGAGAGGGCTACAGTGAGGAGAATGACTTGCGTGAAATGCAAGGGCTAAATGAGGGGGCAGACTTGCGTGTGAGAGGGCTGTAGTGAGGAGGGAGGGGAGGGCTTGCGTTAATCAGGGGCTTGTAGTGAGGGGTAGTAGGCGTGAATGCAAGGGCTGAAATAAGGGGCTGGTTTGTGATATCTTTTTGCTATGTATGTGCGTGAGAGGAGGGCTCTGCGTGTGCTGTTAGTGTGAAAGCTGGGTGATGCCGTGAGGTGTATGGGGTGTAATAGGTGGAGGGTGTTTCATAACCGATGTGGGACAAAGGGGCAAGGGTTTATTGGTATGCTTTGTACGTGAAAGAGTGTGGTTAAAAGGGGAGTGTGTTTCCTCACCAATGTGGGACAAAGGGAAGTGAAGATTTTTTGCTACTTTGGGCGTGAATGGAGGTGACTTCAAGGGGCTGATTTGGGCGTGACAATGGGTTGGTTTGCTGGCTATGTTTGCGTGTTTCAGGGGAAATATTTGCGGGCTTCAGGGGGTGGAATAGGCGTGCTTCAAGGGCTGGAATATAGGGTGCTTCAGGGGCTGGAATAGGCGTGCTTCAGGGGGCTGGTTTGGGGTCTTCAGAGGCTGGAACAGGCACTGAAATGGCGTTAATTTGAAGGGATTTAGGGGGCTGATGAATGTGCTTCAAGGGGTGGAATGAGGGTGCTGAATGACTTTAATTTGAAGGGCAGAATGGCGTGAGGCAGTGTGTTGATGCTTAAAGGAGCAGGTGGCGTTGAGTGTTTCAGGTGATACGTGAGTGAGTAGGCGTGAGGGAGATTCGATGAAAGGGAGCGTGAGGCAGTGAGCTGACTTGGAGGTGTTTTGTGTTCTACCCGTGCTAGATATGTGTTAGCCGCCAGATAGTAGGATTTTGGGTTGTTTTTTATAGTGGGGATTTTGTGTGAACGAATGAGCAAAAAATGGAGGGGTTTCAGGCGTGAACAAAGGAGTAAAATGGACATGATTTGAGGGTAATTGGGCGTGGATGGAGGAGGAAATTTTGAGGTGCTTTCGGTGATGTTGAAAAAAAAATGAAAAGGGAAATAGCTTTGTTGAATTTGTTTAGGTTGTTCACGTGGGGTGGTATTTTGTTTTTGATTTTTTGTTGAAAATGAAGGAGAGAGGAAGGTTGGGTTATTATTTGTTACTTTGTGTTTATTGTTGTTAACGTGGGGTGGCAGTGAGTGCAAGAGGGGAATTATTAATTTAATGATGGGTTTGTTGTTTGGTGAGTGTGTATGAGTGAAAAGGCTAAGGGACGTGAGGTGCTAGGCTTAAATGGTGTTGGGTTTGTTATTAATGTCTTGAAAAGCTTGTTGAAAATGGAGGCTAGGTAAGTTTGAAGTCAAGACGTGGGGTAAGTCGGTGGAAGGTTAATTTGGTTATTTGAATAGTTAGTGGAGAGGTAAATGAGTGTTAAGGGCGTGGGCTTTGGTCTCTTGGGCTTGGTGTGTGATTTGGTTGGGTTTTGGGCCAAGAATGATTTTGAAACGGAGGTCCAACGAGTGAATCCGAAGCTAAACAAGCGAATAAAGTCTAACAAAATGTCAATTCTTGACTTTTCCCTTCCGACGTCTGTTTCCCGCGACTTTCGTGACATAAGAGGTAGTGTCTCTGTACGAGACTCATCATCGGGACTTATATGCAAAAATGCAGTGCCTACAGTCGCCCCCACTTTGATGGGATATGTGAAGTGTGTGACAATGACAGTCCTATCAAAGTTCGTGCAATGTATTTTTACTTACCTGGCTCGCCAGCTGCCACCTGACTTACTTGTTGCTTCGATCTGTGTTGATAATGCAGTGGGCCTCGGCCCTGGGACGCGTCCCAACAACTGTAACTGATGACGGGGGCCTCGACCCTGGGACGCATCCCAATAATGCTGACAAAATGGGCATTGACCCGAGGACGCATCCCCAACTACTGATGATGATATGGGTCTCGACCCTGGGACGCATCCCCAAACTGCTGATGATGATGCGGGCTTCGCCCCCTGGGATTCATTCCCGAAAACAGCTGACAATACGGGCTTCGCCCTCTGGGATTCGTTCCTGAAACTGCTGGTGATGTGGGCATCAACCCTGGGATTCATTCCCGGATTCATTCCAAAACTCTGCTGATGTGGGCCTCGACCCTGGGATTCATTCCCGGATTCATTCCAAAACACTGCTGATGTGGGCCTCGACCATGGGATTCATTCCCGAATTCATTCCAAAACTCTGACGATGTGGGCCTCGGCCTTAGGATTCATTCCTGGATTCATTCAAAATTCTGACAATGCGGGTCTCGACCTTGGGATTCATTCCAAAACTGAGATTCTTTCTCGGATTCATTCCAAACTGAGATTCATTCTCGGATTCATTCCAAAACTGAGATTCCTTCTCGGATTCATTCCAAAACTGATATTCCTTCTCGGATTCATTCCAAAGCTGAGATTCATTCTCGGATTCATTCCAAAACTGAGATTCTTTCTCGGATTCATTCCAAAGCTGAGATTCATTCCCGGATTCATTCCAAAGCTGAGATTTATTCTCAGATTCATTCCAAAAACTGAGATTTATTCCCGGATTCATTCCAAAGCTGAGATTCCTTCTCGGATTCATTCCAAAACTGAGATTCCTTCTGGGATTCATTCCAAAGCTGAGATTCCTTCTCGGATTCATTCCAAAGCTGAGATTCCTTCTCGGATTCATTCCAAAGCTGAGATTCCTTCTCGGATTCATTCCAAAACTGAGATTCTTTCTCGGATTCATTCCAAAGCTGAGATTCATTCTCGGATTCATTCCAAAAACTTAGATTCATTCCCGGATTCATTCCAAAGCTGAGATTCATTCTCGGATTCATTCCCGGATTCATTCCAAAGCTGAGATTCCTTCTCGGATTCATTCCAAAACTGAGATTCCTTCTCGGATTCATTCCAAAACTGATATTGATGTTGATGTGGGCCTCGCCCCCGGGACTTATCCCCAAAACTGATAATGGTGTGGGCTTCGCCCCCTGGGATTCTTTCTGAAACTAATACTGATATGGGCCTCGACCCTGGGATTCATCCCCAAAACTGATATTAGTGATGTGATGGTTTATTTCAACATATTATACTGCTTCTCATGAGACAATCCTGATAGTTAGGCATATTTTCGTCTCCAACGAATGCTTCGCGTTGAAACCTGAGAACCTTCAAAGTACTTGATGCACTCAATTCCGATCGTCTGAATAGGTGATCTGAACTAGACTCCTAGTGTGTGTGTGCCAAGGCTCTTTCACAGCTTATTCCTTAAGTAAACCAACTCGATGATTTTGTCTCCGAGAATTGGATAAGTGGGTCTAACCAACCTAGATGTCTTAATCACACTCTGTGATTACTTCGTCATACTCAACATGATATGGTCTTCTTCTTTTTTTCTTGTCTCTTTCTTTTCATTTTGAACTTTCTTCTCTTTTTTTTTTCTTTTTTTTTTTTTTTTTTTTTTTCATTTTTCTTTTTCTCTTTTCTTTCTTTCTTTTTCTTTCTTTGACACACCTACCCATTAAGGTAGCATTTCTCCTCATGGTGGTCCTAATACTCGCCCATGGGTAGCTTCACTCTTATCGGTTATAGGCGGTCTATTTTTCTTTTTCTTTTCGTTGCAGAGAGACTTTTTCTTTGTTTCCAACCATATCATATATCGTAGCATAAGTAAACCAGGTTGGACATCCAGGCAAACGGTCATTCATTGATCCATCATATCTTCAACTAGTCATCTCACCAACTACTCAGGCTTCTACTGTTGAGATCTCGTGATCCAGTGCTCATGAGTCTAGCCGAGATCAATCCATTCAGAATACCGGATGAGAGCACATCTCATACTTCTTGTTTCTAATGTTTCTCCCTACAACAAACAATGTCATCACCGGACATATGTCTGACTATCAAGGACTTCTCTCCATGGAATTCTTCCTTTCAACTGCTGAAAATATGGGCTTCGCCCCCTGGAATCCATTCCCGACACTGATGGGCCTCAACCCTAGGATTTCTTCCCGAAACTAATACCGATTCATTCTTGAAACTGATAACATTGTTGCTGCTTCTGGTTGGCTTGCCTTTGCCGCTTTCTTTTTTTTCTTCTTTGAAACCTGCGAATACAAAACAACAGAATAAAGACGTGTGCATGCGATGCATACGTATGCAAGTGTACAAGTACTCCATGTTTCTGGATGGGTTAGACCTTCATTGTGCTCATTGGCGCAAGGTGTTTCCTCCTGCTGGTTCTTCTCTTCTATTTGAAACCTGCAAACATAGAACAAACACAAGAATTGCAAGTACGTTACGTGTATGCATGCATGCATAGATGTGTTTCCTATCCCGATGGGTTAGGTCTTCTGCCTGTGACTGCTCGGTCTTCCCTTTTTCAAAATAAATACAGCTTTAATCCCTTCTGGCATATCTGCATGTGATGCAAGGACTTCATTCTCTTTTGATCATGTAGTGTTAACTGTTCAAACCTCTGCGAGATCCATTCTTGTTCTGGAAACTCTGCTTCTGCTAATATCCGTATGGACCGCATCTCATCAGCAGTACTGCTTTCGTTGCCTTTCAAACACTTCAACTGAATGCCATTTGTTTATCTCTCTATCCTTGCCGTAAGGTTTTCTATTTCTCATTTTCCTTTTCCCGATATCCATGTTTGCTAAACCCTTCTTGACAAACTCCTTTTTTTTTTCTAACCCAACGGATATCTATGATGGCTTTTAAGACACAAGGGTTAACATGATGCGTGTATGCATGAGATGCGTGTGATGCGAAAAATACGTATATAAGTTGGCCTATCGTCATTTTAAAGCATTCAATCACATTATTACGCAGTGCAAACTTGTCCCAGTTGAAAAGGCCCAACAAGTTTATACTTTTGCGATAACATGGCTAAACAACTTCAAATGATAAGAGACCCAAATACAAAATGGCTCATCGGCATTTTAGAAGCTTTTGGCCCAATTGTCAAAGGACGTGAACTTGTCCCAGTTTAAATGGCCCAACAAGTTCATATCTCTTGACAAGAGGTCCAACAGAATCCAAATGAGGATGATCCCAAACACAAACATAAAGAAATAACTTCTATTGGTCATACAACTAAGGTTCAGATGTAGGTTTCAGGAGTGTAAACAAAGGCTCTCACTGACGAAGGATTGCCCACAACTAGGACTCCCCACTCAAGGGTTCAAACGACCACGTGAGTGCACCTTTTTTAAACACTAAGGTACGTGCCAACGAGTTATGGTGTGTAATTGACTGTCAAATGAATTTCCCGTTATAGATTCCCCATAGGGAGGGTGGAGTGAGGCTCTCTTAAGTACCCAAGCCCCTTAGGCTCTTATCGTTTGGTGACAGGAATAAACAACGAATCCTCCAAATTAGTCTATCACAATAAGCTACGGGTGAATGATTATCTAGGTGCCTTCACAGCTTTTCCTTATAGAAAGGTAGTTAGTGAAGGAAGACACCAAACTATCACCTAGCCTTAATAATGCCTTTTGATTAAACTCCTTAAAGGCCGATTCTCTATCCCCAGTGGAGTCGCCAGACTGTAGGACACAGAATCGGCAACGCATGCTATTCCGGGCTCGCGGCCCGGTTGGGAGTACGGAATAGCCCGTGGGGGACTAAACCGGAGAATAATGGAGTCGCCACCCGGTGTGAACCGGGAAAATGATTTAAGGCCGCACTCACCCCTCGTAAGGGAAGACCTCAAACCGTTGGGTTCGAAATGGTCCATTACTTATGTCAATTGTAATGAACGGATTTATGCAATTTTAACCAAGTCTACTCAACATACATTTGCAAAAAAGGTAACATACATCTAAATTCGCATGCATATAATAATAATGAAACCTATATCTAAGTTCGTATACTTCAAAATAAGTTGTCATAACGGAAAACACGCAATAACATACAATCATCACACAAGCATGCTCAATTATCTAATGCGGAAAATAAATAAGAATCTAAGTATAAATATAAATTAAATCTCTAATATGAAAACAACCTAATCATGCATAAAGAAAGAAATTTCTATCGACCAAATCATGCTTAAGATAAATAACATGCTAACAACCTAATCATGCTCGAATACAATATTGGATGAACGAAATTTGTGAATCTCTCAAGCAGTACGTCGCATTGTATCCCGAGTACAAACCGCACTACCGTCAGTTCGGATTCGGCTACGGAATTAACGTCCAGGTTTCCATCCGATATACCATAAAAGAGAACACGCATTCCGTTCATTCGGAATTCACATCATGCCTTAACAAACGACTCTCATGCGATAATATAATAGAATAAATAAAAGAAATGAAAGATAATAAGTAAAAAGGGTGCCCTCAGGTCTAACCTCTTTTGTCGTCTCTCGAAAGCGCGTTACACGGCCGTCGGAAGGGAGAATGCTCTGCAACTTTTATGGTTCACTAATCCAACATTTTTTCTCGCTGTTTCGCTGTCTGGGCTGCTATTTTCACTTCGTTTCGCTGCTGTTTGTGTTGTATTTTCTTGTCACTATTTTTTGGTAATTAGGGGACTGTTTTGGCGGTTTTTTTAGGGGTATTGGGCTGCTGTTTTTGGACTGTTTTAAGGGTCTTATTGGTAATTACTGGTAGTTTTCTGGTGTAGTTTTCTCGGTAGTGAGAGGTAGTTTAGAGGCAGGATTTTTGGTACTATAAGGGCTGTTTCTGTGGTTGTTTCCTTGGTGATCTAAGGGGAGTTTCAGGGGTTGTAGTGGCGACAATTTCAGGGGGGAATGGAGGGCTAATGGCGTGGTTTCAGAGGGCTATTTCAGGAGACTTTTCTGGTCAGTATTTGGGCACAGAATTTGGTGAATTAAGGGGGCTGACTTGCGTGAAGTGCAAAGGCTGAATAAAGGGGGCTACTGGCGTGAAGTGCAAGGGCTGAATGAGGGGCCTGACTTGCGTGTGAGAGGGCTGCAGTGAGGAGGGTGGCTTGCGTGAAGTGCAAGGGCTGAATGAAGGGGTTGACTTACGTGTGAGAGGGCTGCAGTGAGGAGAATGACTTGCGTGAAATGCAAGGGCTGAATGAAGGGGTTGACTTACGTGTGAGAGGGCTGCAGTGAGGAGAATGACTTGCGTGAAATGCAAGGGCTAAATGAGGGGGGCTGACTTGCGTGTGAGAGGGCTGCTGTGAGGAGGGTGACTTGCGTGAATCATGGGCTTGTAGTGAGGGGCAGTAGGCGTGAATGCAAGGGCTGAAATAAGGGGTTGGTTTGTGATATCTTTTTGCTATGTATGTGCGTGAGAGGAGGGCTCTGCGTGTGCTGTTAGTGTGAAGGATGGGTGATTTCGTGAGGTGTATGAGGTGTAATAGGTGGAGGGTGTTTCATAACCGATGTGGGACAAAGGGGCAAGGGTTTTTTTGTATGCTTTGTACGTGAAAAAAGTATGGTTAAAAGGGGAGTGTGTTTCCTCACCAATGTGGGACAAAGGGAAGTGAAGATTTGTTGCTACTTTGGGCGTGAATGTAGGTGACTTCAAGGGGCTGATTTGGGCGTGACAATGGGTTGGTTTTCTGGCTATGTTTGCGTGTTTCAGGGGCAATATTTGCGGGCTTCAGGGGGGGGAATAGGCGTGCTTCAAGGGCTGGAATGTAGGGTGCTTCAGGGGCTGGAATATGCGTGCTTCAGGGGGCTGGTTTGGGGTCTTCAGGGGCTGGAATAGGCGCTGAAATGACGTTAATTTGAAAGGCTTTAGGGGGCTGATGAAGGTGCTTCAAGGGGTGGAATGAGGGTGCTGAATGACGTTAATTTGAAGGGCAGAATGGCGTGAGGTAGTGTGTTGATGCTTAAAGGAGCAGGTGGCATTGAGTGTTTCAGGTGATGCGTGAGTGAGTAGGCGTGAGGGAGATTTGATGAAGGGGGGCGTGAGGCAGTGAGCTGACTTGGAGGTGTTTTGTGTTCTACCCGTGCTAGATATGTGTTAGCCGCCAGATAGTAGGATTTTGGGTTGTTTTTTATAGTAGGGATTTTGTGTGAACAAATGAGCAAAAAATGGAGGGTTTTAGGCGTGAACAAAGGAGTAAAATGGACATGATTTGAGGAGGAGGAAATTTTGAGGTGCTTTCGGTGATGTTGAAAAAAATGAAAAGGGAAATGGCTTTGTTGAATTTGTTTAGGTTGTTCACGTGGGGTAGTATTTTGTTTTTGATTTTTTGTTGAAAATAAATGAGAGAGGAAGGTTGGGTTATTATTTGTTGCTTTGTGTTTATTGTTGTTAATTTGGGGTGGCAGTGAGTGCATGAGGGGAATTATTAATTTAATGATGGGTTTGTTGTTTGGTGAGTGTGTATGAGTGAAACGGCTAAGGGACGTGAGGTGCTAGGCTTAAATGGTGTGGGGTTTGTTATTAATGTCTTGAAAAGCTTGTTGAAAATGGTGGCTAGGTAAGTTTGAAGTCAATGACGTGGGGCAAGTTGGTGGAAGGTTAATTTGGTTATTTGAGTAGTTAATGGAGAGGTAAATGAGTGTAAAGGGCGTGGGCTTTGGTCTCTTGGGCTTGGTGTGTGATTTGGTTGGGTTTTGGGCCAAGGGTGATTTTGAAACGGAGGTCCAACGAGTGAATCTGAAGCTAAACAAGCGAATAAAGTCTAACAAAATGTCAATTCTTGACTTTTCCCTTCCGACGTCCGTTTCCCGCGACTTTCGTGACATAAGAGGTAGTGCCTCTGTCCGAGACTCATCATCGGGACTTATATGCAAAAATGCAGTGCCTACACTAACCTTTTTCCTCTGAATCAACTAAGCCTTGGCTTTGGCACAACAAACTTAGTGATCCCAGTTAAGCGGAACCCATTGACCTTGGAAATATGCATGGCAACGGGCCGGGCTCGGGCCGGGCTTTGCTAAGCCCGGCCCGAGCCCGGCAAAAAAAAATTTGGCCCGGGCCCGAAAAAAGCCCGGCCCGGGCTGTCATCGGGCCGGGCCGTGCGGCCCGATCGGGCTCGGGCTCGGGCCGGGCTTGGCCCGGGCCCGATTTCTTTATTATAAAAAATTATAAAAATAAAAAATTATTATATAAATATATATATTATATAAATAAAAATATTTATTTATTTATTTTAAGCCCGGACCCGATTTTTTTATTATAAAAAATTATAAATATAAGAAATTTATTATATAAATATATATATTTTATAATTAAAAATATTTTATTATTTATTTTAAGCCCGGCCCGAGTCGGGGCCCTATTTTGAAGCCCGGCCCGGGCTTTTTTAGCCTCGGGCCGGGCCTCGGGCTTTTTTGCCATGTATACTTGGAAAGCTTCGTAATCAATGTCGACGGACAAGAAGTGATCTTGACTTTGGCCAACAAATCACAACTTGGACAAGACACCAATATGGAACAAAGCTTTCATGATTCAAACACATCATCGACGGACAAAGGTCTTGACTTTGGCCAACAAACCAATGTCAGTCTTGGATCTTGAGTAAGAATCACTCAATGAAAGGAAAAACGCTTAATATTTTGTGAAGGTTTTTCGCGTGTAATTGGCAACCAATTAATTATCTTTGTTAAGGTCTCATCATCATACACCCTTAAACATGCATTCTAAACACATAATAAGGCACATATAAATAAAATAATAATGATATGCGGATGGATACTCAACACATTGTTCCTAGAACAAATCTCTCCATTTCCTCTCTCCCTCTAGCACATGTATTACTTCTACCTGTTACATAACACTTCTAAAGAAACCTCATTTACATTGAGGGGAATAGGTGAGAAGAGAAATACAAAGAGTAAGGAGGTAATAGGCTGGACACGCAGGTCCAATTAATAAATTCTAAATTTATTACAAAATTTTCCAAAATTGCCCCACCCATCTAATAACCATCCGATATACATTATTCATGCATCGCAACCATGTATTCACAGAAGCATGTTATCAATCAATCTAATCCAATTAATTAATCTGATAATTAATGACCATCCAATGTTCAAACAACGATTTGATTTTGCGCGAGTTAAACTCATTTGCGAATAAGTACTCAAAGTACGAATTCTTGAATTAAATTAAACTACAACATTAAATCTAATTTAATTTGCATTTAATACTAATTCATTTATTTAATTCCAAATTAAATATTAAACTTTATTAACGAACCTTTACGACTTAGATTCCAAATCTAATCGTTACGGGTCTCAAAGCCCGATTAACATCCAATGTCAATTTAATTTAAAGTCCAATGGGCTTTTAATTAATTTCCAAGGCATGGACTTTTGGTCAATATGGGTCAAACCCAAATACCAAAGCCCATTTAAGGAATCACCCTTAATTACCCAAATTAATATTTCCAAAACATCAATTAGCCTAATAATTATGTTCATTCACATCAAACATGTCCAACACATTTTAATCAAAAATCAAACCCATTTCATGCTTCACATGTCTCGGTATTTTGGGGATTTACATGTCCAATTCGGTTTCAATCAAATTAAATCCAAAATCAATATTACCCAATGTTTTCCAACTCATCCAATGATCAAAAAACACAAAATACCAAGACATTTAGGGCACTATAGATTCGGCCAAGCCAATCAAATTAGGGAAAAATGATCCAATCAACTTTTCATGAAATTGATCCAATACAACTTCAATTAAACATCATTTAAGCATACTCAATCAAGTAATTTTATCAATCATGCTCAAATACAATTTACCAATTTTAACCCTAAATTCAAGTTTCATGCTCAACATCGCTCTGATACTATTGTTGGGTTTCTACGGTCTAACCGGGATCGATTCAAGCAATGAAACAATATACCAATACATCAAGGAGGTGCGGAATACTCACAATGATCGGTTGAGCGATGCGACGAAGAAAAAGCTTTTCCTCCAAGATGATGAAGCTCTCGGCAGTGGGCAGAAATTTGGCCTCCAAATTTTCGGTCATCACCTCCAAGTGTGCTCCATTGATGCTCCAAGCTCCAAGCTTCTCAAATGGTGATTCCAAGCTCACAAATGTAATTCCCTATCACATTAGGATGACCCTTAAGTGTGCTAGCACAAAAAAATTGCCACAATTTTCTCTTTGGCTTCTCCTTTTTACTCGGCCAAGCAAGAAACAAGAAGAAAAATGGCTTCAAAAGCCGAATGGGAGAGATGGAGAAGAAAGGACTCTTGGCCGAATGCATTAGAAAGAGAGAGAGAGGTGTTGTTTTGTTTTTGTTTATCTAATACACAAAAAAAAAAACCAAAAGTCAAATATCAAATAAAATATTGATAAATGTCTTTCAAGCCATCAAAAGCTTTCCAACCACTTACATCAATCATGAATAATGACATGTGTCAATCACTCAAAGTGATGTGACTTACATCACAGAATGACTAATGATTTGACGCTTGATGTGACTTATGGGCCGCACTTAAAGTCGCAATGCGAGTGCGCCCGTAAACACTCCCGGGCTCGGGTTCGCTAATTCCAAATTAACGAATTTTTTGTTGCGTCGTAATTAAATAATTATGCCTAGCAAAATTACTATTCACGTCGCTAACGAATTAATTCTAAATTAACTCGTTCGCCCGAATTAAAATCTAATTTCTATTCCGCGTCGAAATCCAATTTCGTATAATATATCGAATATATTATTTTATCGATTAATTCCAAATTAATCGTTCTCTCTCTTTTATTAATATTTTATCCCAGATAAAATATCTCCGTAATTAATCCCAGATTAATTTTCTCTCTCATTTAATTAATCCCAGATTAATAAAGTGCGAGTCATACGTCATCGGTGAATCTTCGGAAGCGACCCATGAGATCCCCGGATATATTGGCAGTAAATCCGGTCGTCGGACTATCCGAACACGTAAGTACCTAGTACTAGGTTTTTACCGATTTACAAGACAAGGTTGGCTTCTAGCAAAGCACCATGCCTACCCAATTCTCCAGAAATATCCTTACAGGAATATGTGATCTATATCAGGCGTAGTATATGTAGTATTGCGTATTACGATCCAGTATCGGATGTCACGTGCTAGGCCTAGGGCTGGAATTGTGTCTGCCCCTTACGAAGCACATATCGGATCTCTGGTAACTAGTCTCTATAATCGGATAAACATGACCTAGTCATTTTATCCCGATGACTGCAGTACATAAGAGAACCAGTTTTGTATCCTACGTGATCATCTTCTCCACTATGACTGTAGTGATACTTCCATCTCGACATCACACCCAATACACTACGATTCTAAATATACCCAGATGAGGCATACACGGAACCTGTTAAAGCCCTGGACGACCAAAACCAAAGTTCATTGATTGTCGCAAGTATTAGCGGTGCAAGTCTCAGGTTAAGACCAAATACACCTACCCTGATTCGGACTTCCATAGACACATAGTCATACTACCAATGGAATTCCGATGGGTCTATCCAGAGCGAAGCTGCTTTCCGTACCATCGGTAAAACACAACCTCCTATTACACTTGCATGAGTATCATATACCCAAATATATGAGAACTATACTGTTATGCCCTCACAACGCGCACAAGTGTAATACTAGTCTTTTCCGCATTATCGTTGCGGTTGAGCAAGCCTTCAGCTTGGGAGGCAATATATTGGAAGCTAGACGATCTTCATTACATCCAAGCACACTAGAAGCAACAGCTTATGTGGATGATTGGACTCGAGCTGATATGAGACAACAAGAAGATGCCCCCGATGATTTTGAAGATTTGTTCGATAATGCATCTGCAACAGCAAGTGCAAGCGGAACCGGAGCTGAAGGATCAACTGATAATGATGATTGATAATTGTAAAATTGTAAATTTACAAAGGGGAAATGTCTTAAAATTGTAATGGAACTACGTGAGCTTTGATTCCTCTCACCCCTAGAGGATACGTAGGCAACTTAAATTTTTAAAAATTTAAGCTCAAGCTCTTCAATGTAATAATTTTATTTATTTATAGAATTAATCTCATTTATTTTTGAAATTTTAAAAAAAAAAGTTCGGAGACGAACTGGAATCGGAACCGAACCAGAACCGAACCGCCGGCCGGGTCTATCCTGAAATATCTTTAGCGTACAAAGGATAAGTTTCCAATATATGGAGAAGATGAGCTACAACTTAAGGATTATACAGACTTTGGTTTGCAGGGAGATCCGGATGATAGAAAGTCTTCATCTGAATATATATTTACCCTTAATGGCAGTGAGGTTAGTTGGCGTTGTTCAAAGCAAGGCTTAACAGTTGTATCCACCACTGAGACAGAATTTATAGCGACTTCAGAATTTGATAAAAAAATTGTTTGGATTAGAAATTTTATCACATAACATGGCATTGTGCCTTGTATTGCGGATCATATCTTACTGTATTATGATAATAGCAGAGCCATTGTGCAGGCTAAGAAGCCGAGAGCGCATTCTAAGTCTAAACACGTGGAAATAAAATATCGCGTGATTAAAGAGATTATTGAATGAAAAGAAATAGTGGCCTTGAAGGTTCAAGGACAAAAAAACATAGTATACGAGATTACTAAAGCCTTACCTCCTAAGTTATTGACCGGTGCAATCACACGCGTATAACGCAAGCACACGTGTCGTTTAAGAAGTATAAAAAGTATCGATCCCATGAAGACTAAATACCTAATTTATTAATTTATGAAGCCAAATTTTTACGAGTATCTAATGGATTGATTGTTTGATTGGATGGTGACTTTAGACTTAAAACAAGTAAATAAAACAACGGGAAAGTAGTTTGAGAAAATTCAATATTTAGAAACTATCCAGTGTTGTGAATCTTTCAAATATCTTTTAAAGATGAAGTGGTTATTTCATGTTTATGTAATATATTAGTTTACTAACCTGGAACACGAAATTCTACAAAAGCCTGTGTCGATGATCAGATGCAAATACCCAGTGCAACCCAATTAATCATATGTCTATGCCAACCAAGTTACCTGAATTCATTAAGATTAAGTTCCAATTGTGGCTACCCCCGCCCGACAGGTATATGTCTATCCTGTAAGGAAATCTATTAAAGGGTTATCTATCCTCAATGAAGATCGTGGGTATTAAGTCTAAGGCTGAAACCTAAAATTCATATATCAAGTTTATTTTAAGTTTTCCAGATCAATCTTATTAGTGGCCATTTAATAAGAAGCATTAAGTTTAAGACTTAATAAGTAAACCTATACATTACCCAAACTATAAAATAACCCATTATAAACTGGTGATATTGGAATTCATCACAACCCCAGATAATGGACTTAGTTACGACTCATATCTAAGGCTAGTAAAAACTTAAATAAAATAAAAGACATAAAGTAAATTTCTGGAAAGTAAATGCTGAAAGTAAATGCTGAAAAGTAATGCTGGAAATTAAAAGGGTAAAAGTACAATAGAAGAAAATGCTGGAGTAAAAGGATCCATTTTTATCACTACTATTTTAGATATCTCTCTTAATATAATATGTTAACTTTGCATGATATTACCAACCTGCCATAAAAGTACAGTGTGCTTGCGTCGCGACGTGCCGTAGATCTTGGACGCGTGGCATGACTATTTCCAGAGATGGTGACACGTGGCAGAGCTGAATTATTATCTCCATTATTGGCTCTGCGTCGCGACACGTGAAATTGGTCTTTCATCGCAATACTGACGTCATCAGGTCGTAAGCAATGACGTGTTCTGTCGGCAGCATGTGATGGTGACACGTGTCTGGCGCACGTTAGCATGATTTGCTGTGATGTTAACATGTGGCAGACGAACGTTAGCAGATTCGGCGCACGTTAATAGATGGCACATTTTAGCAAAACTTCTCTAATTGGTCCATGTGCCTCGGCGCACGTTAGCAGACTCCAGCGCACGTTAGCGGTCGCGACGCAGGCTGCGCGTCGTGATGCCTAAATGACAGTTTTTTCATTTTTGTCCATTTTTTACTGTTTTGGCCCCGAGTCACGGTTAATGATTTCTACCAGTCGTTCAGACATACCTAACACGATAAGTTCTTCTCCGTTTGATGGTCCTATAAGGTTTGCATCTGCCAAGGGTATTGGGATGATTCCCAAAACTTGACTGCCTTCTTCCTGTACAGCCCTTGAAACGATCCCCATTTGTCCAAGATTTCCACCGCCATATACTAGGTGCATATTTCTCTCATCTATGACTCTACCCAATTCCTGTGCTGCTCCAACATATTCTGGCTTAGAACCAACACTAGTACCGCAAAACACAAAGATGTTTATAACTCGTCTTCTTGAAGTAGCTTCTATTTTTATATGTTTCTTTCTCAAATCTGGATGCCTTCAAAAGTGCAATGATGAGTTGAATTTATAACACCTGAAAAGGGTAAGTAATAATAGCACTAGTACCTGTCAAATGACAATTATTATTTAAACAGTAAAATATATCGTGAAAGTCAAAAATTTTGGATCTTGTCGGAGAAAATAAAAGAAAATAACAAAACAAATCACAATTATTAGTTAAAGATAAAGAAAATAATATTTACAAGAAGTAACAGCTTGAATGACGTCTATGCGTCAGAGACAAGCTTCCCATCCAATTTTCTTATACATTGGAAAACAGGGTCTTTTAAAGTCAGATTCCCGAGACTAAACTTTTGTCTTTCTTTTCGGAATTGTGTGTATAACATGTGAATTTCATGATGCACATATCCACTAGAATGCTCCTCAAGAGTCTTAGATATGTCATCCAAAGACTCCTTACTCAGGTCATCCCTAATGAATTTAATTTTATCTTCACGGTTATCAGACACCATTCATAAAGAACGGCAACGAGTATTACATGTCATGCGAGCACATTTATAGCAAACACCTATCTTTTTAGCTCTTCTCTTTTTAGCATAGGTGATTCTTCCTAAACCAGGCATATGTGAAACAAAATAGTCAGAAGACTCACCTGCCAATCGGACTTGTGCTTCAATAATCCAACGAAAGTCATTATGAATACCTTTGATCATCAGAAGTCTCATCCGTTCCAAGTGAGCTTTGTAGACTTTTATCAGAGAGTTTTGAGGGAGAGAAGGAAATTGCTTGTGAAGATTTACGAGAACGTCTTCCATCCTGAAATGACTTTACCAACAAAAATTAAACATACAAAAATAAAACACACCAAATCAAAATATATACACAAATTGCATGGGTTGCCTCCCTGCTAGCGCTAAGTTTAAAGTCGTCAGCTAGACATGACTTCCCGAAAATTAGGCTGGATATGAAAGTGTGAAACTTTCTTTTTGTCGCTCAAATGATTTTCCCCAGTAGTGCTTGACACGCTGACTGTTAACTTTGAATTTTTCGTTGGTGTTGGGATCAAGTAACTCAACAGCTGCATATGGTAAAACCTGAGTGATCACAAATGGACCAGACACCTTGATTTCAACTTTCCAGGGAAAAGTTTCAACCTTGAATTGTATAACAACACCTGCTGCCTTGGTTCCAAATATCTGCGCATTATTTTTCGATCATGCCATTTCTTGGTCTTTTCTTTGTACAGTTTGGCATTCTCATAAGCCTGTAGGCGAAATTCCTCCAATTTATTGAGTTGGTGGAGTCATTTTTCTCTTGCAGCTTGTAGATCAAGATTTAACTTCTTCAGTGCCCAGTACGCCTTGTGTTCAAGCTCCACTGGCAGATGGCATGCTTTCCCAAACATCATTTGATATGGGGATATACCAATGGGTGTCTTGTAAGCTGTTCGGTATGCCCATAGTGAGTCATCTAGTTTTGTAGACCAATCCCTCCTTGTTGATCCAACGGTTCTTTCCAAGATTCTTTTGATCTCCCTGTTTGAAACTTCAACATGTCCATTTGATTGTGGATGGTAGGCTGTGGTAACTTTATGATTAACTCTGTATTTGGATATGAGTGCATCAAACTATCTGTTGCAGAAATGTGTGCCACCATCACTGATAATCGCCCGAGGTGTTCCGAAGCGAGTGAAAATATTCTTTTTAAGGAATTTAATCACCACTTTTGAATCATTGGATGACAGTGCAATTGCTTCAACCCATTTGGAGACATAGTCTACTGTAACTATTATGTACAGGTTTCCAAATGATGGAACAAAAGGTCCCATAAAATCAATACCACATACATCAAATATCTCCACTTCTAGAATATTTTGCAAAGGTCATTCATTTCTCCTAGAAATATTTCCCATTCTCTGGCACTTGTCACATTGAAGAGCAAATACGTAAGCATCTTTAAAAAGAGTGGGCCAGAAAAACCTAATTGTAGGACTTTGATTGCGGTTTTATTCCCGCTGAAGTATCATTCGTATGGTGATGAATAACAATGTTGCAGAACATTGTTGACCTCCTCATGTGGAACAAGCTGTCTCAGTAATTGATCAGCACAGCGTTTGAACAGGTACGGCTCATCCCAGACATAATGTTTGACTTCTTTGAAGAATTTCTTTCGTTGCTGAGTTGTCCATTCCAACGGCCATTTTCCCGATACTATGTAGTTGACATAGTCAGCATACCAAGGGACATCATATTGTTTCATGGCAAATAGTTGTTCATCTGGAAAATTTTCTTTAATAGTAAGTTCTTTGCCAACTGTTTCTCCATTCTTGAGCCTCGATAAGTGATCTGCCACTTGGTTCTCTATCTCTTTCCTCTCTCGGATCTCCACATCGAATTCTTGCAGTAGAAGTATCCAACGGATCAATCTGAGTTTGGCATCTTTCTTCGCGATCAAGTATTTGATTGCTGAATGATCTGTGTAGACCACCACTTTGGGACCCAGCAGATAAAAACGGAATTTATCAAAAGCGAACACAACTGTAAGCAACTCCTTTTCAGTGGTTGTGTAGTTGAGTTGAGCTTCATTCAAAGTTCTGCTAGAGTAGTAAATGGTATGGAAAATTTTTGTTTTGCGTTGTCCCAAAACTGCACCTACAGCAAAATCACTAGCATCGCATATCACCTCAAATGGAAGGGTCCAGTCTGGTGCTACAATGAAAGGAACAGAAACCAGCTTATGTTTTAGGATCTCAAAACTTCTTGGCATTCTTTGGTGAAGTTGAAAGGCACATCTTTCTGCAGAAGATTGCACAGAGGTTTAGCAATCTTTGAGATGTCTTTGATAAATCTTATGTAAAAGCCAGCATGTCCGAGAAAACTCCGAATCCCTTTAACAGTTGTTGGTGGAGGTAGTTTTTCAATTGTTTCAATCTTTATTTTGTCTACCTCGATTCCCTTTTGTGAGATCTGATGTCCCAGAACAATGCCTTCATGTACCATGAAGTGGTCGAAAGAATCTCCAAACACAGAGAAATCATCCATGAAAACCTCTGTACTTTGTTCCAGCATATCTGAGAAGATGGCCATCATGCAACGTTGAAATATGGCAGGCGCATTACATAATCCAAATGGCATTCTGCGGAAAGAAAAAGTATCATACGGACATGTAAAAGTTGTTTTCTCCTGATCTACTGGGGCGATATCAATCTGATTGTACCCTGAGTATCCGTTCAGAAAGTAATAGAACTTATGTCACGCCAGTCTGTCCAACATCCGGTCAATGAATGTCAGTGGAAAATTATCTTTCCTTGTTGCTTTGTTCAGCTTCTTATAGTCCATGCATACTCTCTATCCAGTCACCGTTCTTGTTGGAATCAGCTCGTTATTCTCATTTGTGACTACAGTAATTCCTCCTTTCTTTGGCACATACTGCATAGGACTAACCCAAGTACTGTCAGAGATGGGGTAGATGATACTGGCATCCAACCATTTGATGATTTCTTTCTTCACGACTTCCTTCATGATTGGATTTAGTCTCTGTTGGTGCTCCACTATAGGTTTGTACTCGTCATTCATCAGGATCTTGTGCATGTAAAATGATGGACTAATGCCTCGAATGTCTGATATAGTCCAACTAATGGCTTTCTTGTGTTCTCATAACACTCTCAGTAACTTTTCTTCCTGCTCCACTGTTAGTGAAGAAGAAATAATCACAGGTAAATCAGAAGAGTTTCCTAAGATTGCATACCTGAGATGGCTCGGGAGTAGCTTCAACTCCAGTTGTGGTGGTTCTTCAATTGAGGGCTTGATTCGCTCATTTTTTTTTGGTAAATCTAGACTTTCCACTTGTGGTGTCGATTTGAAATGAAATGGTTTGTCAAGATAGTTTATACATTCCAGAATTTCAGCCTCTAGCTCGCTATCAGTCATATTGGTGATGCTAGCTTCAAGTTTATCCGTGGGAATTGTATCAGTATCCTGGATGATACTATCAACAACATCAATTCTGAAACATTCCTCCTCTTTTTCATCACTCGGGAATTTCATGGCTTTGAAAACATTGAAAATAACTTCTTGGTCCTGCACTTTCATGGTTAGTTCTCTTTTTTGTACATCAATAATAGTTCGACCTTTAGCCAATAATAGTCTCCCCATGATGATAGGTACATCTTTGTCTTCTTCCATGTCAATGATAATGAAATCTGCTGGGAGAATGAGTTTGTCAAATTTTACCAGCACATCTTCAACTACTCCTCTCAGAAATACGAGTGTTCGATCAGCAAGTTGCAAAGAGACTGAGGTCTGCATTGCTTCTCCAATTTGCAGTTTCCTGTAAATCGAAAAATGCATCAAATTGACACCAGCTAAATCACATAAAGCCTTACCGATGTAATGTTCTCCAATGGTGCATGGGATAGTGAAACTGCCAGGATCTTTCAACTTCGGGGGAAGTTTCCTCTGAATGATGGCGATGTATTCTTCTATCAATGCTATTGTCTCGTAATCTCTCAATCTCCTCTTTCATGAATTTGACATAGCTAGGCATTTCTTCCAAGGCTTCTGCGAATGGAATGTTGATATGCAGCTTTTTGAATACCTCTAGGAATTGAGCAAACTGCTTGTCTAGTTTATTTTTCTGGAGACGATGTGGAAAAGATGGAGGTAGAGTAATTCTTTCTTGATTTTTTTCATTTGCTTCTTTTTCCTTCATTTGTAGAACTGCATCTTTTGGAACTTCTTCAATGGATGCCTTGATTCCAACATCTTTGTTGATTTCAGTACCGCTTTTTAAAGTAATGGCTTGATATTGCTCCTTCCCTCGGTTCCTTAGATTTGGTTTTGTGTTACTAGGAAGGTTACCTGGTGGTCTGTAACTCTGAGCATTGACCAGTTGTCGAATTTGATTCTCCAGTGCTTTAATAGAAGCTGATTGGCTATGAAATATAGCATCATATTTTTTTAACTGAGCTAGCGTTTCTGCTATTCCTGGTTCTTTTTCATGCTTATGGATTTTGTTTTGTTGTTGGAATCCATGTGGTGGATAGTTCTTTTTCCCTAAATTATTGCTCCATACGAAATTGGGATGATTCTTCCACATTGGGTTGTAGGTGTTGGAATATGGATTGTTCCCCTGTCTGTTGAAATTGTTTACATAATTCTCTATTTCTTCATGTTGGTTTGGCTCTGGTGCTCATCTAAATGGTGAACTTGTGGATCCGATATTGCCTTGTGTGCTAAAAGTTTCCATGAATTTTCATATCTCATCCAGCTTGGCATTCACTACTGTATTGGCTCCAACTTCATAAATTCCAGCAATTCTTTGGATCCTGCTCCTTTCTGTTGGCCACAATGAATTGTTGTTAGCCATTTCTTCAATTAGGTCACAGGCTTGATCTTCTCCTTTTGCCATTAAAGCACCTCCAGCAGCAGCATCAATTATGGTTCTCATTATTCCAGAAATTCCATTATAGAAAGTTTGGACTTGTAGCCATTTTGCAATCTCATGATGAGGACATTTCCGGAGTAAATCTTTGTACCTTTCCCAAGCTTCGCAGAGAGATTCTGAGTCATGTTGCACAAAGGATGTGATGTCATTCCTCAGCTTTCCAGTTCTAGCTGGTGGAAAGTACTTTGTAAGGAATTTTATGGCTAAAGTGTTCCAAGTTGTGATGGATCCTGCTGGTAGTGAATGTAGCCAAGCTTTAGCTCTGTCTTTCAAGGAATATGGAAAAACTCACAGTCTCATTGCATCTTCAGCCGCTCGGTTGTAGTTGAAAGTGCCGCAAACTTCCAGGAAGTTGCTGATATGGGCATTAGGATCTTCAGTTGCATTCCCCTCAAACTGAACTGACTGTTGTATCATCCGAATGCATATTTTGATGTCACACGCATTTTCTGGTAAGGGAGGAAGTACAATACACGAAATGAGGCCGTCAATCACTGGAATGGTTTTGTCTCGAATAGGAATTGGTGGTGCAACTTCCAAAGGTTCAGGTTCCATGTTGACTAATGCTTCTTGGCCTTTTCGCCTTTCCCTTCTCAATTGTCTGATGGTTCTTTCAATCTCTGGGTCAAGCGGTCGGATTTCAAAGCTTCTGGTTCGTCTCATGTAGTGTCTGAGAACCTGAAACACAAGAAAACAGAAATAATAAGTAAAAAGAAAATTAGACACAAGTAAAGGTATCTAACCCCAAAACTAACAGTGAAAGATAATTAAGTCCCCGGCAACGGTGCCAAAAACTTGACCAGTGTAATCACACGCGTATAAAGCAAGCGCACGTATCGTTCAAGTAGTATAAAAAGTAACGATCCCACGATGACTTAATACCTAATCTATTAATTTATGAAGCCAAATTTTTACGAGTATCTAATGGATTGATTGTTTGATTGGATGGTGACTTTAAACTTAAAACAAGTAAATAAAACAACGGGAAAGTAGTTTGAGAAAATTCAATATTTATAAACTATCCAGGGTTGTGAATCTTTCCAATATCTTTTAAAGATGAAGTGGTTATTTTATGTTTATGTAATATATTAGTTTACTAACCTAGAACACGAAATTCTACAAAAGCCTATGTCGATAGTCAGATGCAAATACCCAGTGTAACCCAATTAATCATATGTCTATGCCAACCAAGTTACCTGAATTCATTAAGATTAAGTTCCAATTGTGGCTACCCCGACCCGACAGGTATATGTCTATCCTGTAAGGAAATCCATTAAAGGGTTATCTATCCTCAAGGAAGATCGTGGGCTATTAAGTCTAAGGCTGAAACCTAAAATTCCCTTTGTCAAGTTTATTTTAAGTTTTCTAGATCAATCTTATTAGTGGCCAGTTAACAAGAAGCATTAATTTTAAGACTTAATAAGTAAACCTTTATATTACCCAAACTATAAAATAACCCCTTATAAACTGGTGATATTGGAATTCATCACAATCCCAGATAATGGACTTAGTTAGGACTCATAACTAAGGCTAGTAAAAACTTAAAAAAAAATAAAAGACATAAAGTAAATTGCTGGAAAGTAAATGCTGAAAGTAAATGCTGAAAAGTAATACTGGAAATTAAAAAGGTAAAAGTACAATAAAAGAAAATGCTGGAATAAAAGGATCCACTTTTATCACTACTATTTTAGATATCTCCATTAATATAATATATTAACTTTGCATGATATTACCAACCTGCCATATATGCGGTATCCTGATTAAGTCAAATTAATAATTAATGATCAACCGACCAACCAGGCGGTATCCAGTTTAGTGAGGTTAAAACCAATTTTAATAATTACCAACCGACCAATAAAGCGGTATCCTCATTAAGTCAGGTTTTAAATAGTTTATATATTATAATTAAGGGAGATTAATCTAAATATTAGTAATAAAAGTTTTACATTTTACCCCAATAAGGGGGAGTTACCTCCTCATTACTGAAAAGTAAAAACTGAAAAGTAAAGAAAGGAAAGTACTGTTGCGTAAAAGTAAATTGCAAAAAGTAAACACTGAAAAGTAAAGAAAAGAAAGTGTGAATGCGGAAATTAATTACTGAAAGCTATAAATAAACAAACAAGATACAATCTTCTTAGTATTCTTAAGGAATTACATAGAAGAAAGCATGAATTCAAATGGAAAATTCGGCCTTCTATTTATAGGCATAAAATAGCCTGCGCATCGCGACGCGTAAATTGTGCTTGCGTCGCGACGCGCCGTAGATCTTGGACGCGTGGCATGACTATTTCCAGAGATGGTGACACGTGGCAGAGCTGAATTATTATCTCCATTATTGGCTCAGCGTTGCGACACGTGAAATTGGTCTTGCATCGCAATGCTAACGTCATCAGGTCGTAAGCAATGACGTGTTCTGTCGGCAGCATGTGATGGTGACACGTGTCTGGTGCACGTTAGCATGATTTGATGTGATGTTGACACGTGGCAGACGCACGTTAGCAGATTTGGCGCACGTTAACAGACGGCGCATTTTAGCAAAACTTCTCTGATTGGTCCATGTGTTCCGGCGCACGTTAGCAGACTCTGGCGCACGTTAGCGGTCGCGATGCAGGCTGCGCATCGCGACACCCAAATGACAGTTTTGCCATTTTTTTCCGTTTTTCACTGTTTTGGCCCCGAATCACCTCCATAGAGTCCTGAAACTTTATTTATCTACAAAATAACACAAAACACATCAAAATATTCATAAAACTCAAGAAACTATACATAATATTAGGTCAAATGAGTGGGAAATAGTGATACATTTACCACTCATCAGTTATTCGATAAACATGTGGAGGAGATGGGTCTTTGTTACCATCTGGATTGGCACTGAGCAAGTGAAAGTTTGTTGGAGTTGGTACTTGGAGCGACAATCTGAATAATGTATTGTACATTATATTTTATTATTTATTAATAAAATAACTATATTTTCATTTCAACTTTATTAACGGTAATGTCATTATGTATATTTGTTTGATATATAAATATGCTAAGAATTACATCGACCTTAAAATAGAAATGTAGTAATACTGGACCCTGGGTGGTCCGACATTGTGATAATATTACTATTATAAATTATTCTTAAAATAATTATTCATAGTCGTTGGTTTTGGAATACGGTCAAATTCATATAACCTAGAAGGCCATCACATGTCGTTTATTGGAATTGGTATTCCAATTGTCTAACCCAATGTACCATGAGTTTCGTTGGAGCGAATATTGAATGACTCACGGGTGATTCCTAATAGTTGGAAGTACACACCACTGTTAATAAGAATCTCCTCGAGTCGAGTAGCGTATGTGATCATTTAACTATAGGATAACATTGATTTTGTATGTGATCCTCCACACTTTGATGTCATCTATGTCAGAGACCTTTCATGGTCTGACCGCTAGAAGTTCGTTCGGTGTGGACCGATGCACTCGTTAATCAAGTGCATATCAAGATATGATCTGTCGGTCTGTATGTGTACCATGAAGGATTAAGGTATCCATGTGAGTAAGTCACAATTCTTAAGATTTTGGGCAAAGTTGATCACCTATGGTGGATATGTCGACAATATGAGATGTGCGCCTTGGAAACTTGACGATGTAATTTATGTTTCCTAAGCACATAGGATAATCTACGATGGAGGAATTGTTAAACATATGTGATGACCTCGAGTCGTATAATTCAAAAAGGTCGTTCGTGTTCTTCGCGAATTCAGATGTGGCCGAATTGCGTACATATGTGCTAGGTTTATATGATGAACGAGTCTGAACTTAGAGAGTCCAACAATATGAAGTGTACTCGTTGAGCACTTAGGTAGCCGATAATGTTGATAATAAATAATATTTTATATTATAATTATTAATTAAAATAATTAAGTATTATTGGATAACACTTAAGTACTCGTTGTGCACTTGGGTAGCCGATAATGCATTTAAAACCTGCTCTTTCTCCTTTCCAACCCATGTGTCTGTCTTCGAGGTTCCAGCTATGATTGAGACTAATTTCCCATTAAGCATAGAGTTTTCCTCTTTAAGCATAGAGCTAGGACAGGAAACTTGTTTGGGGTGATAAGCACAGCCGTATGATGAATCCTTTTCTTGGAATAAGTGATTTGATCTCCGAGCATCTCCATGCTCCTCTGTTCCTCCATCCCCAAATAGCTCCTTCAAGATTGGTTCTTAATGGAGATTAGAAACCTTTTGTGTAGAGACATCATCAATTCCATTCTGAGGCGTGAGTTGTCAAAATGCCAAGGCCCTGAGTTCAATACTTTTCTTCTATCCATATCATTTGCAAATTGGAACAGGAATGTATTTTGCCCCAATCCCTTAATCTTGACTCCATGAACCGTTCTCCTCGCTTGTTAAATCGTAATTTTGAAAGCTTCCTTATTAATCAGCTTGAAAGACAGCACTTTACCAAACACTTTCTCCCCTTCTGCTTCTGCTTCTGCTTCTACTTGGCCCGGCAGCCGAATCTTTCCCTCTTTCTCATCTACAGTTAAAGCTACCATTCTTCTTGGATAAAGCCACAGTTTGCGAATAATTGATCAAGGATATTGATTGACAGTGAATGTAGGGGCAGATGTGGTCATGACTCACATGGGCAGTGACAATTAATTATAGTCTTAAAATTTGACATTAATTTTAATGAAATTTCAATTTTTAAATATTATATTAAAAAAAATAGATTTAAAAAATTATATCAAATGAAGCTAAATCGTCAAGGCTATAATAAAAAAAAGTCGACTTTATTACTAATTACAAAATACATGATATTGTTGTCCAATTTTGAGGATGAAAGAAGACAAATAAAGCATGCATGATGGGCGTTTGATCAAAAGGGTATCAAAATTTTCTTGCTTTAGGTATGAAAGTAGATTTTGGTGTTTTTTATCATATTATATCTATCAGATGACTCGGATCAAATACAAAGTGGGAACCCACCATGTGTAATCAACACTCCACGTTCTTTTGAATTCTGCCTATCATTTTAATCCTGTCTTTTGCCAAACATGCATGTGACGTCCACTATTTTTATTGTTTTGTTGAGGAGATTATCAGGTTAATTTTTCTTCTTTTTTCACCCTCAAATAGCGAGTAATAACATAAATATAGATGACGTGATATAATCAATAAATTAATAAATGATATTTATTAATTTAATATTCATATTTTTAATTATTTTTTAATATTTTAACATACGTGATAATAAATCATTGAATTGTTATACAGATGGCATGCTACCCCTGTTATATTATAGATTTTTGCTCAAATAGCATCTCCAATCCAACTGATTAATCATTATTGCAGTTAAAATTTTAGTCGTTTTTCTTTTTCTATTTTTTTTTTAAAAAAAGTTTTTAAAAATACCTCCCATAATTATTTTATATCATTTTTTTAACTAAAATCTCAAAAGAAAAATCAGATAATGACGTGTAGCGCCAACTAGAGGCTTGTCGGCATGGGCGGTGCTACATTAGGCGTACGAGATACTGAAACTCCTCTCGCGCACAATAAAAAAAAAATTATTTTTACATTTAATATATTTTTTTATCCAGCGTCTTCAATCGCAACACTTAAAATTATTTTTTATTCTCGTCCTTTTTTTAGTTAATCATTATATTGGTTTTAATAGTAAACAGATTATTTCTTAAAAATTGTTTAGAATTTACATATTATGGGTTTGCCTTGTTCAGTGTTTGACATTTGGTTCAATTGATGGAGGTTAGCTTAATTCCTTAGGCTGAAGCTAAAGGTGTCAAAATAAATCTACTAATCGAATTTGTATTGAATTCTAAACGAAACGAATCAAAATATGATGGATTTGTATCCGATTCGTTTAATAAACGAATTGAATACGAATATTCGTTTAGTCATGATGATATTATTTAATAAAATAATTTACCACACTTGATTTACATTAATTCTTCATAAATATATACATATGAAATATGTAATTAATATATTTACTAAAAATATCTCACCAAATATCGAAGATGTTACTTTTTATATAGTAATTAGTTATAATTTCTCGAATCTTAATTGAAAAATAACAAGAACTAGTAAATAAAAATAATAAAACGAATCAATGAGCTTAAATTCGTATTTGATTCGTTTAATAAACGAATCTAATCGAATTGACCCATTTATTAAACGAATCATTTTGTTGTAAAAATTAGTGTCATTAAACGGCAATAAACATGCAAATCAACCAGATCAAAACTACCAAAAGTAGATCTAGATACAAAAATCCTAAAATCAGAAAACTTGAAGACAAACCTGGAAATTGAGATTACAGAAACAATCCAAGTCGAGAAGATCTATGTCCTTAAGAACTTATTGGCGCCGTCACAGGTGCTTTACGGATTCGTTTTGCCAACGTTCTCCCAGGATTACTTGGATTCTACTTGTTCAAGGAGCACTCCTTAACAAGTGTTTGAACTAGGATTCAATGGTGGATCTCTCTCTCAAAAACAATGAAAACACAATGCATTTAAAGGTAGATATTATGTATATGTTTTTCCTATATCTTCATTTGGAATAAAGGCCTTCTTTTATAAGGCATGGAGGGGTGCCAATAGGGCACCCCTTGGGGTGGTTGCAACCCTCCAAGGATTGCAACCTCTCATACACCCCTTGAAAAAATCTCAATGATTCATATACATATCATATTTAATGAATATTGAGGAATTTACAACAATCCCCCACAATTCTTCAAATATTCATTCAGGCACGTGAGAGAGATACCGCGAGCTAAAACTGCATCGAAATAGGTAGCTTTCGCCTTGAACCTTTCCTAGTGAATGACAATCAGATTTACTTGGCAAACCAGTGATCCATAGTCTTGAACTGTTCTGCCGTTGGTGTAAACCAAGACAATTGCCAACACACAGCTTTAATTCGACCATTTTCCCGTTCTACGGTTGTGTTCATTTTGGCCCTGAACAACGGTCCTGGATTCATCAAGCACTTTAGGGTAACCCGCCTTTAAAGGTTCCCATGGAAGCGGCCTCACTTCTTACTTGAAATAGGTGATCTACTATGAAGAGGTAATCTGTCTTTACCCCCATTAGGACTCATCTCATAATATAGTGATCATTAAAAGCCTTAGCTTATCCTAACCAATGACAGACAGCACTCAGCGTCATTATCGAAATGGGAAAGAGTACAAAACTCTTCAGTGCTTGTTTTGAATTGGACAAAGTTTCTGTTGTCCCTTTTGAACCTAGATCTTGGGATCTCCAGTCAGCTAGGTTCAACAGTGACAATTCTTAATTTATAGGCTTCAAGCCCATTCCCCTCGATGACTTCTCAACTTGCTCTCGAGGTAAACCTTTAGTTATTGGATTCGCTAGGTTTTCCTTCGACTTGACATAATCGATCGTTATTATGCCACTTGAGAGTAGTTGACGTATGGTATTATGTCTCCGACGTATATGTCGAGACTTACCATTATACATTGTATTTTGGGCTCTCCCAATTGCCGATTGGCTATCACAATGTATGCTAATCGCTGGCATCGGTTTGGCCCAACTAGGAATATCCTCCAGGAAGTTTCTAAGCCATTCTGCTTCTTCCGATGTTTTGTCTAATGCTATGAACTCAGATTCCATAGTAGATCGGGCAACACATGTTTGCCTCGAGGATTTCCATGACACGGCTGCATTACCAAGTGTGAAAACAAATCCACTCGTGGATTTGGAATCCACCGTATCAGATATCCAGTTAGCATCGATGTATCCTTCTAGTACAACAGGATATCGCTCGTAATGTAGCCCATATTTTGAAGTTTCTCTCATATACCTCAAAACTCTTACTATGGCTTTCCAGTGGTTATGTCCTGGATTGCTCGTATATCTGCTTAGCCGATTCACAGCTTGAGCGATATCAGTTCGTGTGCAATTCGTGAGATACATCAGACTTTTGATGATCCTTGACTACTCTAATTGCGATATGCTTAAACCAGTATTCTTTGATAAAGGAAGAGTTAGGTTAGCTACTCCCAAATCTTTCATATCAAATTTACTGAATAACACTTTCTTGTAGACTGAATCAACTCATGATTATTACCAATTATCAGCATATCGTCTACATAGAGACATACAACGACATATCATTCTTGAGTTGATACACTTATCACATTCATCGGTTTTAAACCCACTTGACAACATCTCTTTGTCAATGTTCTCATGTCATTGTCAGGTGCTTGTTTTAATCCGTACAAGGATTTTACAAGTTTGCACACCTTCTGTTCTTATCCAGGAACATTAAACCCTTCTGGTTGTTCCATGTAAGTCTCTTCATCCAATTCACAATTCCAAGAATGACGTCTTACATCATTTTGATGTATTTCAAGACCAAATATAGCTTCTATGGCTATAAGCATTCTACTGATGTGATGCGAATCACTGGTGGATAGGTGTCAAAGTAAACAAGACATTCTTTCTGTCTATAATCTTTTATGACAAACTCGCCTTGTACTTATCTATTGATCCATCCATTTTCATCTTTCCATTCGTAGCCCAGTGGCTTACAACTTGGAGGAAGATCAACCAACTCTCAAGTATGGTTCTGTAGGATTGAATCAATCTCACTGATAGTCGCCTCTTTCCACAGAGGTGCCTCCAGAGAAGACATTGCTTCTTTATAGCTTTGAGGCTCATTTTCTAACCAATATATCAGAAAATTGGATCTGACTGTTGGTCAACCTGATCACTGTCCTTAACAGTATCAACAAATCTTTTTGAGAGACTCTCTTCTTTGTCTTTCCTTACAAGGAAATGTCTCTTCAAAAATATTGCATTCCTTGACTCAATCATCACCTTGGATTGATGTCAGGAATCTCATACTTGTGTGCCAAGAATCGATATGCATTACTGTTGCAAGTATATCTGATGAATATACAGTCAACAGTTTTGGGTCATATTCCACCTTCTTAGGTTTAGGAACCATCACCTTGGCAATTGGCAAGACGCCCCCACATTTTCAGATATTTGTAGGAAGGTACATAACCTTTCCACACCTCATATGATGTCTTGTCTAATCTCCTGAGAGGAAGCTTGTTCAGAACGTAGTTCGCAGAAAGCAGGGCTTTCCCCCCACAAGTTCTGAGGTAAGCCAGAACTAGTCAACATGGCATTCATCAATTCATTCAACGTTTGATTATTGCACTCAGCAATCCCATTGAGGAGAATAAGGAGCAGTGGTTTCGTGAATAATTTCGTGCACAGAACAATATTCACCGAATGATGAAACATATTCACCACCACTATCACTTCTGATTCTTTTGATTTATTTGCCAAGTTGATTTGCAACTTCGTTCTCAGTGTATAAAGCTCTCAATAGCTTCAGCTTTGCTCCTCAGCAAATACACTTAACAGAATCTTGTGCTTTCATCGATAAAAGTGACAAAGTACTTTTTACCGCCTCTTATTTGCACAATATTCATGTCACACACGTCAGTGTGTACACGTTCCAATGGTTCAGAATTTCGTTCTATGATGTTCTATGTATTTTTGCTTCAACACATGCCTCACACTCATGTTGGTCTATCAATGCAAATTTAGGTATAAGGTTCATGTTAATTGATGTACGCATTGTATCATAATTAACATGTCTTAACCTCTCATGCCATACATTTTGTGACTCAATAATATAAGCAGAAGTTTCAGCTTTATTAATAGCACAATTGACAGTCATTGAAAAGACCCTCAGCGAGGTATCATTTTCCTACATAGACATCATTTTTGGTCAATACAATCTTGTCAGAAACAAATACAAACCCGAGATCGAGTTCTTCCGAATATCTGGAACATGCAAACATTCTTATATGTAAGCTCCGTTCCGGATATTATTTTCAGAACTATTGTGCCTTGTCCAACCACTCTAGAGGTAACGAGTTTCCCATTGTCAGATGATCGCCGCCATCGACCTTTCTGATACGAGAGAAAACATCTGCTATCAGCACAGATATGACGAGTACCCTGTGTCTACCCATCATTCTCTCGGATTCCCAACCAAGTTGGCTTCAGTACCACTGTTGAGAGATTCATTTCTGAAATCTCATCAGTTAACTGCTCATCTTCAGCGACATAGGCCTCATTTTTCCTGCCATTATCCTGAGATATCTTGTTTCTGCAGTCCTTTGTCATATGACCGCTCTTTTCACAGTTGTAGCACTTCCCATTGAACTTCTTGTTCGCTTGGGAAGAACCAGCTTCACTGTTCTTTCTTTTCTTGCTACCATTTACATCCTCAAAGATGTTGGCCTTAGACTTCATAATCTTGTAGCTGGCCTTTCGGACATCATGTTGTCCTGTTCGATTCTCAATCAAACTCCAAGGTCTTCAAGGCTCATCTGCTTCTTTCTGTGTTGCAGATAGCTCTGAAGTCCTTCCATGATGGAGGCAACTTTTCAATTATAGCGGCCACTTGAAACGTCTCACAGAGTTTCATTCATTCATCCATTATTTCATGAATGATCTATTGTTGTTCACCTAACTGAGACATCACCGTCCTTGAAACTACCATCTTGTAGTCCAGGATCCTACCCACGACAAATTTCTTTTTGTCCGGCATCCCTCGTTTTGTATTTCTTCTCGAGAGATTCCCAGAGAATCTTCGCAGAAGTCATGCCTTGGTACACATTGTACAGGGTATTGTCAAGACCACCCAAAAGGTAGTTCTTGCATAAGAAGTCTCTAGACATCCAAGTCTGTTCTCGCTCCTCCTTGGCCAATTCAGATTCACCCTCCACAGGACCCGGAGGATCCTTGAGGAATTTAGCCAACTGGAGAGTTGTCAGGTAGAACAACCTTTTGCTCTGCCACTGTTTGAAGTTTGCCTCACCAAAATTTCTCCGTTTTTCTCCATGAGGACCGGTACTGTGATTTCCGCCGCTACCATATGTAACTGAAAATCAACAGGGTTCAATCAGTCTACGAAAGACAAATTGCACAACGATCAACGAATGATCTAGTTCAAAGTGATGTACTAGGTAGTCACTTGTTGTTCTAATGGACGAAAGTTCCAATAAACACAAGTCCTTGAATTTCAACTAAAGATACTTAAGGAAAATTGAATGAACGAATATTCTTCAACCACTTTTTCCAATAGAATCTTTTAGCAATTCAAAACCCAGATTTACACTCTTCCAATAGCACAATTAATATGATAAGTGTAGATATATATGTCAATCAAGATTGGATGGAATTACTTGTGCAAAATTACACTTTAAATTCTCAACCAATTATGCAACAACCAATTATTTCAACTTTATCACTATGTGTATGCTTGTGATAATTGAACAACTTAATAATAACTTAAATATATACTACCAAGATTAATGTGTTTACAGTATATGACTAACCAAGTTAATATTAATTAAAGTTTTAATTTATGATACTTCCAGGACAAAATCGTTAGTGTCACGTTCGTATCACGTTCGAACGAGACTGTCCATGTGTGTGCGTTCGTGTTGCGTTTGATAACGCGTTCGAACGATGTGTTTCCAGAGATTTACGTTCGAGAGTAGTTTGATAACGCGTTCGAACGGAATGATTCCAGAGAGTTCACGTTCGTATAGCGTTCGTGAACGCGTTCGAACAGAATAATTCTAGAGAGTTTGCGTTCGAGTTGCGTTTAGGACGCGTTCGAACGTTCTTAGGCAGAAGGCTTGCGTTCGAATTGCCTTTGAAGACGCGTTCGAACGTTCTTACGAAATTTTAGAATTTTAAGCCTTCGCGTGCGTGCGTCGGGCGTTCGAACGCCCTACGGGTTTTTCATGCATAGTCCGAATTTTCCAGAAAATATTCAAACCATAACATGCAAATTACTACTAATAAACACTATATCAATAAGTTTTAGAAAATTTAATGTATAAAAATTAGTGTCATTAAACGGCAATAAACATGCCAATCAACCAGATGATCAAAACTACCAAAAGTAGATCTAGATACAAAAATCCTAAAACCAGAAAACTTGAAGACAAACCTGGAAATTGAGATTACAGAAACAATCCAAGTCGAGAAGATCTCTGTCCTTAAGAACTTATTGGCGCCGTCACAGGTGCTTTACGGATTCGTGTTTGCCAACGTTCTCCAAGGATGACTTGGATTCTACTTGTTCAAGGAGCACTCCTTAACAAGTGTTTGAACTAGGATTCAATGGTGGATTCTCTCTCAAAAACAAGGAACACAATGCCTTTAAAGGTAGATATTCTGTATATGTTTTTCTTATATCTTCATTTGGAATAAAGGCCTTCTTTTATAAGGCATAGAGGGTGCCATAGGGCACCCTGGGGTGGGGTTGCAACCCTCCAAGGATTGCAACCTCCCATACACCTCTGAAAAAATCCCAATGATCCATATACATATCATATTTAATGAATTATTGAGGAATTTACAACACATTTTTTCAAATCCGTATTCACTTTCAACCGAATCAATCGAACGAAATAATATAACGAATCTGACTCAAATTACCACCTCTACCTGAAGCCTCATATAACTAAAGGGTTATATATATATATTTTTCAATAGCTAATTTCATATTTCTTGTAACTGGAGCCATGCAGTAGCAAAAGAAAATATTTAATGAAGTTTAGAATTTTGATGCTAGTATTTAATTGATTTATTTTATTATTTTGCAAATTGCATTTTAGAATTTTGATACTTGTTATTTATTTATTTTTTTAATTATATTATTCCTTTGAATTTAATCCCTATTTATTGAATTTCTATCTCTATCACTGATCCACATGATGATAAGACCGAGTTTACGCCTAGCTCGCACATATATAAAAATTGAGTTCAAATATTCTGTCTTATCAATTGTGCTAAAAACTCACCGCCATCAAACTGCCAGTTTTATAGTGTCACAGTACTACCTCCATCACGTTGGTGCCTTGGTGGTCTCTGATCTATCGATCATACTTGTAAATTATAACTACTGATCGATGAAAAATATATAAAAATAAGAAGAAATGATAATTCATTAAAATACAAGATTAATTCTCAATATTTTTGCTACTAATAATCATATGCTTAAAAGCAATTAGGAAAGCGTTTGCAGGGGTCCTCAATTGACGTGGTTTGGTAGTGTAGGGTTCAGGATCTTATTTTTAGATCTTGAATATGAATATAAAGAGTGTATTTATTATAAGAGTTTGAGACAATCATGATTTTATATGTTTCGTTTAAGCCTGAAATGAGAGGTTTGGAAAAAAGTTTTTGCAGGGCTCATATATAACAATAACGTAGTAATTCTATTGCAAAACTATCAGTAGCTAAGCTATGCATATGCATACCTTACAGGGTCCTCAATTTGTTTTTTTTTTTTTTAAATAACTAACTGTGAAGTGTCTTAAATTTTTTTTATTATAATATAATATATTATGATCAAATATCTCAAAATGTAAAAATAAAATTTAACTCAAAAAGTATTAAGATCGGCCTGTACATACAAAATGATTGTTTTTTATTATTATCATCCCATGTAAAAGATGAATAATTACACAGCGCTGTTGTTTTGTTCGAACAGAGGAACGAAGCAGCAAGTCATCGTATGACGTGTTCATCCAGCAAAACAACATTTTTCATAATCGTATGATATATGATTATGAAATGCAACATGCATTGGGATTCTCATCACTAAATAGCTGAGGTGGTGGGATTCGTTCAGTAATGTAAAGTGGCTGGTAATAGTACATCATTCTCTTCATATTTTCCTCATCAATATTATTGCTCATGTTATCTCCTCCTTCCTTTTTAGGCTCTTCATTTTTTTCTTCTCCTTTATTCTCACTCTCTTCTTTTTTAGCTTCTTCTGCTGCTGGTTTTTCCTCTTCTGGCGGTTTGGCTTCTTCTGCAGCTGGCTTCTCAGCCTCCACAGCTTCTTTTTTCTCTTCTTGCTTCTCGGGTTCTGGTGCCGGCTCCGGCTCCGGCGCCGGCACAATCTTTGCTTGTTTTCTGGTGCTTCTATAGACATAATCCACTAGTTTGTTTGCGTCCATGGTTCCAGTAACTGTTGCTTTCCCTGTGCTAAGCTCTGTCACTACTGATTGCACTCCTGCAGTATTACATTTGAAATTAAGTAAGGATCAGTTTGGAGAATCCTACCGTTTTTGAATATGTTATTAAGATATTATAAATAATTTTAACATTAAAAAATACTAATAATATTTTATTTTTGCAACATTAGGATCCCGTCGTCAAACCATCCCATCATGACTTAAACAGAACAAATAAAATCTCCTACAGTCTCATACTCTTATAAGAAACGCATCTCATTAATTCGAACCCAATATATCAAAGACAGATCCTAAACTCTAAAAGACAGATCCTAAACTCTACACCACCGAGCGAATTCAAACACTCTCAAAAACGACTCTAAATTGATCAAAGAAAACAAAAATATTTTTCTACTAAATAGTGTCGCTACAGAGATCTTTAAATATCATTATAAAATTATTCATGTCAACTTAAATCTTTTTGATTTTAATATAACCATACCCATTAAAAAAAAAAATATCACCTCTCATTTTGAGTATCTTTCGCTTTAGTTGGTCAGCACAGGCCTCGCAATGCATGTTAATGTTGAGTTCCACAGTGGCAAGTCCACTAACCTGAAGTCAATTATACATTAAAAATAAAAGAGGAAAATCATAATAAATAACCTTATATTTATATTTTGCTTATGGTATTGGTATATATAGATTGATGATTTTGAATTATTATTAATATTGGACCTGCGATGTGACGACTTCAGGCATAGGTTCACCCTCAACTGCTGGCAATGGAGATAAAACTTTGGGTCTTCTCTTTGTTTTTTTCATAATTTTTGCACATACTGCTCGTGGCTCCACTATTCCCTTGATGGTCACTTGGTTTTGGTCCATGTCTATTGTAACACCTTCCACTCCTGTTAATATGTACAAAATAAATATAATTATAATTGAGAAGAATCATGATATAATGATGAGTTGAGTTTGTGTTAAATACCGAATTAATTAAGTGGAATTCACTTGAGACCGAATTAAGTAAATGTTGATTCAGTAGTTAACATAAATATAAAAATATTAATTAAGAGACCTTTTATTCTCATAATTGACTTCTCAATCTTCTTGGCACATCCCAAACAATGCAAATCCACAAACAACACCAAAGGAGAAGGTGGCTTTGCCTCCTCCTCTTTCTTTTCTTCTGCTGCTGCTTTCTCTTCTTTTTTCTCCTCAGCTGCTGGCTGAGTCTCAGCTTTGGCTTGCTCCTGCTCCTGCTCTCAAGTTAAATTAAGCCCAATTCAACAACAATATTAGACACTACTTATAAAGAAATCTAAAGTCTTCAAGCAAATTAAGTCAAAATCTAATTCTATGCATATATATACATATATCTCACCTGCTTAGCTTCCTCGCCCATTATTTGCACTCAATTAACTTCAATGATTCAAAAGGAAGCAAATGAATTGAAACAAGAACTGTTGGCGACTAAACTGAGAAAGATGATAATGGTCTATATATGTATACGTAAAGAATGATTAGGTTTAATGGGAATGGACGGTGGGGTTAATGAAAAATTGTGTGTGACTCCAGGGCACATGCAATGCCACTAAATGTACGAAGAACCTCTCAATTTAATAATATTTCTTTTCAATTTTCAAAGCTGAAGATGAAGAGGTAGCAAAAGGGGAGAAACCAGTGAAGCAGAGATTGCAGATTTATAGAGATTCTATACTGTGGTAGGTAGCTTAATGGCTTGGAAACTGTCCAATTAATTTTAAAAAATTTAAAAAAAAAAATTCTATTTTTTTATTATTATTTATTGATAATGACCCCGCATCTACATTAAAATTATATCTTTCTTTCATTCACCCTCCGACTTATCATAGAGGGATATTTGGTTATGTGTCACACTCACACATATGTTAAATTTTTGTTGGCTCACAATCTCGATACCTATACATTCCATGCATCTACTGTGGGACACGTCACACCTATACATTCCATGCATCTAAACCTTCAGATCTATTCTTTATTGATTGATCCTCCACTTAATTAAAAATAATATTATGTTTACAGAATTTTATAAGTGAAGTATTATTGTTCCTCAATTTATGCTTTTTAATGGTTAGGAACAAAGTCAGAGTACTTACTATATATTCATTCGTAGGATATATAATTCAGTAAAATTAAATATTAGGTTTTATGAGTGAATTTCACATCCACTTGAAAAAATGTTCTTACGGCAAATATAAAAAACTTATAACAATGCTCGATTCTTAATTTTTGCGTAACAATTAGTCTCATGAGTTTTTATAAAATGGTATCGAAATCAAATTCATGAATAAGTTTCATTCTATCAAATAAGAACTAGATAAAAGTCTGATTTGTACATGACAGTAGATATTAGAAGCATCTTATATCAGCTAAGATGAATCTTGGACCATACTACCCTTCCATCTGATCAAGACTAGACAAAAAGATTGGTTTATACATGAATGTAGATGTAATTAAATACTTTATCCAACATCAATTTAGCATGGATCTTGAGTAAATTAAGTATGTAAGGCTATACCAATTCTCAACTCATGAATTAACTTTAATGTAAGAGTTTAGTATACGGCTTTATAAATAAATAAATTTATGTATAGAATAGAAATAAATTAATTTATATACGTGGAAGTGTGACAATGCAAAGTGCATTGCATTCAATGCCGTGCAAGATATCAAATTAACAAAAGTGATAGATATTCATGAATTTGAAGGAAATGTTAATTAGTAAATTAAACCGTTCTTGCACAAATTTAGCACTAATTACTTGGCAAAGTAAAAAGGATCAAGTTGGGATGGGCGAAACGTGGAGATGCGAAAATACAAGGAGTTTTTGCGTGTAAAGGTCATCTATATTTTATAAAGTTAACATCACATCACATGGGATGTCACCCTTTTGAAATCACGAAGCTAATAGCTTTTTTCTTTTCAACATCTTTCATTTCTTTTCATCAAAAAGCGTGTATACATTTTACTAACAATAAGAGCGCTCTCTCTCTCTATACCCGATAAGGTTCCGGTTTAGAATCGAAACCGAACCGCAATCAAACCATATGGAATAGTAAGATTATAACTTCATACAGTTCCGATTCCAAAATCAAAATCAAATCAAAAATTTTTCAGTTCGGTTACAGTTCCCAATAATATGGAACGTAAATCGATTTTTTCCGGTTTAATTCGGTTCTACTGTTACAAAAAAATTGGAACCATAACTAAACCGATTTGAACCGTTCGATTACGATTCCAACTTCCTGGAACCGTAAATTATTCGGTTATCGAACCGAACTGGTGGCTTGTTATGTCTCTCAACTAAGCTTGGCATAAAATCTCAAAATTCAGTGTAGGGCTGAGTATCGGTTCTGGTTTTACTCAGAATCGGTTGGAACCAGATCGATTTTTCGAGTTTGGAATCAGAATCGGAATCAGAATAGGTTGGAATCGGACCGGTTCCGGTTCCAAAATGTCATGGACGGAACCGAAACCGAACTGAAACCTGTTGTGGGAACCGGATTTAGAACCAATTTCGGAACCAAATTAAAACTCAATTTAAACCCAGTTTCATAATCAGTTTTAAAACACAATTTAAACCCAATTTCATAATCAGTTATAAATTTCAATTTAAACTCAATTTCATAACTGAAATTAAAACCTAATTTCATAACCCAAATTAAAATCAAATTTAAACCCAATTAAAATCCAATTTAAACTCAAACACTTCCTATAAGAATATTATGTATTGAGTCAAAAATATTATGTACTATTCAGTTTTATTTATTATTTTATTTATGTATGAACAATTGTCAAAAATATTATGTAATACTCAAGTGTGAGAAATAATTATATTTTCAAAGTTTGACAATAATAAATAAATAGAGTAAATTAGAATCGGTCCGGAACCGAATTGGAACCGATTTTTTCACAATAGGTTTCGGTTCCACGCGGAACTAAATTGGAACCGATTAATAGGGTACTCTATTTAATTGGATATGTTCATGTTCCACTTAATTAGGAACCAGTTTTCTCTGGGTAAGTTCCGGTTCCACATGGAACCGGAACCGAAACTGATTTTGCTCACCCCTAATTTAGTGTAAGATTCATATCGATTTTTTATTCTTTTTAAAAAATATAATAAAAAATTAAGATGAATTTTTATCATGATTAAAACATCAGATCGAGTTTTATGATTATTTTTTATCTCGAATTCATGATGTGACTCAACTTGCTTAAAAAACCTTGAATTCGGATCAGGATTTCAATTTTTCTATCTTTTAATATGGGATTCGGGACGACTGATAGGAATTTAGGACCTTTCTTCATCCCTATTATACAATCAGGTCGTTATTAGGATTAGTAAATCATGGTTCGGTATGAGTGATTACTATTATAAATTCTCTAAATATATAGTTTAAGTGTTGGAGAGACATGTCCCTTAAGTAGTGTTTAATGGGAAAAACACAATGATGAAGGGACATGTCCTTTAAATTAGAAGGATTAGTGCCTAGGCTTCAAAAGACATAAGGAAATTGGTATAATCCTTAGGAGAGTTACACCCCAAATCAAAGGATACCCTTAAAGGTACCCTTTCATGCCTATATAAAGAGGCATTGAGGGTTCATTCTAAGCATCCAGAAAAACAAATAAGCATTCCATTTGTTTTAAAGAGTCTTCTTCAAAGAGAGTTTCCTCCATTTCCTTGTTCAAGTTCTTGTTAAAGGTGTGCCCATTCTACAAGAAGCATCCAAGTAATCCTGGGAGAATGTTAGCCACAAAACCATCCGTAGAGCACCGAGGCGGGACTAATAAGTTCTTAAGGATAGAGGCAACTCGACTTGGACCAAGGTTTGATCATTTTCTACATATTCCAGGTTTTTCTAAGTCCTATGGTTTATTTTCAATTTGGCATGATAAGAATGAATTGATTCCATTATTGTGATTTAGATAAATTCACATGTTAAATTTCGTTTGATGACACTAAATATACAATAATTACCAACCCTACTCTCGACCTCTTAAATTAGTTTTGAGTATTTGAATTACTGAATTTTTAATAGTTCAGTCCGAATATTTGAACTAAAAAGAATGACAAAAATCATCAATTCTAAGATAGATAAGCCAAGAGATGTTCTACTCGACCAATAAATGGTTTATTACATAAGAGAAATTTAGATGTGATAATACTATGGGTTAATTAATAATTCTATTTTTCCTTTAATTTTAAATTTAATATACATATTATTTTTACCTTCATCCCTCGTAAAGTCTTTCTTTTATCACGGAACTAACTAGTATTTGATAACTGATAAGATGATGATGGGATCGGTCAGGGTTTCCTTTTGTTCCACCATCTCACCAAGTTTCACCGAAAAGAATATTAATGTTCTGGTAAATTTCTCCTTTTAATTCCATCAAATAAGATGAAAACATCTATAACAAGGAAATCGAAAGCTTTATTAGTTTGGTATGATCTTTGTTATTACTTTTTTTATTATCAACAGAGAAAGATGGCCGACTTACTTTACTTGTGTACTAACACGTGGAAATGACTCAGCATGGGACAACAACTGTCAACTGCTACAGACCAGTCCCAATCAACCAGAATGAATTGGTCTAATAAATCATCATATACTGTTCCTGAAATCTTTATGGGTATTCGAATTTTTTGATTCACCAATACAAAATTCATAATATTTTTCATTTCGAATCCCAATTTCTTATATAAAAAATCTCGGATTATTATCGGGATATGTAATTTTTCATTTTTTATTATGATTCAAAAATTGATATGAATTTAGAATGAGTTTAATCCTAAATTTATAATTAAAACGAGATAATTTTGTGTCCAAATTCAAAAATCAATATAAATTCAAAATTTCACGTCCCTAATTTATAAATGATATATCCATCCTAGTGATCCAGTTATTACAACTTATTTATTTACTGTGTTCTTACAACGGACTTTGAACAGACAGTAAACTGAACACAAAAGTACAATTAACAAAAGTGATACAGTAATCAACAATACAAATAAAATAGAAGACAATTGCAGGCAGTGAGTTGAGAATAAGGCACAGATCAGCAACAGGAAGAATTCCGAGGCTTGTTGATGTGGCAACAATCTCCTTAAAACAAATTCGTCCCCTACCGATCGGTGCAGTAGAGCGCGAGACGTCTGTTTCCCAGGATGCAACGGAAAAATAGACGAAATTGGGCACCACCAAGTCCGACTTCAACGAACAACTGAAGTGCTTGAACTCTCTCTCAAAAGATTTCCGTAATAACAATTTTCTCTTGTGTGTAATGTATGTAATTCTAAAAAACGAAAACACTACTATATTAAAAGAAAATAACATGCCAATTAAGTTTCATCAATGAGAGGCTTTACACTTGTTGTAACCATCAAGTTGATTAATGTCATTAATCTCAAATTGTAACCACAAAAAGTTGATTAATTGTCATTGATTCAACTGTTATGGAACATAAAAAGGCTTGGAAAAAATAAAGAGACATCCAAAAATTGGCTGGGCCAGGCTCGCTCAATTGGTCCGGCATTCGTGTACGCAGGTGCACACGAGCCAAGCTTGATTCGGATTTGATTTGCACCCCCCCCCCCCCGCGCACGTAGAGAGAGCCTCTATCTTTATAACTCTTACCCATTTACATATGAGCAATCATATATAAGCATAATATTCACTCTATAGCTTTCCCATATGGGACAAGCTTACTTTTCTTTATTTTCCAACACCAATTGGTGAACTTTGAGTAACAATTTCTCATTCACCCAAGCACCATTTTAAGCATATAAATATACCATTTCGAAGTACTCACGGAGGAGTATCCGAATCATTCAATAACAACCACTAACACGAAGTGGACCATGCTTAAAATTGAGCCTCAAAATGCTTACTCATAAGCATTTTTTCCAACACCAGTAACCACACATTCACATTGCGTTTCAAAAATAATCAATTTTCACCAACCAACTCATCTTCTGTATGATGCAAAGTTAAGTTGGTTGGTTCAAGTCCAGCCAAAAAGCTCCCAGTGATTTTGTTGTTGACCATTTTCATTGTCTTTTTTTCCAATTCAATTATTAAAGCTGGAGTTTATGTGGGTGTGATTTATTGGAATTCAAGCAATCGATTGAATAAATTATTTCTCATTGTTATGATTTATAACTATCTTTAGGATGAGTGGTTAGTAGAATCTAGATGATTGTTTGGCTTATTTAATTAAAGAAAAAGCAATCACACACAACCACCCATTACTCTTTCAACCCTCATCCACCTACCAATTGTTCTGGATTAACATTTCATAATTTAATTTTGAGAAAATAACTTCCGGGTCTTTATTATTCATTAGGTTCCTTATTTTTTTATAATTACTCATCAAATCTCTGCTATTTAAACAGTAAATGATCGTTGTTACATTGACAATATTTTTTTAGAGTAGTAGTAGAGACAACAATCAAGATGTCCCGTCCAGCCTCAGCCTCAGTCTCGTCTTGATTATGATTCGAAAGGAAAAAAAAAAACTTGAATAATGATCAATTTTTGAATCGAAATAAAAAATCATCCCAAATCGTGAATAAAATTTTTATTTATCTTGATTTTTCGTCCCGAACCCCAATTGATTTGTGAGATTTTCTATAATAATACTTGATGGGTAATTATAAAAAAAATGAAGATTTAATTTTTTTCCCTTTTATTATTATTATTATTATTATTTGAATTATTATTATTATTTATTTTTATTATTATTATTATTATTATTTGAAATTATTATTATTTGAAATTATTATTATTTGAAATTATTATTATTATTTGAAATTATTATTATTATTATTATTTGAAATTATTATTATTAATTTGAAATTATTATTATTTGAAATTATTATTATTATTATTATTATTATTATTATTCTTATTTGAAATATTTTATATTATTATTATTATATTATTATTATTATTATTATTATTTGAAATGCATAACTAATATTATTAAACAAATTAAGGAAAAAAAACTAACATTTGAAGGACCATATGATATGCGTCGATTTGCATGGTTTAGTGAGATTTTATGTGTGGTTATCATAGTTTGTGACTGGACAAATTATGGACACATAATTTATTCCATGACATATATACTTATATCATAGGGCACTAGGGTAATTTATTACGAATAATATGGATTATTTGTAACGTTACACATGCCAGAACATTTTCATATCTAATGTGTATTTATAATTGATACATAATTTGATTAGATACAAATTAAAATTTTGACACATGTCAAATGAATAATTATTTAATTAATTAAAAATTAATTAATTTAATAATTATTTATTAAAAAATATACTTGGAATATTCTTTTCCTTTCTTAATTAATTAAAAAGCTTATTAAGCAAGCTTTTGTCATGGAAAATGTGAGACTGACTTAATTTTGACCATGTGTGTTAATATGTCAAAATGATTAAATTGCCCCTCCTAGTATAAATACCCTAAAGTTTTGGTCATTGCTTAGATTTTTAGGGTTTTGGATTTTGTTTCTAAGCTTGAAAGGTTCAAGAGAAAGCTTAGAATTAGGGCTTTTGATTTGGTTTGATCATGCATCAAATTGGAAGTATGGATGCGTTATTTAGGAGCTCCTACAAAGCCTTGCAAGGAAATTAAGGTATTTTCTTTTATCCTTTGTGTTGTAAATTATTTACAATTAGTTTCTAATTAGATATACTAGATCTATGCTTGTTTGATGAGATTATGATGATAGAAACCAAATTAGGAAGCCTAGATTTGTATGTGTAAAGCTAATTAGGCTATTTAGTGTAATTAGACCTAATCAACGTGTTAGACACCAAATTGTCATTCTAGAATTACTTGAATCATTCCTTGGTGACTTATAATTATTTTTTATGGTGATGGATTCTCTATTGGTGATTATGGATTTGGTTTTGCTTGAATTTTGAATTAATTAGGGATTAATTTGATTAATTATGAAATTAATTAAATTGAGGATTGATTTGTGAAATTGAAGTATTGTGTATGAAATTGGAAGTGTGATAATACGTAAAAAAATTTCCTGAAATTTTCGAAATTGTTCCTGAAGTGTTTCAAGAAATTTATGGAAATTACTATAATTCAGCTACTGCTACAATACACATGTCACTATAGCAGTGACTGATCTGGTATCGCACATGATCCAATTGTCTGGTTATCCCGGTCAGTCAGTTCAATGATCCGGTAAGTAATTAACATGTAACCGCGAAAAGTATTTCCAAAAATTTTGTCACAAGTCTATATGAGTAATCACACTTTAATATTTGATATTAATGTGTGATATATGTGAAATATGGATAAATTAGAAGTATTTGATAATGATTAATTTATCCGGATTAAAAGTATTTTAAAAGTCAATTTCGCCCGCCGACGTGAATTTATTATTTTTTCTCCAACAGAAATGGTATCAGAACAGGTCTGATCTTGTATCCATAATACATTTACAATAATATATGATATTAAATTTCAATTTAGTGTTTATACATGATTTAATTTATATATTCCTTGAATTTTTTGGTTCCGCGTTAACGAAAACGTAATATAGCCTTAACAATTAAGTTGAGTTTTACTAGTAGAACTAATTTGTCAAGATATTAATCAGGATTAAATATCTATATTTAATGTAAATTCCAAGCCATAATCCCATTTTAGGTAAATCACTGTTGATAAGGCTCAATAGTAACTTATGTGAAGGAATACTTGTTTCTAGATTCGCATTGTCAATACAAATATAAATGTTTTCCAGATGCTATGATCGTATCGTGCCAAAGCTATGTAGCTATGGTTGATGGTAGTTCGTTTCTGTCGGTAGAACTTATACAATAATAAGTAAACTCAAGTGAAAGTAGAAACCATGAACGTGCCCAAGTTGTCGGGGCTACATCAATATCTTGAATTTTTCATTGACAACTATAGCCTTGAATATGACACATTGTGAACGTGCCAAAACTGTCACAACGAAAAATGGTTCAGGACCAAAATCAGAAATCATAGTGAGTGTGATTGGCAATGAGTTGTCTACTAGTGAATATACATAGACGAGAACGTGCCAAAGTTGAAGGGCCGAAATATATTCATGGGGTCTGATTCCCACTTTGGAATTCAATTTAATTATTGAATTCTAATATTTATTTGGGGATTACTGTTAGGATTGGTGCTCAGAGTGCCAATCCGGATCGTATTTATGTCTGATTCATAAATACGAATAATTCATTTTTCCATAATATTACTTATTTAATAATAGCACCTCTTGTCTTTTATACAAATATTCGATCTAATTGCGATTAGATATCTAATTATGATTAGATTGAAACTAAATCTGATTTAGTGATACGTGTATATTAGACAAAGACCCTAGGATTTATAACATAGTGCGCAGTTACAACGTAGTTTGTAATTGACATTGGAAAGCGTCACTATAAGTTGTATATCCTTAAATAAAGTTCCTGGTAAAGATTTACTAACACGGGTCGGTCAGTAAAATCCGCTAAGACCAGTACATGTCGTATATCGTGACTTGGTTCGATGGTTTATCCCAATAAACCATAAGTCTCGGGAGACTCGTATAGACATGTAGCTGTTTATTTGATAAATACTGAACGACTCACTGAAGATTTCCTAATAGATGTTATACCAACATTAATAGGAATCTTCTCGAGTTGAGTGAGCATAGTGGCCCTTTGACTTGAGATACCACTGTGGATATATGAGTTATCCTCTACACTTTGATGGCAGTCACGTCATCGATCTATTTAGATCAGACATCCGTCTGTTCGTTGGGTGTGGACTGATGCTAATGATATCCTGTGCGTATCAAGATAGAATCCATCAGTCATGTGTACATGGCATATGCATCCTACACGTGTTTACGATCTAGTAAATCCATGGCCGTGGTATAACTTCAGAAATCAATTCCGAATGTTATTTAAAGATCGTAAATTTGAAAAGTCGATTATATTATACCATACGGATTTGACGTTCTTATCTATATCCCAAGTATAATATGGATAGCTTGTGACGGAGAGATTATGCGTATGCAATGACCTCGACTTGTATAGTTTAGCGAGATTATCCGTGGTCGTCATAATTCATGAGTGGGTGAATTATGGACACGAAATTGAATTTCATGACGGATAAACCTGTTGGATAATTATGACCCATAACATCACTATTTGTAAAAGACATGATGTTTTTGTACAAATTAACTATGTGACAAAGCAAATTAACGCTCACACAGGTAGGTGTTTGTTATGAATGTGCACGATGTACATGCAATACTCGTTGTCGTTCTTTACGAATGGTGTCTGATAACCGCGAAGATAAAATAAAATTCATTAGGGGCGATATGAGTAATGAGTCTTTAGATGACATATCATTGACTCTTGAGACGCATTCCAGTGGATATTTGTATCACGCGATTCGCAATTTACATATACAGTTTCGAAGAGAAAGACAACAATTAAGTCTCAGGAATCTGACTTTAAAATACCCTATTTGCCAATTTATAAGAAAATTAGATGGGAAGCTTGTCCCTGGCACATAGATGTCATTCAAGTCGTTACTCCTGTATATATTATTATTTCTTTGTCTTTAACTAATAATTGTGATTTGTTTTGTTATTTTCTTTTATTTTCACCGACAGGATCCATACTTTTTGACTTTAACGATTTATTTTACTATTTAGCTAATAATTATCATTTGGCAGATACTAGTGCTATTATTACTCATCTCTTTTCAAGATCTATAACTTAAGCTCATCATTGCTCTCTTGTAGACATCCAAATTTGAGAAAGTAATATTTAAAAAAAAAAGAAGCTTCAAGAGGACGAGTTGTTAACATCTGTGTGTTTTGCGGTACTAGTTCTGGTTCTAAACCAGAATTCGCTGAAGCAGCACAAGAATTAGGTAGAGTCATGGCTGAGAGAAATATGCACTTAGTATATGGCGGTGGCAATCTTGGACTAATGGGGTGAGTTTCAAGGGCTGTATAGGAAGAAGGTAGTCAAATTTTGTGAATCATCCCAAAATCGTTGGCAGAGGTGAATCTTATTGGACAATCAAACGGAGAGGAATGCATCTTGCCAGGTATGTCGAAAGACTTATTGAAATGATTAACCATGCTGATGCTTTTATTGCTTTCCCAGGTGGCTTGGGCACAATGGAGGTAATTTTTACAGTGCTATCTTGGGCGAACTTGAACATACACTAGAAACCAATTAAACTGTTTAATATTGATGGATTTTTTTACTTTTTTTTTTATTTCTTGAAGATGCGCAGAGAAATGGTTTCTTTCAAAACCCGTAAAAGATATCATATTCACTACTAGAATAGCCAATGATTTAATTGACCAACTCTGAGCCTTTGAACCAAAAATTGACCATATCATTTCCAAGATAAACTGATCTGATAATGATCGTAGTAACAAGTGTCGGATAAATCTGGATCTTAACCTTTAGTTTTCTTTTTAGATGTAGAATTACACGCTAACCAGGTATTGTCTTCTAAAATTTCCTTCTTCTTTTTAGGCATTGGGGACAATGTCTCAATGCCTAGTTGTAGGCATTGCATTTTTGCATATCAGCCCAATGATGAGCCTCGAATGGAGCACTACTTTTTAGTTGCGGAAGTTGCGGAAAGCGGTCGTCGGAAGGGAAAGGTCAATAGTCGACATTTTTATTGGATTTGGTTCGCTTGTTCAAGTTTCAGGTTCGCTCGTTCGGTCTCAGTTTTGAAATCATCCGTGGCCCAAAACCCTCGCAAGCAACATTTCCTTGGCCTAAACACCAAGCCCACCTAAACCAAAGCCCACGCCCATTTGAACCAAAACAATAACCAGGTGCCAATTTCCTTCCCACCCACGTGAACACCAACTCCACCAAGCATAAATTGACAAAATAAATTAAACCAATTCAGCATTAGCCACCCATCCTCCACTAACCTTCTTCCCTGCACGCCCATTACATAAACCCATGCACCCATAACCACCCATCACTCTACTGACCAACTTGCAACTACCAATACCAAACCAAAAAAAAACCACAACCAAACCCATACACCTCACGTGAATCACCTTTAATCAAACACAAAACAACAAATGGAATCATGCACTGCACTTAACAAACACTACCCATGACAAACCACCTATCCTATCCCCATTCCAACCACCCATACTACCCATAACCACCCATGCAAACCCATACCACACCCATATCATTCATGCATCCTCCAAGCCAAAGACCAAAGAATAAACACACAAAATCAAAAACGCTCCTCTCTCGGCAGCAACATAAACCCTAGCTAACTAATTCAGCTGACTGCCAACAGAGCCATAGACCTCACACATCTTCAGCCACAAAAGACTCTCCTTCAAGTCATTCCGATCCCTTTGAGCAGCGCCCATGACAACCTTCAACAGATAACAGATAACTTCACCTTGGATCACCTAGAGGGGGATCATGTAAACAAGCCTATCGACAGTCCCTGCCTCACACGCGAATCAACCACCATCAACAGCCCCACACTTCACGGCAATGACTTCTTCACGCCTAACAGCCTGCTTCACATACATACACCCTCCTCACGTCATAGCTTCACGACCACCCACTCCATTCAGGGGCTCTCACACAAAACTGCCGTGAGCACCTTCAAACATGTTTTGACGCCCTAAGCTCGTCAAGCCCTAAACACAGCCCTTAAAGTCCCCTCTGGTTCACGCCACTGACGTACGCCATGAACCCTCACACGTACTTGATCAGCTCACAAGAATAAAGCCTCTATCCATTTTCCTTTGCTCCACGCCTCACTGCCCATGCACCGTCTGAACCAAACTGCAACCACCTTCATCTTCATAAACTCACACCAGTAACCACACTCATCAGCACCTCATTCACGCCTGACCAGACTGCACACCGAGACTCTAACCAACTCCCTGATTCACGCCTGCTACTCCCTCACAAACAGCCACCTTCAACGCCTAAACAGTGCCCTCACAGCCCTCACAGATAGCCTCACAAAATAGCCAGTTCACTACCCTTTGTGTCTCTCTACTCACGGCTAAACAAACCACAGCTCACGCTACAAACTCCTCTCGGCAGCAGACCACTCACAGCCACTGCCAGCTCAACCCACGCCCACTGCACCTTCACTGCTCGAGTCTCGCACCAACACGCCCTTGCATGATAACATACCTTCAGCCCACTGACCAGCCATGCATCACACCCTCAACGCAAATCACACCCTCACGTAGCCAACAGCCCTCCTCATCAAACTGCCGAACCAAACCTTCAACCATGCAGTCCCATGCATGCGTTAAACACAACAGTGAAGTAGTCTCTCCTTCGACCTAGTCAGCACGCATCACTTTCCTCTCTCTCATGATAAACACGAGCCAAACCGACCAACGTAACCACCCCCATCACCCCCTCACCGCATGAAACTGCACTGCCGTGAAATGCCATGAACCTACTGCCATTGCCAAGCCGTGAACCCTGCTGTCCTCCAATGCCACAAACCCTAGAGCAGCAGCAGCCCCTTTTGCCACTTGAATCCATGCAGCCCATGCATACGTAGAAACAGTGGGGATTACATGAAGATTTAAGTGAAAACAGTGAGAAAACAGAGGAAAAATAGACTGAAAATAGCGAGCGGAAACCGCGAGTGAAAACAGTGAAAACGGACCCGTGGAAATAGTGGACCGGTGAAAACAGAGAAAACAATGAACCTGTGAAAACTACAGAAACAGTGGACCAGTAAAAATAGCAAAACGATATCCCTTCCGGCACCGTGGAACGCACTCCCGGAAAGCAACTAAAAAAGTAAGACCTGATGGCACCCTTTTATCTTATTTCCGTTATTTATTTTCTAAACATGATGTAGTCGTTTAAGTTTATTATTGCTTTATGCATGATTAGGATGTTTATATGTTATAGTTTTATGCATGACTAGTTGGTTGTGCTTGAGCATGATTTAATTGTTTAGTATGATATTTATTTTCCTGCATGATTAGGTTGTTTAGTATGATGTTTAATGCATGATTAGTTGGTTGTTTCTAAGCATGATGTAGTCGTTTAGTATGATATTTACTTTCTTATGCATGATTAGGTTGTTTAGCATGATGATGTTTTATGCATGGTTAATAGGTTGTTCTTAAGCATGTTGTGTAGACTTGGTAATATTGCACAAATCCATTCATTACAAACGACATAAGTAAGGGACCATTCCGAACCAACGGTTTGAGGTCTTCCCTGCGAGGGGTGAGTGCGGCCTTAAATCATTTTTCCCGGTTCACACCGGGTGGCGACTCCATGTTATTTCGTACTTCCCAACCGAGCCCGCGAGCCCGAACAGCGTCGCCCAGCTCCTGTGTCCTACAGTCTGGCGACTCCACTGGGGATAGAGAATCGGCCCGGCCCCGAAATAATGTTTTGTAATGTTTGTGATTGTGTTTTAATTAATCATGACTACTGTGTTTATGCCTGTGTTTTAGACTATTGTCATTTGTGTTTATGTTTGTGTTTTGGACTGTTGTCATTTGGATTTATTTGGACTCTTTGTTAAAAGATATGAACTCGTTTTCGTTTAAATCGGGACAAGTTCATGTCCTTTTGACAATTAGGTCAAAATTTCTGAAATGCCGATGGGCCAGTTTGTTTTATGTTTGTTTTTTGGACCTTTGTCATTTGGATTTAGTTGGACTATTTGTTAAAAGATATGAACTCGTTGTCGTTTAAACCGGGACAAGTTCATGTCCTTTTGACAATTAGGCCGAATTTCTGAAATGCCGATGGGCCAATTTGTGTTTGGACCTTTTATCATTTGAAGTTATTTAGCCGTGTTATCGCAAAAGTGTAAACTTGTTGGGCCTTTTCAACAGGGACAAGTTTGCATTGCGCAATAGTGTGATTGAATACTTTAAAATGATAACGAGCCAATTAGTGTAAATTATTTTGAATATGTTTACATCATACATCATGTCACGCATACACGCATCATGTTAACCCTTTTTGTCTTAAAAGCCATAGTAGACTCCCGTTGGATTAGGAAAGAAGAAAGATCCGTCAAAAGAATCGTCAACCAGAATAAGTGAGGCAGTCAACGAAGAATCCCGCCTGGATCAATTGGAAGCCAAGGTAGCCGAGATTTTTGAGCAGTTGCAAGTCCTGAACAATGATGTGACCAGTTTGACCGTGCCCTATACAGCTAGTAACAGAGACTTGTGCAACCAGAATGAAAAGATCATTGGGAAACCTTCAAAGACCGAGTCTACTTCCTCAAAGACTTCTCCTATCAGAAACAGACAACTCTCCAGTTTGAGTAAACCATGTCAAAAGATGTTTGAAAAACTGAAGATGCAATGAGAATAAGAGTTAAAGGGATAATTGTTGTTCTACCTCAGAAGTCTGGCACAGAAAATCTCTGACTTTAGATTTCAGCACTTGTCGGAAAAAATCAGATGACTGACACATTGGTGACACTAGCTGCGGCTTGAGAAAATCCAGAGAAATTGGTGATGGGACCACTTGTGTTGACAACTGCAAGCAAGCCGGTGTATGAGACATGAGAGATATCGGATGTGGAAGCCGATGACAGAAGGCCTTGGTATTATGATGTTCAGAGGTATCTGAAACATGAGAATTCTCAGAAGAAATAAGCAGAAAAGACAGAAGATTGGGAAACAAGGCAATGAGACTACCAGATTTGGGAAATGAGGAATTCACCAAGTCGGTCAACGTAAGCAGATTGAAACTGCACTTTGCTGGAAAAAAAAATTGAGCGGTCACGAGGGAACAGGCGGAAGACCTAACCCACAGGATAGGAATACATACATGCATACACGTAACTTGCATTCTTGTTTTGTGTTTTGTTTTTACAGATTTCAAACAGATGGGAACCATCAAGGGGCGACCGGGGACATATGGCGCCGAGGAGCACAATGAGGATCCAACCCATCACGAAAAGGGAGTATCTCTACACTTGCATACTTACATGCACACGTATTTATTCTGTTGTTTTGTATTTGCAGGTTTAAAGAAAAAAAAAAAAAAGAAAGAGAAGAGAGAAAGAAAGAAAGCAGCAAAAAAAAAAAAAAAAACGGCGAGCACAAAAAAGACGACGGTGAAGCCACGATGACAGAAGAATTTCGGTCATGTCTGCTGGCCGAAGACGATGAACAAAGGCGGAGCAAGGAAAGCAGTGAAGATCAAAAGCGGCAAGCACTAAAGACGACGGTGATGCCACACTGACAGAAGAACTTCGATCATGTCTGGCTGAAGACAATGAAGTTAATGCTGAAAGGGAGGCAACCTATGCAAGTTGCTGTGATTCCTGTTTCAAGTTCTTGTAAAATCTCTAATTTTGTGTTATTTTTGCAGGTGAAAGCAAAGGCGGAGCAAGTTAGGACATAGGGATTGGTGCTTGGCAATCACAAGAATGGGAGAATTCATTAATGGTGGCAGAAATCTATAACTGTTTGGACCATTCACGACATGTTGAAGTGGAAGAGATCCACAACTTTTTGACATTTTAGAGCTTCCTTTGGTATTTTATATATTTCGTTGAAAGAATCCACAGCTTTTTGACGTATCACGATCTCCTTTGTTATTTTCTGTTATTTTCCTGGAACGAATCCACAACTTTTTGACATCTCACGATTTCTCTCGTTGTTTTTGCAGACATGATCCGATGGCCTTTCTTGACTTCTGATGACTTCTTTTGTGATCTAGCTAACCGTCATTCAGTGGAATATGTTATTGCAATTATTATTCACCTCTTTTGCAGGTCCTATAAATTCAGCGGCATTGCTCTCCTCAACACATTCAATATACATCCAAGTAAAAAAAAAAGATGGAAGCTACCTCACAGCAACGATTCAAGAAAATTTGTGTCTTCTGTGGATCTAACCCTGGTAACATACCTAAATTCTTGGAAGCTGCTAAGGAATTGGGGCGAGTCATGGCTGCGAAAAACATGCACTTGGTATATGGCGGTGGCAATCTGGGAATGATGGGAGCTGTTTCAAAAGCCGTTCAAGATGGTGGCGGTAATGTTTTGGGAATCATCCCGAGACCTTTGGCAGATGAACAGTTAATCGGGCCAACAAATGGAGACGAGCACATTGTATCAGGTATGTCTGAACGACTCCATGAAATGATTAATACTGCAGATGCGTTCATTGCATTACCAGGTGGACTTGGCACATTCGAAGAAATATTTACAGTGGCGTCATGGGCACACCTAAACGTTCACCGGAAACCCATCGGGTTGCTTAATATTGAGCACGTCTTCGATTTCTTGTTTGTGTTTCTTGCGGAAGCCAAGAGACATGAATTTGTCACCAAATCTGTGGAAGACATTTTCCTGACGGCAACAAAGGCCGAAGAGTTGATTGACCAGATCCTGGCTTTTGAGCCGAAGCTTGACCCTATCATCTCCAAATTGGACTGGACTGATAGTGATCGTGGCAAGAAGCGCAAATGGACATTGATCTGAATCGGTAATGTGCCCTGCTGACCAGGTATCCCAAGGCCTATTTGAAAGTTTGTGTTTTATTTGAAAAGTTTGTATTTCATTTTAATTATGAAAAAAAAAAAATAATGAAAAAAAGTAAAAAAAAAAAAAAGAGTGAAAAAAAAGAGAAAAAAAAAAAAAGAAAAAAAAAGAAAAAAAAATTGAAAAAAAAAAAAAAGAAGAAGAAAAAAAAAAATAAGTGAGAGAGAAGTCTTTGATAATTAGACATATGTCCGGTGATGACATTGAATGCTGTAGGGGGAAACCCTAGAAACGATAAGTGCGAGACACACTCTCTTCCGGTATCCTGAATGGATTGATCTTAGTTAGACTCACGAGCACTTGACTACGGGATCCTAGCAGTAGAAGCCTGAGTAGTTATCGAGGTGACTAGTTGAAGAGATATGTATTAGTGAATGACCGTTTGCCTGGGTGTCCACACTTGTTACCGATGCTATGATATATGATATGGTTGGAAATAAAGAAAAAAGTCTCTGAAATATAATAAAAAAAGAAAAGAAGAAAATAGACTACTTATAACCGATAAGCGTGTGAAGCTACCCATGGGCGAGTATTAGGACCACTATGAGGAGAAAATGCTACCTTAAAGGGTAGGTGTTGTCAGAAAAGAAAAGAAAAGAAAAGAAAAAAGAGAAAAAAAAAGAGAAAAAAAAAGAGGAAAAAAGAAAAAAAAATGAAATGAAAAGAAAGAGACAAAAGAAAAAAGATGAAAACCATATCATGTTGAGTATGCTGAAGTAATCACAGAATGTGATTAAGACATCCAGGTTGGTTAGACCCACTGGTTCGAATCTCTGAAACGAAATCATCGAGTTGGCCCACTTAAGGAACAAGCTGCGAAAGAGCCTTAGCAACACACACTAGGAGTCTAGTTCAGATCACCTATTCAGACGATCGGAGTTGAGTGTATCAAAGTACTTTGAAGGTTCTCTGGTTTCGACACGAAGCATTCGTTGAGGATGAAAATATGTTTAGCTATTAAGATTGTCTCGAGGAGAGCAATATAGTATGTCGAAATAAATCATTTGCATCATTATCATTTTTCCGGGTACGGCACTCTGCGGGTTGAGGCCCGCATCATTATCGTATCAGTCTTTGCCGGGTACGGCACTCTGCGGGTTGAGGCCCACATCACTATCAGTTTCGCCAGGTATGGCATTCTAGGCGAGGCCCACATCACATCAGTTCAGTATCAGCTCTGCTGGGTATGGCATTCTGGGGGCGAGGCCCACATCAGTTTAGTATCAGTTCTGCCGGGTATGCACTCTGCGGGTTGAGGCCACGTCATAATCAGTCTTTGCCGAGTATGGCACTTTAGGGGCGAGGCGGCCCATATCAGCTTGGGAGCGAGGCTCCACATCTTTATCAGCTCAGGGGCGAGGCCCATATCAGCTTGGGAGCGAGGCTCCACATCATCATCAGCTTGGGGGCGAGGCCCATATCAGCTTGGGAGCGAGGCTCCATATCAGTATCAGTGTGGGAGCGAGGCCCATCTTAGTATCAGTTCGGGGGCGAGGCCCACATCAGTTTCAGTCCCAAAGCCGGGGCCCACATCAGCATCAGCATCAGTTTTGGGGGGCGAGGCCCATATCAGTATCAGCATCTGGGGCGAGGCCCACATCAGTATCAGTTTGGGGCGAGACCCATATCTATATCAGTTTGGGGCGAGGCCCATATCAGTTTGGGCGAGGCCCACATCAGTTCAGTCTTGGGTAAGGCCCACATCAGCTATCAGTATCAGTTTTCAGAGATGAGTCACAGGGTCGAGGCCCACATCAGCTACAGTATCAGTTTGGGCGAGGCCCATATCTATATCAGTTTGGGGCGAGGCCCATATCAGTTTGGGGCGAGGCCCATATCAGTATCAGTTTGGGGCGAGGCCCATGTCAGTATCAGTTGGGGCGAGGCCCACATCAGTTCAGTCTGGGGGCGAGGCCCATATCAGTATCAGTCAGGGGGCGAGGCCCATATCAGTATCAGTTTGGGACGAGGCCCATATCAGTATCAGTTTTGGGCGAGGCCCATATCAGTATCAGTCTGGGGGCGAGGCCCATATCAGTATCAGCTTGGGCAAGGCCCATATCAGTATCAGTCGGGGGGCGAGGCCCATATCAGTATCAGTTTCGGGGATGAGTCCCAGGGCCGAGGCCCACATCAGCTTCAGCATCAGTTCTCAAAGATGAGTCACAGGGTCGAGGCCCACATTAGCTACAGTATTAGTTTTGGGGGATGAGTCCCAGAGTCGAGGCCCACATCTGTTACAGTATCATTTTTGGGACGAGGTCCCAGGGTCGAGGCCCACATCGGCATCAGTATCAGTTTCGGGGATGAGTCTCAGGGCCGAGGCCTGCAGAAGCATCAGTATCAGTTTGAGGCGAGGCCCATATCTGTATCAGTTTGGGGCGAGGCCCATATCTGTATCAGTTTGGGGCGAGGCCCACATCAGTTTCAGTCGGGGGTGAGGCCCACATCAGTATCATCTAGGGGGAGGGCCCATATCAGTATCCATCAGGGTTGAGGACCATATTTTATCAACATTTCTGGGATGCGTCCCAGGGTTGTAAACCCATATCATCAGCATTTTTGGGATGCGTCCCAGGGTCGAGGTCCCTATTGTCAGCGGTGTTGGGTCGAGGTACCCAGGGTCGAGGTGCCCCCGTTGTCGGTTGTAGTTCGGGTCGAGATGCGTACCCAGGGTCGAGGTGCCCACTACATCATCATATTCAGGGCGAGGTCCCTATTGTCAGCGGTATTGGGTCGAGGTGCCCAGGGTCGAGGTGCCCCCGTTGTCGGTTGTAGTTCGGGTCGAGATGCCCATGGTCGAGGTACCCACTACATCATCAGTTCGAGGGCGAGGTCCCTATTGTCAGCGGTGTTGTTGGGTCGAGGTACCCAGGGTCGAGGTGCCCCCGTTGTCGGTTGTAGTTCCGGGTCGAGATGCGTACCCAGGGTCGAGGTGCCCACTACATCATCATATTCAGGGCGAGGTCCCTATTGTCAGCGGTGTTGGGTCGAGGTGCCCAGGGTCGAGGTGCCCCCATTGTTGGTTGTAGTTCCGGGTCGAGGTGCCCAGGGTCGAGGTGCCCACTACATCATCATTTCGAGGGCGAGGTCCCTATTGTCAGCGGTGTTGGGTCGAGGTGCCCAGGGTCGAGGTGCCCCCGTTGTTAGTTGTAGTTTCGGGTCGAGGTGCCCAGGGTCGAAGTGCCCACTACATCATAATTTCGAGGGCGAGGTCTCTATTGTCAGCGGTGTTGGGTCGAGGTGCCCAGGGTCGAGGTGCCCCCGTTGTCGGTTGTAGTTCCGGGTCGAGGTGCCCAGGGTCGAGGTGCCCACTACATCATCAGTTCAAGGGCGAGGTCCCTATTGTCAGCGGTGTTGGGTCGAGGTGCCCAGGGTCGAGGTGCCCCCGTTGTCGGTTGTAGTTCCGGGTCGAGGTGCCCAGGGTCGAGGTGCCCACTACATCATCATTTCGAGGGCGAGGTCCCTATTGTCAGCGGTGTTGGGTCGAGGTGCCCAGGGTCGAGGTGCCCCCGTTGTCGGTTGCAGTTCCGGGATGCGTCATAGGGCCGAGGGCCCATGCATCATCATCACAGTTCACATTCGGTGGTTCGGGAACAAAGCCCAGAGGTCGAGGCACCTCGCCATCATATCAATTCAGTTTGAAGCAGCAGGTAAGTCAGGTGGCAGCTTGCGAGCCAGGTAAGTAAAAATGTATTGCACGAACTTTGATAAGACTGTCATTGTCACACACTGCACAGATCCCATCAAAGTGGGGGCGACTGTAGGCATTGCATTTTTGCATATCAGCCCAATGATGAGCCTCGAATGGAGGCACTACTTTTAGTTGCGGAAGTTGCGGAAAGCGGTCGTCGGAAGGGAAAGGTCAAGAGTCGACATTTTTATTGGATTTGGTTCGTTTGTTCAAGTTTCAGGTTCGCTCTTCGGTCTCAGTTTTGAAATCATCCTTGGCCCAAAACCCTCGCAAGCAACATTTCCTTGGCCCAAACACCAAGCCCACCTAAACCAAAGCCCACGCCCATTTTAACCAAAACAATAACCAGGTGCCATTTCCTTCCCACCCACGTGAACACCAACTCCACCAAGCATAAATTGACAAAATAAATTAAACCAATTCAGCATTAGCCACCCATCCTCCACTAACCTCCTTCCCTGCACGCCCATTACATAAACCCATGCACCCATAACCACCCATCACTCTACTGACCAACTTGCAACTACCAATACCAAACCAAACAAGACACAAAGCAACAAAAAAAACCACAACCAAACCCATACACCTCACGTGAATCACCTTTAATCAAACACAAAACAACAAATGGAATCCATGCACTGCACTTAACAAACACTACCCATGACAAAACCCTATCCTCCATTCCAACCACCCATACTACCCATAACCACCCATGCAAACCCATACCACACCCATATCATTCATGCATCCCTCCAAGCCAAAAACCAAAGAATAAACACAAAATCCAAAAACGCTCCTCTCTCGGCAGCAACATAAACCCTAGCTAACTCATTCAGCTGACTGCCAACAGAGCCATAGACCTCACACATCTTCAGCCACAAAAGACTCTCCTTCAAGTCATTCCGATCCCTTTGAGCAGCGCCCATGACAACCTTCAACAGATAACAAACTTCACCTTGGATCACCTAGAGGGGGATCATGTAACCAAGCCTATCGACAGTCCATGCCTCACGCGAATCAACCACCATCAACAACCCCACACTTCACGGCAATAGACTTCACGCCTAACAGCCTGCTTCACATACATACACCATCCTCACGTCCATAGCTTCACGACCACCCACTCCATTCAGGGGCTCTCACACAAAACTGCCGTGAGCAACCTTCAAACATGTTTTGACGCCCTTAAGCTCGTCAAGCCCTAAACACAGCCCTTAAAGTCCCCTCTGGTTCACGCCACTGACGTACGCCATGAACCCTCACACGTACTTGATCAGCTCACAAGAATAAAGCCTCTATCCATTTTCCTTTGCTCCACGCCTCACTGCCCATGCACCGTCTGAACCAAACTGCACCACCTTCATCTTCATAAACTCACGCCAGTAACCACACTCATCAGCACCTCATTCACGCCTGACCAGACTGCACACCGAGACTCCAATCAACTCCCTGATTCACGCCTGATACTCCCTCACAAACAGCCACCTTCAACGCCTAAACAGTGCCCTCACAGCCCTCACAGATAGCCTCACAAAATAGCCAGTTCACTACCTTTTGTCTCTCTCTACTCACGGCTAAACAAACCACAGCTCACGCTACAAACTCCTCTCGGCAGCAGACCACTCACAGCCACTGCCAGCTCAACCACGCCCACTGCACCTTCACTGCTCGAGTCTCGCACCAACACGCCCTTGCATGATAACATACCTTCAGCCACTGACCAGCCATGCATCACCCCTCAACGCAAATCACACCCTCACGTAGCCAACAGCCCTCCTCATCAAACTGCCGAACCAAACCTTCAGCCATGCAGTCATGCATGCGTTAAACACAACAGTGAAGTAGTCTCTCCTTCGACCTAGTCAGCACGCATCACTTTCCCTCTCTCTTATGATAAACACGAGCCAAACCGACCAACGTAACCAGCCTCCCATCACCCCCCTCACCGCATGAAACTGCACTGCCGTGAAATGCCATGAACCTACTGCCATTGCCAAGCTTGTGACCCTGCAGTCCTCCAATGCCACAAACCCTAAAGCCAGCAGCCCCCTTTGCCACTTGAATCCATGCAGCCCATACATACGTAGAAACAGTGGGGATTACAGTGAAGATTTAAGTGAAAACAGTGAGAAAACAGAGGAAAAATAGACTGAAAATAGCGAGCGGAAACCGCGAGTGAAAACAGTGAAAACGGACCCGTGAAAACAGCGGAAATAGCGGACCGGTGAAAACAGAGAAAACAATGAACCTGTGAAAACTGCAGAAACAGTGGACCAGTAAAAATAGCAAAACGATATCCCTTCCGGCACCGTGGAACGCACTCCCGGAAAGCAACTAAAAAAGTAAGACCTGAGGGCACCCTTTTATCTTATTTCCGTTATTTATTTTCTAAACATGATGTAGTCGTTTAAGTTTATTATTGCTTTATGCATGATTAGAATGTTTAATATGTTATAGTTTTATGCATGACTAGTTGGTTGTGCTTGAGCATGATTTAATTGTTTAGTATGATATTTATTTTCCTATGCATGATTAGGTTGTTTAGTATGATGTTTAATGCATGATTAGTTGGTTGTTTCTAAGCATGATGTAGTCGTTTAGTATGATATTTATTTTCTTATGCATGATTAGGTTGTTTAGCATGATGATGTTTTATGCATGGTTAATAGGTTGTTCTTAAGCATGTTGTGTAGACTTGGTTAATATTGCACAAATCCATTCATTACAAACGACATAAGTAAGGGACCATTCCGAACCAACGGTTTGAGGTCTTCCCTTGCGAGGGGTGAGTGCGGCCTTAAATCATTTTTTCCGGTTCACACCGGTGGCGACTCCATGTTATTTCGTACTTCCCAACCGGGCCGCGAGCCCGGAACAGCGTCGCCCAGCTCCTGTGTCCTACACTAGTATCTTATTTTTTTTTCTTTGTGTTGTTTTTGCTTTGTTTTTAGTCAAAAAAAATGATTTTTATGTTTTTAACTTGATTAACCAGGTGGAATTGTGTTTGAGATAGCTGTGTAAGGAATTTCCACTCATGAGACGTATCTCAACCTATTTGGTAACTAGTTAATTCTTGTTTATTTCCTTTTGAATTATTTAAATTCGTAAATTCTCCATAATATTGACTTAAATTTAAACTTCATATGCTTATTTGACAAGTATTATCAACATGCATGGTAACATACGGACATGGGTCGTAAGTGAAAAGTTTGTAATATTCGATGCTCCAGTTTATTGGAGGAAGCATCTGAAAGCGATGGAATAAAAAAATTGTATATAAATAATTAACCATGCTTTAACTTTGTAACCGAACATTTTGTTTCAGTAAGCAGTGATTGTTCGAGTCAAACGGTAAAAGCCTGAGTTAATAATAATAAAGTTTCTACTTAGTAACCAGATGTCTTGCCTCATTAAGCAGTGATTATTTGCGTCAAACGGTAGAACTTTTAATATCTGAGATCCAAGTAATTAAGTTCATATGGGTGTTTTAACACCTAGTGCCCTAAAGCCAACTGGTTTGGGAGTCACTGGCCTAAAGCTCGCTACAATGATTGAATATGCTATTTATTTTTAAAAAATATCCATTCCAAAAAGGTGTGAATTCTGATATAACTTTAGGACAAAAATATTACTCTATGTTCAACTACACTTATGACTATTGTAGGCACAATGATTTGATTAATACCTTGTTGGTTGAGTATATGGAGAATAGTAAAAATAATCGGAGAATTTACTTATTTGCTATAGAAAGAAAGAAAATGACTATTAACTTGGATAAGAATTTCACTTGTTTAGTCACTAACTTGTTTTGTGTGTTTGATTGTACATTTGATTGACGTTTGTGGGTATCGTTGCTGCAAGCCCTCACAAGACTACAACTTGTCCACTAGGGACACTTAAGGGTTTAAAGGCTTGTTGCATACGCTAAATGCAACCGTGATCCATATGAAAGTGGCTTAGTTTAATTTTATTTTAAAGTTGTTTATTGCACTTTATTTTGTTGTTTTGCTCGAGGACTAGAAAAATGTTAGGTTTGGGGTTGTGATGAGCGGAAAATATATAAATATTTATCGCCTATTTTACTTAATATTTTATTTAGTTTCTCGAGTTTTGTGAATATTTTGATGTGTTTTTTTGTTATTTTGCAGATAAATAAAATATCAGGTCTCACTGGAATCAAATCGGGGATAAAATGGCGAAAAACGAATAAAAATGGCAAAATGGGAAATTCACACATAGCGAGGTGCAAGCCTTATGCGTCGCGATGCGCCTCAATTATTGAGCTGTTGACACGCATCATCACTAAGTCATCACGTGCGTCGTCATCGTGTCATCATGACAACAACACAATAATTCAATCTGCCGACACTCGTCATCACTTGCATCATCGTGACGTCAGCGTCGCGATGCCAAGCCTTCACGCGTCGCGATGCCGAGCCAATAATGCAGTCTTCCGACATTCGTCATTCACTGTAGAGTGCATCGCGATGCAAAGCTTTCACGCTTCGCGACACGGCCCGATTTTGGAGCCTATAAATATAGACTGATTTCATTTGAATTCTTCATACTTTATTCTAGGGAATTTCCTTAGAATACTAAGAAGAGAGTATCTTGTTGTTTAAATTCAGTTTTCTTGTATTTAATTTTTATTTTAAGTAATAAATCTTTCTTTCTTTTACTTAAAAGTATGAGTAGGTAACTTCTTTCTGCTGGGGTAAAGGTGAAGCTTTTATTATAAAAATCTAGAGTAATCTCCCTTAGTTATAATATATAAATTATTTTAAAACCTGACTTAATTGGATACCGTCTTATTGGTCGGTTGGACTTAATTAAATTAATTTTAACCTGACTTAATTAGATACCATCTTTGTGGTCGATTGGAATTAATTAAAATTTTGACTTAATCAGGATACCGCTTATATGGTCGGTTGGTAATATAACTCAAAAATCTATATATTATAATAAGAGAGATTTCTAAATTTGAATTAATAAGAGTGGATCTTCAAACCTCGGCATTTTAATTCATTGTTGTAATTTTTACCTTTTTAGTTTTCAAATTTATTTATAATGTTTATTTATTTATGTCTTTAGTAATCCTAGATATGTGTTGTAACTAAATACCTTATCTAAGGTTATGATGAATTCCAATACCATAGGCTTATAAGTTGGTTATTTTGTGTCTTGTGTGACATATAGGTTTATTTATTGAGTCTTAGTCTTAATGTTTTTTATTAACTGGCCACTAATAAGATTGATTTGGTAAACTTAAAATGAACTTGACGAAGGGATTTTAGGTTTCAACCTTAGACTCAATAGCTCACGATCTCACATTCACCTTAGAGATTTCCTTCCAGGATAGACATATATCTGTTGGGCGTGGGTAGCCATAATTGGAACTTGAACTTAATGAATTCGGGTAACTTGGTTAACATAGACATATAGTTAATTGGGTTACTTTGGGTGTTTGCATCTGACCATCGACATAGGCTTTTGCATATTTTCGTGTTCCAGGTTAATAAATCGATATATTACACAAGCATAAGATAATTAACTCATCTTTAGAAAGGTATTGTAGGATTCACAACCCTGGATATTTTCACATCATTGTTTAAAACTTAAAATCTACCTTTGTTTTGTTTTATTTACTTGTTTTTGATAAAAATCATCATCCAACCAATAATCAAATCAATTAGATACTCGTAGACATTTAACTTCAATAAATTGATAGAATATGTATTAAGTCCTCGTGGGATCGATACATTTTATACTACTTGAGCGATACATGCGCTTGTGTTACGTGTGTGTTTACCACCGGTCAACAAGACAATTTTTAAGACACCCATTGGAATGTCCTCATACCGACTAGTGTTTAGAAATGCATGCCATTTGCCTGTGGAGCTCGAACATAAAACGTATTGGGCACGGAAAAAGCTGAACTTTAATTTGCAAGCAGATGGGGAGAAATGACTCTTACAATTGAATGAATTAGAGGAATTTCGTCTCCATGCTTATGAGAATGCCAAACTGTACAAAAAAATACCAAGAAGTGGCATGATCAGAGAATAGTACGCAGACAACTGGAGCCAGGGCAGCATGTGCTGTTATACAACTTAAGGTTGAAACTTTTCCCTGGATTTTTTGACTTTCACGATTTATTTTACTGTTCAGCTAGTAATTTTTATTTGGCAGGTACTGGTGCTATCATTACTCACCATTTTTCAGGATCTATAAATTCAGCTCGTCATTGCTCTATTCAACACATCTAGATTTGAGAGAGTAAAAAAATGGAAGTAGCTCAAGAAGATGAGTTATTAACATCTGTATGTTTTGTGGGACTAGTTCTGGTTCTAAACCAGAATTCGTTGAAGTAGCAAAAGAATTAGGTAGAGTCATGGCAGAGAGAAATATGCACTTAGTATATGGCTATGGAAATCTTGGACTGATGGGATATGTTTCAATGGTCGTACAAGAAGGAGGCAATCAAGTTTTGGGGATCATCCCAAAATCTTTGGTGGACGCGAATCTTATCGGAAAATCAAACAGATAGGAATGCATCATATCAGGTATATCTGAATGACTTGTTGAAATGATTAATTATGCTGATGCTTTTATTGCTTTGCCAGGTGACTTGGGTACGATGGAGGAAATTTTCACAGTGATATCTTGGGCGAACTTGAACGTACACCACAAATCAATTGGATTGTTTAATGTCGATGGATTTTTGACTTTTTTTTTTGTAATTCTTGAAGATGCCAGGGGAAATGAGTTCCTTTCAAAACCCATAAAAGATATCCTCTTCACTGCTAGAATAGCCAATAATTTAATTGAACAACTCTTGACGTTTGAAACAAATATTGACCATATCCTTTCCAAGTTGAACTGGTCAGATAATGATCGTGGTAAGAAGCGTCGGATAAATCTGGATCTTAACCTTTAGTTTTATTTTTAGATGTAGATACAATTGAAAATTTCACGCTAACCAAGTACTATTTTCTAAATTTTTCTTCTTCTTTTAAGACATTGAGGACAATGTTTCAATTAGGTTTGGGAGAGTGGATAGTTGACTAGTATCTTGTTTTTATTTTTTCATGTGTGTTGTTTTTGCTTTGTTATACATTTAAAAAAAACAAAAAAAAGATTTATATATATATATATATATAATAATAATAATAATAATAAATAAAAATAATAATTTTTTTATATTGATTTTTATATTTTTAACTTTACCAACTTAGTGGAATTGTGTTTTGAGATAGCTGAGTAAGGAGTTTCCACTCCTGAGACGTATCTAAATTTGATTCGTAACAAGTTACTTTTTGTTTATTTCCTTTTGAGTTATTTAAATTCGTGAATTCTCCATAATATTGATTAAATTTGATCTTCATATGCTCATTTGACAGGTATCATCAACATACATGGTAACATACAGACATGGGTCGTAAGTGAAAATTTTTGTAATATTTAGTGCTCTGGTTTATTGAAAATAGCACTTAAAAGCAATGGAATAAAAAAATATAATAAAAAAATTGTATATAAATAATTAACCTTGCTCTTAATTAGTAACCAGACATCTTGCCTCAGTAAACAATGATTGTTCGCGTCAAACTGTAGAGCCTGAGTTAATAATTAAGTTTCTACTTAGTAATCGGACGTTTTGCCTCAACAAGCAGTGATTATTCGCATCAAACGGTAGAAATTTTAACATCAAAGATCCAGATAATTAAGTCCGTAGGGGTGTCTTAACACCTAGTTCCCTAAAGCCAACTGGTTTGTGAGTTACTGGCCGAAAACTCGTTACAAGGATTGAAGATGCTGTAAAAAAAACAAAGAAAGAAAGAAAAAAATTCCATTACCAAAAAGGTGTGAATTCCAATATAACTTTAGGAAAAAAAATTACTCTATTTTTCAATTACACTTATGAATATTGTAGGCACAATAAGTTGATTAATACCTTGTTGGTTGTGTATATGGAGAATGGTAAAAAGTATGGGAGAATTTACTTATTTAGTAATTTAGAAAGAAAGAAAACAACTATTAACGATAAGAATTTCACTTTTTAACTTGTTTATTTTGTTTATCTGTTTATTTTGTTTGTGTGATTTATTATACATTTGATTGACGTTTGTAGGTATCGTCGCTGTAAGCCCTCACGAGACTATAACTCGTCCACTATGGACACCTATGGGTTTAAAGGCTTGTTGCATACGCTAAATGCAACCGTGATCCCTACGAAAGTGGCTTAAGTTAATTTATTTTAAAGTTATTTATTTCATTTTGTTTTGTTGTTTTGCTCGAGGACTAGTAAAAAGTTAGGTTTGGGGTGTGGTGTGGTGAGCGGAAAATATATCAATATTTACCGCCCATTTTACTTAATATTTTGTATAGTTTCTCGAGTTTTATGAACGTTTTGATGTGTTTTTATTTATTTTACAGATAAAATAAAATCGGGACTCAATGAAATCAATCATGATGAAATGTAGAACAAAGAAGGGTACAAACTGGACTTGATGTTTGGATTTTGGAGGTTGGAAACTTGAAATGGCATTCTAACGAAGTACAATTTCTGAAATTTCAACTTTGCACAACTTTCATATTTTGGCCATAAGTTTTTACCCCGATATCAGATTAAGGTGATTCAAGTTCCAGATGAAAGAAGACTCAGAGATCTACAACTTTGATGCTCATAAGAATTTCGAATTCTAAAGTTTTCAAGACCGAAATTGATGAAAAATCTAAAATGTGTTATGTGTAATTATTAATGTCATTATCAAAAAAAAAAAAAAAAAAAACAAAACAAAAACAAAATATGGAAAATGACAATTTACAATCGTCAAACCTCCACCAAACTTGCATATTTGGTGGAGGATTTGGTGTCATATTTGGTGTCATGTTTGGTGTCATGTTTGGTGCCATGTTTGGTGGAGAAATTGGTGAAAGCCTTTATATTTGCTTATAAATAACATGCCAAATTTGATGTAAAACTCATGCTTTCTTCTAGGATTTTTATGTAAAACTTAGAAGAGAGTGTCTTGTGTTTTTAATTTCAATTTTCTTTATTTTTTTTTTAGTAATAAAATTATGTATGTTTTCATTCAAGCATAAGTAGGTAACTTCTTTCTACTGGAGTAAAGGGAAAATTTTTTAATATGATAAGGTAGGTCAATCTCACTTTAATTATAATATAGAAATTATAATTTAATAATATTAATTAATATTTATACCGCCTCTATGGCTGGTTTTATTTATTTGACATAATTAGATACCGCCTATATGGTCGGTCTTTAGGTGACAACTGATTACCGCCTACATGGCTGGTTATGGACAAATAATAACACCGCCTTTATGGATGATTGGACTTAATTAATTGGATAATACGAACAATTTCTATATTATAATAAAGTGAGATTCCTACATTTGAATATTAAAAATGGATCCCCTAACTCCAATATTTTATTTTTATTGTTTTATTTTAACTTTTTAGATTTCAACTTATTTTATGATGTTTTATTTATTTATGTCTTTAGTAATCCTATGTATGTGTTGTAACTAAATACATTATCTAGGGTTGTGATGAATTCCAATACCATTGATTTATAAGTTGGTATTTTGTGTCTTGTATGATGTATTGGTTTATTTATTGAGTCTTAATATTAATGCTTCTTGTTAATTGGCCATTAATAAGATTGATGTGGTAAACTTAAAATGAACTTGGAAAATGGATTTTAGGTTTCAGCCTTAGGCTCAATAGCTCACGATCTCACCTTAGAGATTTCCTTCCAGGATAGGAATATACATGTCAGGCGTGGGTAGCCATAATTGGAACTTGACCTTAATGAATTCAGAGTTTCTTAATTAACATAGGAATATAGTTAATTGGGTTACTTTGGTTTTTGCATTCGACTATCGGAAGAGACTTTTGCACATTTTCGTGTTCCAGGTTAATAAACTGACATATTACGCAAGCATAATATAGGCACTTCATCTTTAGAAGAATATTGGAAGGATTCACAACCCTAGATAGTTTCATAATATTGATTACTTTTTAGAATTTTACTTTTACATTGTTTTAATTACTTGTCTTTAGTTAAAATCACCAACCAAACAACAATCAATTTTTAGATACTTGTAGAAATTTAACTTCAATAAATTAATAGCATAGGTATTAAGTCCTCGTGGGATCGATACATTTTGTACTACTTGAGCGATACATGCGCTTGCGTTACATGTGTGATTTCACCGATCAATTCACAACTATGATCCTGCATCTCAGCTTCTGATTCATAACTGGTCATTTCTTCCACGGATTTCTCGGACGAAAGAAGTCGACTTGCATTAACTCTGATCAGTCTATCCTTTTGGCTTTGCTCAAAGAAGCTCATCTTATGCCACCTTGGGCTGATGCACGCTATTGACATGCTGCGATCCCGGAAGAAAATGATCTGCAAAACAAAACAAAGGTCATGAGGGAAAGAACATAGGTCAAAGGGAAAGCTCACCTCAGGCTATCACACATGAAAAGGGCCTCGGCGGGACGTAACCCAGCCCCGAGCTGATAGTGATGTATCAGTCATAAGGGAATGTTCCATCCTTGTGCCATCAACACTCGACATTGGGAGAGAAACTCTGATCCCACACCAATAAAGATAAAGAGGCCTCGGTGGGACTTAACCCAACTCCGATCCATTATAAGCACACCCGACTACACGGGAATGCTACCACTTTGTGCCACTCAACAAGAATAAGACCTCGGTGGGACGTAACCCAGCCCCGAGCCAACAAATCACCACGACATCGGCGGTACGAAAGCATACCCGAGCCAACAAATCACTACGGCCTCGTCGGTATGAAAGTAGACCCGAACTATCAAACTTCTTTCCAAGACTAGATTGCGGGAGTAGATTTTCAACCTCTGAAAATCTCCATGGAGACTGAAAATGGCATCCCACTTCACTCCACCAAAAATAAAATCAAGATAAAAAATAAGACAAACATAACGAGGGTGACTTAACACATACCCCGCACTGACCCAAAAGAAACAACATGGGAGCTTGAGACAGCGTTCTATCCCATGCTACCCAAAATAATAATTTTGAACCTTACAGTACAATGTCCCGGTGAATCGAGCTAAGGATCAAAGGGGCAGTCGTTGCCGTGAGATCATTTTCCCATGCTAGGCTAGGGTCAAGTCTACAAATGCCACAGAGACCTTAGGCCTTCCCTGTGCTATGCTCTTATGAATTCAAAATGGGATGGCCATACGCCATATGGGTACTCTCCATCCCCGTGTAGGGCATACTCGAGGCTACAAAGGCACGGAGGCCCTTGGGCCTTATCCGTGTTATGCACCTATGGATGTGAAGTGGGATAACTAGACGCCACATGGGTATTCTCCCTCTCCGTGTTTGGCATACCCGAGATACAGAATGGGATAGTCAGAGCTATATGGGCATTCTCACTCCCCATGATCAGCATACTCGAGATACGGAATGGGATGGCCAAATGCCACGGGGGTATTCTCTCTCCCCGTGTTCGGAATACTTGAGGCTACAAATACCACAGAGGCTCGTGGGCCTTCCCTGTGCTATCTACCTCCATCAATACCGTAGTATCTCAACTATCTTCAATCTGTGCATGTGATGATTACCAAGGGGCACCAAACATCATGCAGGTCTTTTTTGTTTTATTCCACAAAGATGAAAGTCATTGGGTAGTGACGCTCCCCCCTGGGGATTTGATAATGACACCATGGATTGGCATGTCGCGGAGGGGTTCGCGCTTTTCCCACATGTCTTTCATTCCTTCATGCATTCTAAACTCCTCGAAGGTGCAAGTCATGGGGTATTTGACGCTCCAACCCAGAGGTTTGATAATGACACCAGGGATTGGTGTGCCTCGGGTTTCGTGCCTTTCCCACATGCCTTACACCTCTTCATGTATTTCGACCACAAGCATCTCCCAAGAATATAAAATATGATTTTCCCACTTAAATAATAAACAAGCATGCATAAATAAGTTTTATCTAAGAAATGGAAAGTTTTGTTCATATTCAGATGATCTACAGTCCATCTTACAACTCGACTAGGCCCTGCCTGTGTCTGCTCTCCCGATACTTTTTCTTCTAACTTTTCAATTCTCTCCATCATTGCCTCTAGGAAGGCTCGAGTTCCTTCCCTTACTATCCACAAGTTCTCCTCCATTCTCTCCATCCGACTCGCCATCATGTCCTCTGAAGAACTATGGTTCCCGTCTTCTGCCATCACCTTAACGCGTTTTTGCTTTTTATACTGCTCCCCACAAACGGCGGCAGCTGTTGACGGCTGATTTTCGCTCCAGAGGAAATTTGGGAAAAATCACTCCTCGAATAAATCTCCTTCAACTGTTAATTTATTTAGTTTGGGGACCAAAAGTAAACTTAGCAAAAGATAGAAAACACACAGACAACACCGAGGATTTAATGTGGTTCGGCGGAATGGATCCAACTCACGTTCATGGGCACAAATAAAAGAAAGTCTTTTATTACCACTTCGGGTTGGACCGACCTCTCTATAACTCTAGCTCGCCTGACCAGTCTCTTACTAGCTCTCACTTACAATAAGCTTTTAGCTCTCTTTTATAAAAAAAGAAAAAAATTAGCCAACCCCAAGAAAGAACCTCTTACAATGAATTCTCAACCCCTTTTATATACTAGGACAAATTCTATTGTTATAACAGCTTATGACATCAGCCACATTTCCTTGTCATTATTGCCCATTACTCGGACGTTACTGCTCATTACTCGTACGTTATTGCCCATTACTCGGACGTTACTGCTCATTACTCGCACATTATTGCTCATTACTCGTATGTTACGCCCATCCAACAGTCTGGCAGCTTTAGGGATTACGTTATCCATACATGTGCATAAGATTCAGCATCCCCGACCTAGGTAACAAGGTTGATGTTCCGAGACATGTAACATCTTTCACTATGTCCACTAACAGATCAGGTCGGTGTGCCGAGACTCTAGGTGTCTGGTCTGATTTCCTCGACCAGGTTTGATCTGCTGAATCGATCCTAACTTTAGAGGCTTTCCCGTGAGTCTAATGTCGAGGCTTCATTGAGAGTCTGATGCCGAGACTGTCCCGAGAGTCTGATGTCGAGGCTGTCGTGAGAGTCTAATGTCGAGACTGTCCCGACCACATCGAGTAAGTTTTCATAAATGTTCTAGTGCTGTCAGACTTGATCACCTCGGTGTCCCAACGTGTACATTAGGCTCGAGCCCTTATGCCGACCTCATATCTTCACAATGTCCTTCGGCCTTTATCTGTTAACTATAATCCCCATTCTACCCTTCCTAGGGATTCTGAATTCTTGGGAGATGAAAACCATCATCAACATGTTACTCTCAATGTTTTTGCCTTAGAAAAATTATATGAAGGTGCAAGAAGTTGGCAAAAATGAAATAGGGACTCAATTTATATAGAAAATGAAATTGTCTCTGTTTTCTATGCCCAGATCGGTATGCCAGTCTGTAGAGGTCGGTATACCGGTGTTGTAATTCAAACAACTATATGACCGTTGAAGATTAAAATGCACCAAACCGGATTAATAACCGGTATGGACCATGTCGGTTTCATAGAGCATGCAAAATGAGAAGATAAACCAGTATAAATGTTGGTATGCTCTACTCTAGTTCTGGTAACAGTGCAAACTCCAGAGTCACCCGTATGAGGGATCGGTATGGAGTAGCCTGGTTCCGGAGGCGATGTAAATTTTCTCAAAACATAATAGAGGCACCGATATGCCGGTGTGGGGACCGGTATGCTGATTTTAATGTAGAAATCTTAGGATTTGAAAGTTAAAAATATTATGCACTTGACCCCAATGCATCTATATGAATGTGCATGAGTCATATGAGCTTAGAGTACTTGAATTATAGACTCACTTACAATGAGAGCCCTAAACTATAATACTACACTTGATTTCCCCGTTTGGCACTTGAGTCTTCACATCCATTTTGCTTTTCACAATCAATTTGCATCGACATCTTTTGTAATGCTAGTGAATATGTGTCGAAGTCTTCCTGTGTTGCTTCATCAAAATCCATCTTAAGAATATGTCGCTATCACGTAGAATGCAGGATGAGTTATGCTCTTAATGTTTCTTATGCTTTGTGAATCCAAGCGGAGTAATGCGAGTATTTCTTAGGTTAAGCAAACATATGTTCGAGAGAGAAATGTGGCCACTTTAAAGGAAACTGTAAGGTTTTCAATTCTTAGAAAATCTTGTAGAACTAGGTGGATAATCAGAGTCAAAACAAACATAACAATGAGAACTCAATTGTGTTAGGAAATGTTCATGTATCGTTGTTTACACTAAAGACATAATAGTTCAAGACATCATGCTTACTTTTCAATCAGTAAAGTAAATATATTGTCACGAGAGAAAGTTCATAGGTTTAGATCTACCTATCCTATACAGGTTTCAATTCGCCGAACCTGATTATTGATGTTAAAGATGTTTTAGCTTCAAAACATGTTATTTTTAGGTTTTCCGCCAAATTTTATTCATGTAGGGGATCATTGGAATATATGCATAGTTAATGTATATTGTATTAGCATTGTTTGCTATTTTGAAGCATAATTTTAAGTGGGACTCATTTTTGGGAATATGGAGATCATGAAAAATTCGAGTTCTTCTCAGTGAATAATTTTAAATGATATATCGATATGCTCAAAATGATACTCGGGTAAATGAGAACTTGTCTCATAAAATGAACTCATTGAGAATGAAAATTAAAAAAAAAATGAACTTTTCCCACATTGAAAAAGTATGGTTACTTGATTGTAGAGTGGTAAGAAGTTATGGATAGAAGATATCTTTACACCCGAGCTTGCAGGGGGTGCAAATCACAGCCTAATTCAGGCAGTTTCGCCTTGAACCAATATGCACATAAGAATGTGGCCTTAATCTAGCTAAACATGGATTAGCCTTAGTTTTGTTGATTTCTTTTTAATTTTTTGTTGACTTTTCATCTACTGTAATAACAACAACCAATGATGTGCCTATTGAATTTAGAATTCAACTATAGATTTAATTCAGTTAGTCATAATTCTACTGTTATGATTAACTGCACAGGTTCCGCTAGACCTGGCCGGCCGATTCCCGGTTCCACAAGTGTGGAATCGGAACCAAACCGATTAATTCCAGTTCGGTTCCGGTTCTGATTCGAACCTTTTTTTTAATTATATAAAAAATTCGAAAATAATTTAAAATAAATTAGATTAATTTAATAAATAAATAAAATTATAAAATTAAATAGCTTGAACTTAAATTTTAAAAAATTTAAGTTGCCTACGTATCCTCCAGGGGTGAGAGGAATCAAAGCTCACGTAGTTCCATTACAATTTTAAGATATTTCCCCTTTGGAAATTTATAATTTTGTAATTATCAATCATCATTATCAGTTGATCCTTCAGCTCCGGTTCCGCTTGCACTTGTTGTTGCAGATGCATTATTGAACAAGTCTTCAAAATCATCGGGGGCATCTTCTTGTTGTCTCAGATCAGCTCGAGTCCAACCATCCACACAAGCTGTTGCTTCTAGAGTGCTTGGATGTAATGAAGATCGTCTAGCTTCCAATATATTACCTCCCAAGCTGAAGGCTTGCTCAACCGCAACAGTGGAAATAGGTGTTGCCAATATCTCTTTAGCAATAATTGATAAAACATGATATATATATATTGATGTCGGTTCCACCATTCAAGGATTTTAAAATTTTTACTAACTAAACTTTCAGTAGGAAACTTGAAATTTGTAGATAAATAATTATCTAATTCGGGGTTATTAGTTGTCGTATCCCTGGCTTTTTTATTTCGTTGCAGTAATCAACGATCCCATGTGCTAAGTCTTGTTTGAATTACTGGTTCGCTACTACTAGATTCACCTAATGTTCCTAAGTTATATCTTACAATATTATTTTTAAATAACTCAATTAAATCATTTCTTAATCTCACTATTATTATTGTAATATCAATTTCATCTAATATTTCTAAATAACTATAGTAAACTTGTAAAGCACTATTCAAACCTTCTAATTTAAATATATGATAAAAAACAACAGAAATAAGATAAAGTAAAGGAATTTCTCTAAAATAATTCAACCATTTTACCTTCATAACAATAATGACTTCTAACAAAACAATATCATTAAGATCGTTACTTTCAAGATGTTCATCGAGAGTACCAACAATATTCAACTTTCAAGAAGAAATAAATGTGCTGTAGGATAATAAACTCCGCTAAAAATTAAAGTAGCATCATTAAAAACTTTTAAAATTTCTAAATTTTTTTCACAAATATCCCATTGACTAGGAAAATTTGTGATATTTTGAACATGTTGAGAAAAAAAAACTACATAATGCATCTTTGTATTGTAATGCTTGACATAAAAGAAAATAAGTTGAATTCCAACGTGTTGGAACATCTCTTGAAAATTTAATCGGTTTAATACAATTTATTTTACAAAACTTGGCCCATTCTCTCATAACTTAAGAATATGACCAAATATAATTAAGTGTCGTCTTAATAGGATAAATGAAAGGTGATAATTTTTGCATACCATCTTGAACACATAAGTTAAAGACATGACATGTGCAACAAATATGAAAAAATCGACCCCATAAATTTGGTTGACATATTTCTTTTAAATCACTGATGGATGCAGTATTTGCAGATGCATTATCAAATCCAATTATTAAAATTTTATCTACTAAACCATATTCATAAAAGATTACCTTCGTCATTCTATAAATATTTTATGCAGTATGTTGGTCATCAAAAACTCTAAATGCAATAAGTCGTTTTTGCATGGTAAATGATGCATCAATCCAATGACAAGTCACCCCACAATGGTTGCAAACTACTCTTGAACCTTCATCGTCTTGGTCTAAATGAAAATGAATTTTGAAAATATACGAGGAACGAGACTTAACTTCTCTTCTCCGTGATTGTGAACCGACACTAGAGCCGCTCTCTTGGGTTGGCATATTTGACATTATGTTCTCAGATGAGCTTGTCATTTTTTGTTTAAGAAATAAGTAATAAGAATAAGAAAATTGAGAATGATAATAACTAATTGAAAATAAGAGAATTGTAGGAATTGAGAGAGTTGAGAAATTGGTGTGTTGAAATAATGAAAAATGACTCATATTTATAGAATTTTAGAATTTTTTTGATACCGAAAATGCACCTAAATATAATCGTTTTATTACCGTTATTAGGGGTATATTAGGAATTATATATTACATTTTTTTTATGGTTGTTGGCCTTTTTTATTTAGGGGCAGGAAGTAGGCATGGCAACCAGACCCGGACCCGGCCCGGGTCCGCACGGACCCGGACGACCCGGGTCTACCCGGATCCGTGATGAGTGGTATTTATATCACTATTTCCCACTAATTGAACCTTATATTTTGTATAGTTTCTTGAGTTTTGTGAATATTTTGATGTGTTTTGTGTTATTTTGTAGATAAATAAAGTTTCAGGACATTCTGGAGGTGAATTGGAGCAAAACAGGAAAAACTGGACAAAAAGGGCAAAATCGTCATTTCAGCGTCGCGACGCTGAAGCTTTGCGCGTCACGACGCCCAGAATGCGCCGGAATTGCTAACATGCGCCGTGGACACGTGGACCAATCAGAAAGTTTGCTAACGTGCGCCGCCTGCTAAAATGCACCGATCATGCTATCTTGCGCCTGCCACGTGTCACCATCACAACGGAGATGCTAATGTGCACCGGTGCCACGTGTCGAGATCTCACGATGCCGACAATCGCCCTCCACACGTCATCATGACGTAAGCAATGATGTCATGAACAGTGCCACATCATCGGATAAAGATCTGATCTCTTAGCCGCCTCGCCATGTGTCAAGCCGTCATTGTGCCACGACTCACTGTAGCTGGCGTCGCGACGCGGAACTGTAACCAGCGTCGCGACGCTGGAACCTTATTTACGCCTATAAATAGAGCTCGAAATTTCAGATTTCAGTGCACCTCTCCCTCCCACTTCTTTGATGTAATTAAGGAGTTCTTCTCTCTCTAAGTTTCTTTTAATTTAGTTTTGTAATTTTTAATTACGTTATGTAATAATAATAATTTACTTTCTTTATTTTACAGTTTTTACTATTCACTATGAGGAGGTAACTTCCTTATGCTAGGGTGAAAGGTAATTCTTTTACTATTACTATTTAGATTAATCTCACTTAAAAATAATATATTTACTATTTAAAATTTGACTTAAAAAGGAATACCGCTATATTGGTCGGTTGGCTATTTAATTTAAACTGGTTAAACCTGACTAAGCAAGGATACCGCCAGATTGGTCGGTTGGTAATTTAATTTTGGTTCCGCCTTTATGGCTGGTTATTTTGGTTCCGCCTTTATGGCTGGTTTACTTTGGTTCCGCCTTTATGGCTGGTTTAACTTAAATTGACTTAATCAGGTTACCGCCTATATGGCTGGTTGGTAATAATCATAAGTTTATATATTATTTTATGGGAGATATCTAAATAAGTAGTAGTAGAATTAATTCATTTTACCTTAGCATTTTATTTTATTTTATTTTTAAGCTTTTACTTTACTGCAATTACTTTTCAGCACTGTTACTTTATGGCTTTTACTTTTAAGTTTTCATTAGCCCTAGCTATGTGTCATAACTAAGTTAGTTATCTAGGGTTGTGATGAATTTCAATATCACGGGTTTATAAGGGGTTAGATTATAATTTGGGTAATATAAAGATTTATTTATTGAGTCTTAATCTTAATGCCTTTTTATTAACTGGCCACTAATAAAATTGATAAGGTAAACTTAAAATAAACTAGACATAGAGATTTTAGGTTTAAGACCTTAGACTCAATAGCCCACGATCTTCCTTGAGGATAGATAACCCTTTTAATAGATTTCCTTACAGGATAGGAATATACCTGTCGGGCGGGGGTAGCCATAATTGGAACTTAATCTTAATGAATCTAGGTAATTTGGTTGACATAGACATATGGTTCAATTGGATTATACTAGGTATTTGTAATTGACCATCGGAAGATGCTTTTACATAATTTAGTGTTCCAGGTTAATAAATCAATATTTTACCCAACTATAAGATAACCACTTCATCTTTAATTAATATTGGAATAAATCACAACCCTAGATAGTTTTTAATATTGAATTTTCTTAAAATCTACTTTCGAACAATTTTATTTACTTGTCTTTAAATTTAGAATCATCGTCATTTCAAATCAATTAAAAAACCTGTTAGATACTAGTAATCATTTGACCTCATAAAAATTAATAGATAATGTTTTAAGTCCTCGTGGGATCGATACTTTTTATACTACTTGAACGATACGTACGTTTGCGTTATACGTGTGTGTTTACGCCGGTCAATCCGCAAAAAAAATTTGCGGATCCGGTTATGAATTTCGCAGACCCGCACTGTCTCGGGTCCGGATGCGGGTCTGGAAATTTCCGGACCCAGGGTACCCGGGACCCGATTTTTTTTTTTTTTAAAAAAAAAAACGTAAAACATAACCCTAAAATGAGGGTCCCTAATATCCCTAATTCCTAAACCTCACGCAGCCACCCCCACAAACCTCACGCAGCCCCCACCTGACCTGCCAGTGCCACCAACCACCATCTTCAAGCTCACTCTTCCTAAACTAAATCACGATTCACGCAACCAGCCACCATCTTCAGTCTTCACTCTTCATGCACGAGTCACGACGACAGAAATCTGGTCTGGCAGTCAGCGATCGCCGGTCAGCCACCATCGTGTGTGTTTATTGTTTAAGTCTTCTTGTCCCAATCGTACTCGTTAATGAAGGAATTGCGTACTATAATTTGTTAACCTATTGTTTGCATACTGTAATGGGTTGGGTTCATTCTTCTGTTTGTTAGTGTGTTATTTTGTGCTTGTGTTAAGTGAGTGTGGTGTGTCAAATCGTGTGTTGTGTGATTTTTGAATACTGAAGTTAAAAAAAAAAAAAAGAGTTGCGGTACCCGGGTCCATTCCGGGTATACCCGGGTCCGGACCCGGATACCTTTTTCCGGGTCCACTGCTGGACCCGGGTCCAAAAAAGAAGTTGCGGATCCGGATCCGGGTCCATATGGACCCGGACCCGGATCTAGAAATTGCCATCCCTAGCAGGGAGCCAAACGGCTCCCTGCCCCTTTCCCCAACGACGGCTACTAGCCGTTGGGAGGGTTCTTGTTGGAACCCTACGATTCTGGTTGAAACCGCTGGAACCGAACGGTTCCAACCGGTTTGGTTGGGGGTGGAACCCCAACCGAACCGGTCCATTACGGTTTCGGAACCGGAGCCGGAACCGATTGGAACCAGAACCGTCCGATTCCAACCGGTTCGGTTCCGGTTCTGAACCGGAACCGTGGCCGGGTCTAGGTTCAGCAATGAGCACATAACACTTTTGAAAAAAAAAAGAAAAAAAAAAAAAAAAAAAAAAAAAAGCGTCTTATCTTATTCATTTCCTATAGTACAAGTTATACACAAATCGAGTTGATTTAGGTAATTTGACAGTACTTTGAAGTCCATTACCATTTTAAATTTTCATTGAGCTGTAATTGTACGCTGTTTTTTGCTATTGCTAATTTCATCGTACTATCAGTAGGGATCAGTAGAGCTTTTCTCCATCCATCAACTTCCCATAGCTATTTAATCCTTGATTATTATTTTACTGTTGTTAGTCAATGTTTAATTAGTTAGCAAGTCATAATACTTGTTAAAAAAAAATTAAAAAAAAATTCCCATAACTATTTGATCTTAAATCAAATATATCTTTAATATTGAGCCGATCAGTCCATCACAGATCCAATAATGAATGATTGGAGATATAGGTTTAGTTTGTGTGATCATGCGGATTTGAGATGTCCATTAAATTTGTTTTTTTCCCAAAATAGAAGATGTTTTAATACTCTTCCGAGTCATATCAATCTCCATAGCTAATTAATATTGTTTTTGTTTTTTTTTTTTGTTTTTTTTTTTTGTGGGTAAATTAAAATTACAATGAGTTTACATTGTTACATATCAGTTTTCTGTGCATGAATGAGTATACTGGTATATAAAATTTTACATATATGAAGTTTGTCACTAAATAGATAATAATTAATAAGTTAATACTTAATTATCGTGCTAGACATGAGTTCAAACCTTAGAAATAATTTTTCTGTGATAAAATAAGATAAGATTGTGTATAGCGGAGACTTTATACACTGAGTACAATTTTTAAGTATATGGAATTTTACTTTTTTTAAGAACTTTACTATACAATTAAATGTTGATGCTCATTCAGATATGTTTATGCAAGACTTGTGTGAATGCTGCCCCAATTGTCAGGACATCCTGAAAAAAAGGGCAAAAAAAAAAAGAGAGAAAGAAAGAAAGTTGTACCTCTTTCAACCTTTAATTTTTTTGGAGTTGATACAATCCCTCAGTTGTAAGATTCCTCAAAGTGACCCAAAATTCAACAAATGGTGGAATTATATTCAGTGCAGTTCTCCCTCATAGAATTTCATAGACCCAACCCAATCCAAAAATAAGTTTCAAAATTAAGAGTTTCTCAATGTTTATATTATTAGCGCAGCAAAGTAGTATCAATAAGTCAATTAGATGATATATTCACTTCAAGTCTTTCTATGCACTCATTCTTGCATGCCCAAATGGCTAAAGATCAACAAAATGACAGAGAATATGCAGTTAAAATTTCTGTACAGTTTACTGAGGATGATATGACCTGGGTTTCTGCAGACTATGGTGCTGTACGAGAGAGTTCCAATCGCAAGAAGCCAAGGAAAAAAAAATCAATTGACTACTTAAAGAAAAAAATTGCTAAGGAAGCTAAACAATGACAAAATGAGAAGAAAATTATCATCGTTTTGATGCTAAATAAAATTTAAAAAAAAAAATTTGAAAACATATCAAAATTATATTATTTTAATGGTGAATTTCTCTATATTTTGTCTCCGTTTAGTCTCCATTCCATTGTAAAAAGAAAAAAAAAATATTGAAAAAGGAAACTCCATATTTAGAAGTATCAGTTGTAGCAAATAAACACTCAACTAACACCATACCACGACAAAACATTTATAGCAGTTGTAGCAAGAAATTAGCCTTGAGCTTATTTTTACGTTGATGAAGCAACTTACGTTCGTTCAAATTCATTCTTTAAAGGTAGTGGCATCACTTACTTGCAAAGGGAGGGCATCCATGTCAGCCTTCAGGGCGAGAACCTGCAGAGCCAAGCTGTGTTTTGGCAACTGGCTTTGAATAAGTGATTCCAAGTCGAAGGCACTCGTATTGTGTTCTTCGAGGAATCGTAGCTTTGGGTTTTCATGGATCTGTCTTTCTTACAGAGACTAGTTAGCTCACCAATCTTTATTTTATCTTGTTTAGCTGACATTAGAAGTTGATTTGTAAGAATTTCATCATAACTGCCAACAACTGCTGTGCTTGTGCAAAGATAAGTGAGTGGTAGAAGAAGCAAAATGGGCAGCAAGTACAAATAGGCAATCTCAATAGTCAATACCAATTGATTCGGAGGTTGAAGATTATGAATATTCAAATAGATGCAGTCGTGGGAGTTATAACATCCGAATGGAATTAAAAGACGCAAAGAAACAAGCTCCAGTACGCTAAAAGACAAGATACAATATATTATCAACCCATAGTTTAACTAACCTGTTGGCAGATTGAAAGAATGCAACAATGCTGAAGAATTTTGCGTTTCTGTCAGTAGATTTTCACAGGGAAGATACAATGATATATAAATACCTTCAATATAATACTACGTTACACATTATAAAAGCAAAAATACAAGGCTACTGCACTACGTATGCATTTTTACAAAAGATAAAATAAAAATAGATACCATATCCAAAGGCGTGGTTAGTAGTCATAAGGAATTAAAACGAGATACAAAAACAAGATGTGCAGATTATACAAAAGGATAAGATATCTAAGCAGCTTCAAAAACTAAGACAGCCATCTCCATGTGCTGACTAAGATTGCCAACATTACTACAACTCCAGCTACCCTGAACATAACAGAAACTGACCAATTTGAGAAGCCAGCCCGAAAGGTCTTTGAAGTATCTTTGTCCACCAAAATGTTGGCCTTTAATCTTCCATGTGTCATATAATCTGTAGTCAGTTCTTCAGAAATATTAATGTTTCCGCTCGACACTAGATGGGAATCTCCCTTTACCTCATACATTGCACTAGCAGCAGCATTAACAGTAAAAATCTTTTCAGCATCTGCTACACCCTGGACAATGAAATTTAATCAAATTCATAACCACATGTAAAGATATTGTCAGATCTTTTACATAACCTCCATTTAAAAGCTTCTAACCTCTGCAACAATAGGTTTTGATTCGTCTTCCTCTGGCAAGCAGCTCTGAAGTCTAACTTGTCCAACTTGAAGTATACTCTGCAGCCTCAATCTTCTTGGAGCATCACCCTGCATCACAAAGCCTTGATTGTGTGGATGAATCTGTGGCTTGCGCATCCTGGTTCTGATACCAGGTGCAACAATATTACTGCTGCCAATTACATCCTGCTCGCAAGATTCAACATCTGCGCCGCAGAAGTCCCCTAAAGAATGTGAGTTTAATAAATTCGTCGATGACTCATCAAAACTATTCAGATAAGTCACAATACCGAAGTCTTCTGGAATTCTTTCCATCTGTAAAGTAGTCTCTCCTGCAATGTTCTCCTTAAAACGCAAACTGGTACACTCTGGATTGCGCTGCTGCATGCAGAACAATTACGTCAAGCAAATACTACCATTATAAAAACACAGCAAACAGATAAGTTTGTTAGCAAAATTTGAAAGAATATAATATAAAGAATAAACTTCACAAAATTATCATGTGGCTACCACTTACGAGAGCAAAGGTTAGTCCTGCATCTGATTCACTGTACGACCCAATGTCCTTAACAACGGCCATGTTACTTGGCATATCACTCTTGATGAATGAATCCGATTGAATGCCACTCTCATCAAACAAACTTTCATCTGAATTTTTAAGAAAAGATGCCACGAACTCTGTCATATAGGCATCTGATTCCAATGGTGGCTGCACATTCTCATCAAACGTGGTCAAGTCATTTCCGACAGGATGAGGCATGGAAGAAGATCCTTTCTCCCACAGAAAAGGTGAATGCCATGGAGGAAAGATGGTGCAATCAAGTGGCTCCAACATCACTTTATCAAACACGCCATGAAAGTCTTCTTGAATGGCTTGATCAGTCTAAAGTGAGAAATATGAACTCATAAAATTATATTATTCCATTTCCCATTGTGCAAGATGCAGAAAATAATGGAATTGAGATTGAGTACATCATTTTCACCTCAGTAGCTACTACCGATCTTTTGGTTTGACAATCAACTGGAGATTGCAAATTAGAAGTTCCTATCTCCGACGAATGAGAAACAGTCACCGAGCATTCAATATTTGTGGGTTTGCATTCTGGAGATGTTTGATCTAATGCAAACTCAGATTTGGCTGAAGTAGGAGACGAATGGCTTGGTTCCACTTCATCACAGCAGGAAACCTCAACACGCTCATCTTGTTTCTTAAACAAACGACAGAGCACAAAAGCACTCTGTAATACAAAATTTGACAAATTTAGTTGCATAATCACCTAATTCAAGCAATGTAATTCTACAAACTACATATAACAAACTTAACAGAAAAGTAGAGAGTGTAGCTACCTGGCCAGGTTTGGTGCCATCAAGATCATCCGCGGTTGCACGGTACTCGTGCATAACCCAATTGGTTCTTTTACCTTTAGGAGCACGTCCCTTGTGAAATACAAGAGTCTTCTTCATACCAATTAAGTTTTTTCCAGACTTAATTTTGCGATCTTTACCAGTTGCTTTCCAGTAACCAGCTCCTGTAGCTCTATTCAATCTGTGCCCATTTGGGTACTTTCTATCCTGTGGGCAGAAGAAGAACCACTCTCGATCTATTGATTTTATAACCGATAAATCTACAAAAATAAACAAAATAAACAAAATTCTAATATTATAAAAGTTAATATTGTGTTTATCTTAAAAATAATCAAAAACAAGAACATGAAAAAGAAAAAATACTTGGCAAATCCCAAGGCTCCCATTTACAGATATCGATTTCGGAAATAACTCTGACTTCATCGTTTTTGCCGTTGATCTTCAATCTCAAATAAAAATCCACCAGTTCCTCATCCGTTGGTCTAAATCTAAACCCTAATGGCAGCGAATTCATCGACAACACGGCCATCGCCAACAAACCCTAAAATCAAAATTCTGATTCTGAGACAAATTCACTACTACTATCGACTTTTTATTTTTTTAAATTTCTCTTTTATTATATTTCATTGTTTCGATTGCCCTCTTAATAAAAATGAAAAAACGAAACAAGTAAACTCAATTGTTTAGACAGACTTGGAGCTGCTGCTGCTGCTGCTGCTGCTATATTTAAAAAAACAAAAACAAAAACAAAAACAAAAACAAAAACAAAAGAAGACCCCTCGTATATTCCGCTTGAACTCGTTTTCCTTTTTCCGATTCCATTTCTACCCCTTATCATCGAACTGTTTCTTCGACAAAGACAAACGGCTATAGCTTTTCGAACAAGTTGTAAGTGGGGTTTTAGTCATTAAAAACTAAAAATTTAATTTTGGTTTGGAGAATGACATGTCGTGTGTACCAAAAAGGATGATAAAAGAGCCCTGCTTTCAATATTTTTATTTATTTGACCATCTGGGTTAAAATTTTGAGGAGATAAAAGACTATTTTTAAGAGAATAAAAAATTTATATCATATCTTAAATTTAGTAAGTGAATTTTTAAGAATATTCCTCGTTATTATCCCATTAAGTTTCTAATGACCACACCCTTTAAATTTAAGAGGAAGAAATGATGTTTACATAATAATTAATATTATCGTAATAATCAACCTATTGATATGATATTATATGCATAATAATGAAGTAATTTACATTATACAATGAGGTATTTAGGAATATTGGTGGAGCAAATTCTCTTACATGACTCATTAAATTAAAAATGATATCTTTGGGGTAAATAATTTTGGGATTTATTTCGGATTATTGATTAAATTTTTATACTTAAATCAAATAGGTGATCATATATAATTTTGGGATTTATTTTAAATATATTTTACAATATTTTATATTAATTTATATTTTGAAATTCCCGGTATATGTTTCTTATTTCTCTTGATTTTTTATCATTTTAACTCCTCTTTGAAAATATTGTCGTCTAGGTTAAAGTTGCTCTTTTTTTTTTTTGAAAGAAATAAACATTTCATTAGAGAAAAGATTTACAAGATAAAAGAAGAGGGAAAGTTCCCATTCCATAAGCTCAGAATAAAATTGTACAAGCTAACTTTGCTAAATTATGAGATGCTTGCAGACTCGAGATCTAAATTGGACTGTAAAAGCAAGTTGCTCTTTCAAAAAGGAAAAAAGGGTTGCTTTGACCTTTGTCTTTTATCATCTATTTCACCGACTTTTCCATGTAATTCTATTGGCTAATGTAGTGTGCGGTGTGATGTGAACAACACAAAAAATAAAAAATAAAAATAAAAAATAAAAAAGAGGTTATGGGGAAACACCGAGACAAAAGTAACAATAAAAAATGAAATTACTACTCCCTCTCCTTCTGACAACCACCCCTTCTTGTCCCCTTCTGAAATTCCAAAAATAACCCTCTATCCTCACAAATTCCTCAACTGTCAACCCTCCCAATATATGTATATTTGATTGTGCGTGTGTACACAAAAATATATATATATATATATATATATATATATATATATATTAATTTAAAAATAATATATATTTATTTCATTTTATTAATTAAATTTTTTTATTTTATATTTTTTTTTCATTTTTGTTAAATTTAATTTTTTTGCTCTTTATATATATATTATTTTTTATTTATTTAATTATATTAAAAAATTCGTATTTACTCATTTAATTTTTTGATTATTTTTTAATTTAATTAACAATACTTATGTATAAAAAAATATAATTTTTGATAGTCTATTTGATTATGAAAAAATATAATTTTTGATAGTCTATTTGATTATGATCTTGATCTTATTTTTACTTTATTAAAATTTATTTCTATTATTTATTTTATTAAATCAGTATCCATATCTACTTTTACTTTACTAAAAAATATTATTTTATTAAAAATATTATAGATTATGATTCTGATTTTATATTTTCTTTAAATTTATTTGTCTTATTAATTTCGTAAATTTATTTTATTAAAAATGGTATGGAATTGACCACTCGTTATAGGATTCGTAATCAATTATGGTACGAAGTATTTGGTATATCACCAAGTGCACTAGGAGGAGACTTTGGAGGCAACATATATTAGAATTTATGTTTTTATATTTTTAAGTGTAATTTTTTATGTTGTTATTTGTACTATTTTTTAAATATATATTTTTCGAATATGCATGAGCACATTTTTATAATACATAAGTAGTGTTAAATAAATTAAAAAAAAAGAATCACAAAAATTAAATAAATAAATGAACATAAAATAAATAAAAATAAATATGAAATTTATAATATTTATTAAACAAATAAAAATGAAGAATAAAGAATAAAAAAATAAAAAATTAAAAAATTAAAAAGTTATAAAATAAAAAAATTAATTAATTAAGTAAAATAATTATATATGTTATTTTTAAATTAAATAATACAACTTGTGGAGATATATTGGGGTAGTGAATTTTTATTAAAGGAATGGGTATTTTGGGAATTATGTAAAGATGAGAGAGGGTGGGGCTGAAAATGGGAGTGGGAGTAGTAGCCCTCATAAAAAATAACAATATCCACTGACGTGGCCATCTGGGTTTATAAACAGGGAAAATGTTGAGCTCAACTGAGACCCCACAGCCCTACCGTATCAGCCTAAATGTTTGGATCACACACACCGCACAAAAGTCAGAAAATTGAATCACTATGGGTAAATACGTAAAACCACTCTCGAGTTATATTTTTAGTGTGTATCGTTTGTAAACTAATAATGTGATGGTCTTGATTTTTCAAATACAAATACAGAATTTGAAGGGGAAAAATTTATGTGGGGTCAATTGCCTACTCACTCTGCCCTTCGCTGTGGTCGGTGGCTGATGCTAATGTCATTCAAATCTCTTGTTTGTTCAAAAATGATTTAAAAATAAAGTGAGATTAGGAGATGACTAAATTTTTGTCTTTTATATATTTCATAATAATAAACTTTTTATTTAAAAAAAAAAGTGAAATTATTATATTGTAATGTGTAAATACACAATAAGAATAAAAAACTGTCTATCCCCATTTAGCAAAGACAATCCTCAAATTTTCGGGATTCAAGATAAATTTTATATATTGAAATCCTTAATCATATTATATTATTATAATATTAAAATTTCGATCCCCTATCACTCTTCTTGTTTGTTGCATAAATTCGGAAAAGAGGACTCCAACGTACTATTTTGACTTCCTTTGTCACAGATAGACAGTGTTGGTAGCATCAAAATGTGGTCAGCATAGAATTTTTATAATTTTTTTTAGTAATTAATTAAAAAAAAACAATAATTTAATATAATAATATTATTAAAATTTTAAAACATACATTAAAATAAGTACATGCATGAAAAGTCTTGCTTCTCATCCTGACCAATTCGTTTATTGAATTAATGTTTTTTTGTTCGGATGTTGCCCAATTGAAGTGTTAATCTTGTCCACGAGCCTGGGAATATAAAAGGAGACAAAATAAAACCTCAGATACAGAAGGAACATGATCGAAGGTATGAATTAACTGGGAAAAATACAAAATTTGTCTTTCTTTATGTCCATTATGTTCTAATAACTATTATCTAAATGGACATGTCTTACGATCTTAAATTACACATAGGTTGAATAGAATAATTTAAATAAAGATATAAGTAAATAAGTTTCATCTCCTTATAATTGATTTTTAAAGATGAGTTCTGTCAGTGAGTTAACAATTTATATCAAAGAAGCCACCACGTTGAGTATGGGGATCAAACCAGATCAAACCAGCTTCGTGATCGTTGTTACTAACTGGACAACTTGGGAGACTGCTACCCAAAGACAAAATCTATAAAGTCCCAGTTGGAAATTAATTGTTGTTAATTATTTGGTGTTGTTAAATAATAACAATTAGTAATAATTTCATGTTGGAAATTATTAAGTTAATTATTTGGTGTTGTTAAATAACAACAATTAGTAATAATTTCATGTTGGAAATTATTAAGTTAATTATGTGGTGTTGTTAAATAACAACAATTAGTAATGATTTCATTACTAAGTAAACAACAAGAGTTGTTAATCAAATAATTAAGTAACAACAAAAGTTGTTAAGTGACAACAATTAGTAAAATGTTAAATGAGGAACATATGATACACCCATGATGATAACATTTTTGGAAGGGTTAGAGAAAGTCATTATGCATCCAAATAAATGTGATTACATAGTAATCAATGCATGTGATTAAATAGTAATCAAAGATTAATAATAATCTATGCATGTGAGCTAATAGTGACTTGGTTTCCCTCCTATAAATAAGACCATTTGCTTATTGAGTTAAGCAATCAATTAAGTTTGATTAAGAGGTCTCTACAAGAAAAAAGGTATGCAATTGTGTTGTGATTAACTTAGATTTATTTCAATTAGCATGTATAGATCCTAAAAGGACAAACATGTAAAATATATTAGGGATTATGTTTCCTAATATTGGTATCAGTAGCTTAAATGCATGTATTCTAGTTGGATTACACAAAAATTGCATGAACATGCATGAAAAATGTTGAAAATGCTTCTGGTTTTTGTTTTTAAAAAATGATTTTCTGCCAAATTTGGGCCGTAATAACTCTCTGTAGAAAATTGATAATCGCATGTTCAAATATGTTTTGAAAACTAGGTCATGAGATCTTCAATTTGGTATATCATTTGCTTAATTTGGATTAAAATTGAGAAAGATATGAACCCTAGAAGTTGGCTAGTTGAATATATTTTTACCCAGAAAAACACTCCCAGAATAGATGTACTACATGTCATCCGGTTTTTAGAGAAGAGGACGACAAGTCGTCCGCTTTTTCTGTATGATAAGTCGTACGAATATAAAAGAAACGGATGACATGTCGTCCATGACCATAACAACCGACAAGTCGGCTGGCCTTCAACCTTACAACCGACATGTCATACGCTTACGGAACAGGCGGACGACATGTCGTCCGCGCGTGAAAGTAAATCGAGCCTGGCCGGCGCGTGAGGGCGAGTGGGAGCTCGTGGCGGCGTGTGAGCCACTCTTGTGGCTCGTGAATGGCGCGTGGACATCCGTGTTAGCCCGTGGTTGTCATATTTGTATCGGTTTGCTTTGGTAATTCTGATCCGTCATGATTAAAGGTCTAGTCCTTTTGCATATTGTATTAATCGGCTATGATAAATTTGTTTTATCATATAAACTTTGTGTTTATGTAAATGAATATCTTTGTGATGTTTATTTTAGTTAATGTAACTTTGTGTTTCATTATATTGATTTTTCTTTGTATTCATTGCAGAAAAATCATGCCGATCAGACAAAAAATTGCAAAAAGGGTTATGACATCCGCCCACAGTGAAAAATTGAAAGACATGTTGCTGGATCTGGATAAGTATCGGATGAAAAAAGATGATGATATGATTTCGCATATAATCACCTTTAATAACATGTTACAAGAATCTATATGGGAGGGTAATTGGATAAGACAACCGAACAGACTCAGATTGCTACGCAATACTCTCCCGGAAATATGGCAAAAAAGGCTTACTGATATTTGGAAATTATTAATTCATACAGAAGAACTACGTGTTCAGTATAACATAGCCATTGAGAGGTTATCAATTGACTATCTCCGACATAAGGCAAATAATACAATTTTCCTTTAATGTCCCGGAAACGTTGCAATGATTCGAAATTTGCTATAGGTTTCCCATGGTTGTCCAAGATCAATTACGAGTTGCCACAAGAATTTAAGGATTCTTATCCTAAGACATTTATTCGTTGGAACACTAGAACCGGAAAAGTTTTAAGTGTTAGATATTAATTTTTTCTATGATAAAACTATGTTAATGTTTATGTGTGTAATTTTTTGTTACTTCACGGCATGTAAATATTGTATTTATATGTATGAATGTTTCATGTTGAATTTAATTTATATAATTAAATCAATGATTGTCATGTACAATAGTCGCATGATTCAGATGTTCTAAGAATTTATGTAATTTTTTAGAGAATGATTTTACATGATTGATTATGTTGATAATATTTTTACATTGGGTAATTGGATGATGATTGGACACATAGTGACCTTTTGACTCTAACCCCATTGAAAAATCTTATTAAACATAATTTATTTCATGATAAAATAAGTCAAAAATATTAACATTTATGCATGAATGTCTGTAGAAACTTTGTGTTTTTTTAATGGCTTCCGCAACAAAGAACATTATTGCTGAACTCAACAAGGGTGAAAAACTGAATGGCGATAATTATGAAATTTGGAGCATGAAAATCCAATATGTGCTAGAAGAACAAGAGGTTCTTGAAACTTTGAAAATGAGCATGGATGAACCTGCACAGGGCACTACGGCCCAACACAGGTGAGACCGAGAGGCTTATGAGGCCTGGAAGAAAAAGAATTTCATTGCCCGCATTACGTTGCTGAGCAGTATGGATAATGACCTAATGAAAGAGTTCAGGAAATATGACATGGCTAAGGACATTTGGTCCACACTAGCTGAAAAATTTGGTAGTACTTCAATAACCAAACTCAGGTCACTGACAATCAAGTTTGACACATACAAGAAACGTCTTGAGTTCACTATGTCAAAACACTTAAGGAAAATGTCAAACATGATTACTGATCTGGTAGATGCTGGACATGTTCTTACGGATGAACATAAAGTCCAAGCGGTCATTCGTTCTCTTCCAAATAGCTAGGAGCATATGAAGATGCATTTGAGCCACAATGAGAGCATCAAAACATTTGATGATGCTAAGCGTCACCTTGAATTAGAAAGCGACCGACTCGCGGCCGCTAAGTCAAATACTGAAGTGTATATGACAGAAACTAGCAAACCTGGGGGTTTCAAGAAGAAAAGAAAATTTCATGGTGGTGGGTTCCAGTTCGGAAAAGAACAAAATTCTTCCAAGCCAGAAAAGAAACAGAAAACCAATCAAAATGGGAAAGGAAAACGTCCTACCAAAAAGAAAAACATGGCAAAGGTTAAATGTTTTAACTGTGGTAAGAAAGATCATTTTGCCTGTGACTGCACTGAGCCTAAAAAGGTGAATACCTTTCGTGCATATTTAAATGAAATATGTGTTTCAAGTTCAATCTTTCTAACTAAATCTAATCCTTTGTGGACTGTAGACCCACAGACCATGTAGCGAAGGATAGAGATGCCTTCGTGGAATTTCGGCGAATTTCACCTGGGGTGCAGTGGATATATGTTGGAAACAATTCACGGGTTGAAGTATAAGGCATAGGAACATGCAAGTTAGTCATGCATGGTGGAAAAACTTTACTACTATATGATGTATTGTTTGCTCCACAAAATTGTCGAAATTTAGTCTCTGTGTTGGTTTTGGTTAATTTAGGTTTCAATTTGAACTTCCATAAATTTGGTGTTGATTTGTACTTAGGTACAATACACTATGGTTTTGGTTATTTTCTGGATGGTTTTATTGTATTAAATGTTGAATTTTTTAATCAATCCGGTTTTTTGTTTGTACTTATCTGTCAGTGATGATGTGATATAACTGTGTGGCATGCTAGACTTGGCCACATTGGCCAGCAAAAAATGAACAGATTAGCCAAAGAAGGCTTTCTGGGAAATATTGAGAAGGTGGAATTGTCAACCTGTGAATATTGCTTGGCAGGAAAAACTGCGAGAAAACCATTTGGAAAAGGGACTAGAGCAGAATTTCCATTACAATTAATTCATTCAGATATATCTGTGGTCCAATGAATGTCAGGGCAAGGCATTGAGCATCTTATTTCATCACATTTATAGATGATTTTACTCACTTTGGTTATGTCTATTTGATTGCTCATAAATCCGAAGCATTAGAATGTTTCAAGAAATTTATGAATTTAATAGAAAATCAATTGGACAAGAAAATTAAAGCATTATTCACTGACTGTGGTCATGAGTACTTATCTGATTAGTTCAGAGAATTATGTGATGAAAAAGGAATTAGTCGTCAGTTGACTACTCCTGCTACTCCTCAACAAAATGATGTTGCAGAAAGAAGAAATAGAACTCTTCTGGAAATGGTTAGGTCTATGATGGCACAAGAAAATTTTCCTATAACCTATTGGGGTGATGCATTATTAACTGCCACATATGTACTTAACCGAGTGCCATCTAAATCTGTGTCCACCACACCATATGAGTTATGGACAGGTCGTAAACCAGATATTCACTTTCTAAAACCTTATGGTTGTGCGGCTTATGTTCATGTGCGTTCTCACGAACATGGAAAGTTAGGCCCAAGAGGAAAAAATAGTATCTTCATAAGATATTCTGAACAATCAAAAGGATATGTTTGCATAGGTGAATATGAAAGTGGAGGCGTGACAGAATTTGAATCACGAGATATCACATTTTTAGAAAATGATTTTCCTAAGCAAGGAGAGATAGGTCAAGATTTATCTCTATATGAAACTCAAGATCACATGGATCACATGATTGGTGAACACTCGGGTTTACGTAATTCAAGAGGGAGTGATGAGAGAAATTTGAGAAAACATGATGGATCTGTTTCATATGAATCTCAAAATGATGAATTAGTTTCACACGAGTCTCATTTACGTGATCCGAGTGGGAGTGATGTATATAATCCAAGTGAGAGCAATGTGCACGATCCAAATGGGAATAATATCAAAAGTGAGGAATCAGTTCCACCACTAGAATCCCAATTGCGACGTAGTAATTGTATAGGCATTCCTCGACGTCGTTTCGATATCGAATGATAAACCTTTATGATTCTACCTCAAGATGATGAAGAACCTAGAAACATAAGAGATGCTCTTCAGTGTCCTATTAAGGAAAAATGGATGAAAGCAATTGAAGAAAAGATGGAGTCAATGAGGTCCAACCAAGTTTGGGAATTGGTTGATCTACCCAAAGGACGCAAAGCTGTCAAGAACAAATGGGTTCTTAAAATAAAGCGTAATGTCGATGGCAATATCGAAAGATATAAAGCACGACTTGTAGCAAAAGGGTATACACAACAGGAAGGAATTGACTACGAAGAGACTTTTTCACCCGTTGTAAGGTTTACCTCAATTCACTTGATTCTGGCTATAGTAGCAAGTATGGATCTAGAATTACATCAAATTGATGTAAAGACTGCTTTTCTCAATGGAGAACTTGATGGAGAAATCTACATGGATCAACCAAAAGGTTTCATAAAAGAAAATGAAAAGGAGAAAGTATGTAGAATTTAAAGTCTATATATGGTCTCAAGTAATCGTCTAGACAATGGTATATACGATTCCACAATACAATCATTTCAAATGATTTCACAATGACAGATGAGGATCATTGTGTGTACACCAAGAGAGATAAAGATAAGTTCATTATCTTATCTTTGTACGTGGATGATATACTTATAGCCGGAAATGATAAGGAGTTTGTAAAACACATTAAAGAATGATTATCATCTAACTTCGAGATGAAAGATATGGGTGAAGCTGCATATATTCTTGGGGTTAAGATCTCAAGAAATCGTTCAAAGAATTTATTATCTCTTTCACATGAGTTATATATAAAGAAAATTCTTGAACGCTTCCAAATGCAGGCTTGCAAACCCATTGATACTCCTATCACGAAAACTGAAGCTTTGAGTCGTAGATTTTGTCCTGAAACTCCACAGGAAAAGGAACAAATGAAGAAAGTTCCTTATGCAAATGCAGTTGGAAGTTTAATGTAAGTAATGTTGTGTACAAGACCTGAAATCTGTTTCGCTGTTGGAATGGTAAGTAGATACCAATCCAATCCAGGACTAGCACATTGGAAAGCAGTTAAAAGAATATTTAGGTATCTGAGAGGGACAGCTGATTACTCATTGTGTTATCAAGGAAATAATCTGCAATTGAGAGGCTATACTGATGCTGACTGGGGAGGAGATTTAGATGAAAGAAAATCTACCCCCGGTTTTGTTTCCTTGCTAAACAATGGTGCCATTTCATGGAGCAGTAAGAAACAATCTTGTATAGCCTTATCCTCAATGGAGGACGAATTTGTGGCCTTTTCATCAGAAGTACAAGAGGCTGTGTGGTTGAAAAGGTTCTTGGATCATTTGGGTATATCAAATGAAGCTTCCGATCCAGTATTAGTTAACTGTGATAGTGAAGCAGCGATAGCCTACACAAAAGACCCAAAATTCCATTGTAAAACGAAACATATAGATACCAAATATAACTTTGTGAAAGACATAGTTGCACGAGAAGAGGTAAACACGAAGTACATTTCTACGCAAGAAATGGTAGCAGATCCATTGACCAAGCCTGTTTCTAGAGATGTCTTTGTTAGACATGTAAAAACTCAGGGATTGCGTAGATGTTAATGTGCTTACATATTATGATATGTATTTTTCCAAATAATGTTTACTAATGTTAATACTCATTGATATTTGTGTTCAATGCTTACATGTTATTATGTTGATACATGTTTAAACAAATATACTATTAGTTAGTATGAGAAGTATGTCGGACAAGTGAATGATTGGCCCTCTCACACGGGCAATCGCCTCCATTACTTTGTGTTAATGGGAGATGAGACAAATTTTTAAGCTAATTATCTGAGTGATAATTTCGAGAGCTCAAGCTTGAAAATTAAGTAATGTCGTTATGAGGTCATTTTCTCTGTGATATGACCTAAGGTGAATAAGTTCGTTTCACATTACTTGTCTTAATGTCAGTTATGAGTTAGACATTGTGTTTGTCTGAACTATAATCTGTACGGTATTTTATGAGACATGCGCTTCATGGGAAATGAGAGAATACCGTAGCATATGTTTTCATACCATGTGTACATTTGCTGCTATTGAGGGTAATACAAGTAAAGATCTCAGTTTTGATATTGTGTGAGACCCTTGAGATTATTTCAATCTCACATTGTACCCTTTAGACTATTGTCTGCTTCTTAAAACTTAGATTTGATGATTGCTATCTTGGAATGTTACTGAAGGATCATGAGAGATTCGATCTGAAAGGACATCTCTGGAAAAGCGAATTGAATCAAAGTTGAGAGATTCGAGAAATGAGAAAGATCATTAAATGAGTAATATCACATTAGCTTGTATTCACAGGTTGACCAATTATGTTATTCTATGTGATCAAACATGATTGTGAATACAAAATAAATATTACATTCGAAAAGAGATCGAGAGAGATATAATGTGATAAATGATCGAGGATACTGCATATATAATCCACTATGGTTCTATCCATTTTTCGAGCGGCTATATATTCCTAACAAATGTATAGCAAGTGAGCTCTCGAAGTATGCTGGTCGCACGACACAATTGCAAAGTATGAATTATTCTTGTAGAGATAATAAAACTTGTTGATCCCATCATGTGTGAGTGGGAGATGTTGGAAATTAATTGTTGTTAATTATTTGGTGTTGTTAAATAACAACAATTAGTAATAATTTCATGTTGGAAATTATTAAGTTAATTATTTGGTGTTGTTAAATAACAACAATTAGTAATAATTTCATGTTGGAAATTATTAAGTTAATTATGTGGTGTTGTTAAATAACAACAATTAGTAATGATTTCATTATTAAGTAAACAACAAGGGTTGTTAATCAATTAATTGAGTAACAACAAGAGTTGTTAAGTGACAACAATTAGTAAAAGTTAAATGGGGAACATATGGTACACCCATGATGGTAACATTTTTGGAAGGGTTAGAGAAAGTCGTTATGCATCCAAATAATATGATTACATAATAATCAATGCATGTTATTAAATAGTATTCAAGGATTAATAGTAATCTATATATGTGAGCTAATAGTGACTTGATTTCCCTCCTATAAATAAAATCATTTGCTTATTGAGTTAAGCAATCGATTAAGTTTGATTAAGAGGTCTCTACAAAAAGAAAGGTATGCAATTGTGTTGTGATTAACTTAGATTTATTTTAATTAGCATGTAAATAAATCTAGGACTAGTAATACATATATGGTTAGTGTAACATCCCAGATTTTCGGGATTGTTCTGGAAAGGTTCTCAGACGGATGTTTAGTCTCGAAGCATGGTGATAGTGAAGAATAAGAGTTTAAGTGATATTAAATGAGTTAGAATATTAGATTATGAATTTTCATCGCGTTGGAAAACGCGTGGGATCAAAGTTAGTTACGCGATTTTCGTAAAACGCGTAAAGTTTGTGGTTTTGGTCACAAAAGGAGCAAACAAACTCCGATCGAGCTGATTTTTAGACCATTAGACTCGTTTTTTCGAGACGAACAACTTTCGTTTTGAACACTTTTTGAGAAGCACATCAGAAGGGCTCCGAATTTGCGATTTTCCAGAAGGTTCTAGAATAGGGGTTGAATTGTAATTTTCACAGGGACTAAATTGATATTTTCCAGGGCATTATATAAAGCCTCAAAGTTTGCATAAATTACATAAATGGAAAAACCCATCAAAAGCCCACACACGACCCCCCCACGCCCAATTCGCGTTTTTGGTTTGCTGGTCGCGCCGACGGCCTGCCGGCCGCCGCCGGCCGCCGCCGGCCTGCGAGACCAGCCAAGAAGAAGCGCCGGACCACGAAACACACTTGGGAGGCCGGCGGCGATGATAATGACGCCGGAAACAGTGAGTTTTGAGGAGAAGAGACGCGCCCATGGGTATGGCGGATCCGGCTCGTCGGTTCGTTTCACGCCCCGAACCACCTACCAAATCGAAGCCCTCGACGAGTACTACGAGTGTGTGGAGTTGATTTCACCGAACATCGACCGAATGCACGCGAAACGAGATGAGAAGGTTTGGATGAATAGTAGACACATGTGAACAGTAACTCCAATCAAAATTCCGATCGCACCAGCGCGTTCGTATGGCCGAGGGGAGTCCGAATATGGCCTCGGAATTTCGATACGACTCTCCGTTTAGAATTCGTCTTTTTAAAGTTTGCAGCTTTATATTCGGATGTTTCTGATAATTCCGTAGTTTAGCAAATTGCATTGAAATGAATTGAATATGTTTTAATATGTTAAAACGATAAATATGGTAGAATCCGGGGTGAATCAGATGAGATATGATCGATCCGATAGAATTAGCGAGATTCCGGTAAAACGGAGTTTCTCGCTCGATTGAGCGTAGATGATCGTAAATATAATTATGATGTAAATATGATATTGCGATAGTAATTAAGTAATTTTGGGTTAGTTCGGAGGGTTCGAGATCATCCCGTAGCGTTTGCGGAAACTTTTCCGCAAGTTTTGCTGCAAACGAGTAAAGTGAGAATCTGAGCTATCTAGCTAGTTTAAAATAGCGGGTGAGCATGTATTAGAGTAATGAAGTTTAGATCGTAGTATCAGAGTCGATTCGGGTGTTCCGGGGAAAGCCCGTAGTTGTTTTAGATAAGTTAGAAGTTCCGCAAATAGCGGTACTAACCTTGCGTTGTTACTTGTTTGACAGATCGGACCCGGATCGCGGGCATTCGCTTAGTCAGGTAAGTAACTCATGCCTCTAATACTTAAAAGATTTAGTAGTGTTCAGAATTAATTATGTACTAGAATTGTGTATAGTATATGTATGAAACATGTATATAATTATATGTACAGACGAGTGTGGAAGAAAGAAGCATGTGTAACTAGATACACATATAGATAAGAATAAACGATTATAGGCCAAGGTATAAGTAAGAAATGAGTATGAGAAAATAGAAGTATAGAGACGCACATGTAAGTATATTTAGATAAGAACATATAAATAAGGTCATAAATATAATCTAATAAGACTTGGGTATGGGGATGTAGAAACTACACCCTAGGGAATGGGATTAGAGTTATAAATGAGATAATCAGATATGAACTAGAGATATGAAGGAAGTTGTAATTTATGTGTTATATAAGAACGATAGCAATATGAGGATAGATATAAGTGTATAAGTGATAAAGAGCATGAAGGAATAAAATATGCATAACATGAGAATATATAAAAGGTTATGATTTGAGATTTCCGAACACAAGTTGATAGTTAGAAAATGGCAAAGAAGTTTAAGAATAAAGACATTGGAACTTATATATGTTTGATATCTGATATGGTAGTAGAGTTTCGAATGTATGCCTATGAATATAAATTGTACAATATATTGACTGTGAGCCACTAGCAAGGTAAGTTATAAAGGTAAGCCAATTTATGATGGTTTGATGTGTGCATATATATATAGATAAATATAGATATATATGAATGTAAGATGAGTTTAGCATGTTTAGTTTGAACAAGCGTTCTGTCGATATTTGAGCATATAGTTAGTAAGATCATTATAGAGAATATCATAACCAGAGTAGAGAGAAGCATGGGAATGCATATATGCATGTTCACGTGTGTGTGTGTGTTTAAGTTTTCATCAGATGAGCAAACGATAACAATGTTTTCAACAATTTCAAATGTTTTAAAGAAAGATTTCAAATGCTTTTGAAAAGAATCGTATTTCAGAATTTTTTTTACAGTTTGAGTTACAGATTATGATTTATGGTTTTCGGGGCATGAGGTAAAAACTCACCCCAGTATGTAACTTGAGATATACTTCGGAATTGACGGATACTTTGGATTCGGGATTTGGGATTTGATCCATCCCAGTTGTACAGTTTGGAATTGACGGTTAGACGCATGTGCACATGTGGAGGACTGAGGGGACGCTCTCAGATCCTCGAGCAGGACTAGGGGCTACAGGGTCTCGAAATCCTTATTTCAGAGATGTCCAGTTGAGTTATGGTCATGGGCATCGAGTACACCCAGTTGAGTTATGGTCATTGGTGTAGAGAGACGTCCAGTTGAGTTATGGTCCTGGACGTAGAGCAGTTTGCAGTTTTCAGATTTTCAGTACACGGTTTTCAGAAACAGTTTTTCAGATTTTGATTTTCAATTTTCAGAGATGCCGCAGTCGAGTTATGGTCCTGGGCATCAAGTATTTTCAGTTTTTAGTTTTCAGATCTTCAGTATAAAGTTTTCAGATTTCCAAGATTCAGACTTCAGAACTCAAACTTTAAATAAGAGTTTTCATAAACCGTTATTTTAAAGACAGTTTTTAGAAATATGAAGTTTTTAGAAACAGAGTTTTTCAGAAAGTACTTTTCCAGAAAGAGGAAGTAAAGTAAAGTTTTCAGCAAGAGACTTTTAGAGAAATGGTTCTTCAAAGGGGGTTTTCAGAAAACATTTTTCAAAAGCATGGTATGTTCAAGTAAAGTACAGTTTATAAGACATGCATACGAATTCATATATCCTAGAAATCCATTTGAGATGCATATAGATGATATTAATGCAATATATGATTTCATATTCATAAGTATATAGTTAGCATTTTGTGAGGTACGAGTGCATATAAGCATCATCTTATTTTAGTGCATGTATACCAAGGTTGATTGTATGAGTTGCTTGCATATCTAGAAAGAACATACTGTAAAGATGCTAGTCATGATGAATTATATGGATTTTAATAGAAGTTAGTATATATAGGTGTATGTTCAGATGAAAGGAGTAATAGCAGTTAACACGAAAATAAACGGATATAAGTTATAAAGTTAAATTAGATTTGTTGATGTTTGCATGATTACTTACTGAGTCATTACGACTCACACCACTTCCATTGTTAGTTTTGTAGGTCTGTAGCAGTCTTTTATAACTTGCAGCTTTTTGGTGAAGGCTTTGAAGACAGTGGATCGCCCCAATTGCAGTCGAGAGAGTGTCGAGTCCTGGGTCAAGTTGGGGTCCTCAGGCCCTTTGTATTGTATTTTACATTTGTATCATTTAAGTAAGAATTATGTAATAACGTAGTTGTTGTTTTGAGTTCTGGCCGGAGGCCAAGTATTGTTTTTGTTCTTTGAGTTCAGGCCTGAGGCCTTGTTGTTGTGTTTCAGCCTGAGGCCGAGGTGATTGTGTTCTTGTTGTATTTGGATGCTGGCTGCAGGCCAGGTTTCGTGATGTTACGAATACATTATGCCGAAATTTCGTTAGATTCAGAGGCTTATGGAGACGGGTTTAGCCTGTCTCCTGCCGGGTAGCATCCTGGCAAGGGCGGGATGTTACAGTTAGATCCTAAAAGGACAAACATGTAAAATATATTAGGGATTATGTTTCCTAATAGTCCCCATAGCTGAATATGATAGATCATCATAAACGTTGATTGCCAACAAGATCTAGGTTGAGGTGGTGAGTTTCCTCCGCTGGATCTATCTTTGTCATGTCATTATGCGTCCATGCGAACACATCTTTATACTTCCTATGCATATCTACTACCCTCCCCTTTTCTTTTGATGACAATAGGGTTCCTACCGATACCTTCTTCTCTGGCTTTGCTTTGTCTAAAATCACCTCATCGAGATTCTCGATGGTAGTTTCTGGCCTATCTGGCTCGTCCTCCAAGTGCTTCAGGTAGGCTAGTAGGTAGGGGTGAGCACTGGTTCCGGTTCTACCAGGAACCGGTTGGAATCAGACCGATTTTTCGGGTTTAGAACCGGAACCGGTGGTAACTGGTATGATTCCGATTCCAAATGAAGGAATCGATTTTTAACTGGTCCGGTTCCGGTTTTCAAATACCCAAAACTGGAACCGAAACGGACCATAGAACCGGATTATGGACCGAATGTAGAACCGATTTATGGAACTGAATTTAGAACCAATTAGATAATTGAATTTAGAACCGAATTGAGACCAGATTTGATACCCAAATTTTTGGCAAACGTTTAGCAATCTTGAAAGATTGAAGATCTGACATCATCTATTGTGGGACAGTTGCAGGCTTGCAGCCATTAAGCAGTTGATTTTCTTGTTCCTTTTTATTCTACCGTGTTAATATGAAGCCTTGTGTGACTTCATCATCTATTTTTGTGTGCTCTAGTAGGTGCAATATCAGACTCCTACCATGTTAAAACTGCATAAATATTATAGAACTCGAACTTATATATATAGATATATAATATATATTTATCTAAGTGGTTATATTGAATTACACGAAATTTTCAGCATCAAGTCCAAATTTACGTGTGGAGAACCTGATAGCCAGATTGCCGATATGATATGAATACTGAAACCTTGTAAATATAGAGCTGATTGCAATTTCACCACTCAAGGAAAGGAATAGTCAATCGGCAACAAGTAATTGATGAGTGGTATTTATATCACTATTTCCCACTCATTTACCTTAATATTTTGTATAGTTTCTTGAGTTTTATGAACGTTTTGATGTGTTTTATTGTTATTTTGCAGATAAATAAAGTTTGGACAGCACTGGAGGCAATTTGGGGCAAAACCGGACAAAAATGCGTCAACAGGGATATTTTGGTCTTCTACGCGTCGCGACGCTGGAGCACTGCGCGCCGCGACGCCCAGCGTGTGCCGGTTCTGCTAAAATGCGCCATGGTCAACGGGTCAACAATTTGAAAAGTTTGACTTTGCTAAAATGCGCCGTGCCACGTGTCACCATCACATCCGATCTGCTAACGTGCGCCGTGACACGTGTCAACATCATATGCTGCCGACACTCTGACATGACACGTGTCGCCTCGTCATCAGCCATGTCATCGGTCAACGAGTCAACATTGCCACGTGTCATGCCACGTCATCAGACACGTCAGCAAGTCAACCGAGTCAACATGCCACGTCAGCCTCAGCCAATCAGAATTGACACGTGTCGCCACGTGTCGCCATCCCATTGTGCCGACAGTTGTACAGTCAGCCGCCACGCCACGTCAGCGCCACGTCAGCGCCACGTCATCTCCGCGTCAGCATGACGTCATCACAATAATTGAGAATTAGCCGCCTTGACACGTGTCAGTTGTACAGTCAGCCGCCTTGCCACGTGTCGCCGTCTCATTGTGCCACGTCGACAAACTAGCGTCGCGACGCGCAACGCCTTAGCGTCGCGACGCGCGCACAGTGACCAAACAGTGAATTTATTTTACTATAAATAGAGGCCGAATTTTCAGTTTTTAGTACACCTTTTCTCTCACTCCTTCTATGTAATTAGGGAGTTTCTCTCTCTAGAATTTTCATTTTTATTTTTTACTTTTTACTTTTGTAATAATTTTAATTACGTTTTGTAATAATAGTAATCTACTTTCTTATTTTACAGTTTTTACTATTCACTATGCGGAGGTAACTTCCTATGCTAGGGTGAAAGGTAATTATTTTACTATTGCTATTTAGATTAATCTCCCTTAAAAATAATATATTTACTATTTAAAATTCTGATTAATAAAATGTATATTATTATGCTTATTGGTCGTTAATTCGGTAATTTAATTTAATCTGGTTTAAACCTGACTAATCAAGGAATACCGCTATATTGGTCGGTTGGTAAATTTATTTTCTGTTGGTTTGAACCTGATTAATAAAGGAATACCGCTATATTGGTCGGTTGGTAAATTTTTTTGGTACCGCCTTTATGGCTGGATTATGGACAAATATTACCACCTATATGGCTGGTTGGACTTAATTTGACTTAATCAGGATACCGCCAGATTGGTCGGTTGGTAAAATATTATCACAGTTTATATATTATTTTATGGGAGATATCTAAATTAGTAGTAGTAAAAGTAATTCCTTTTGCCTATTTTTTTATTTCATTTGTATTTTCTTTTAGCATTTTCATTACCGCAATTACTTTTCAGCATTTTCATTTTATGTCTTTTAAGTTTTTAATAGCCCTAGCTATGTGTCATAACTAAGTTAGTAATCTAGGGTTGTGATGAAATCCAATATCACCGGTTTATAAGGGTTAATTATAATTTGGGTAATATAAAGATTTATTTATTGAGTCTTAATCTTAATGCTTTTTATTAATGGCCACTAATAAAATTGATAAGGTAAACTTAAAATGAACTAGACATAGGGATTTTAGGTTTAAGACCTCAGACTCAATAACCCACGATCTTCCTTGAGGATAGATAACCCTTTAATAGATTTCCTTACAGGATAGGAATATACCTGTGGGGGGGGGGTAGCCATAATTGGAACTTAATATTAATGAATCCAGTTAATTTGATTAACATAGACATATGGTTTAATTAGGTTAAATTGGATATTTGTAATTGACCATCGGAAGAGGCTTTTACATAATTTAGTGTTCCAGGTTAATAAATCAATATTTTACCCAATTATAAGATAACCACTTCATCTTTAAATAATATTGAATAAATCACAACCCTAGATAGTTTTAATATTGAATTTTCTAAAATATCTTTAAAACAATTTTAGTTACTGCTTTTAAATTTAGAATCGTCACCTTTTCAAATCAATCAAACAACCTGTTAGATACTGGTAATCATTTGGCCAATAAATTGATAACAAAAAGGTTTTAAGTCCTCGTGGGATCGATACTTTTTATACTACTTGAACGATACGTACGCTTGCGTTATACGTGTGTGTTTACGCCGGTCAAGTTTTTGGCGCCGTTGCCGGGGACTTAGTTATCTTTTACTATTAGTTTACAGGTTAAATTTGTTACTTGTATCTAATTTCTTTTTACTTATTATTTTTTTGTTTTATTGTGTTTCAGGTTCTCAGAACACTTCATGAGACGAACCAGAAGCTTTGAATTCCGACCGCTTGACCCAGAAATTGAAAGAACCATCAGACAGTTGAGAAGGGAAGGAGAGAGAAGGCCAAGAAGCCTTAGTCAACATGGAACCTGAACCTTTGGAGGTTGCACCACCAATTCCCATTCGAGACAGAACCATTCCGGTGGTAGATGGCCTCATTTCCTGTATTGTTCTTCCTCCTTTACCAGCAAATGCGGGTGACATCAAAACTTGCATTCAGATGATTCAGCAAACAGTTCAGTTTGGAGGAAATACAACTGAAGATCCTAATGCTCACATTAGCAACTTCCTGGAAGTCTGCGGCACTTTCAATTACAACCGAGCATCAGAAGAAGCAATGAGACTGAGGGTTTTTCCATATTCCTTGAAAGACAGAGCAAAAGCATGGCTACATTCATTACCAGCAGGTTCTATCACAACTTGGAACGCTCTAGCCACAAAATTCCTTGCAAAATACTTTCCACCAGCCAGAACTGCAAAGTTGAGAAATGACATCACATCCTTTGTGCAGCAAGATTCAGAATCCTGTACGAAGCTTGGGAGAGATACAAAGATTTACTCCGGAAATGTCCTCACCATGAGATTCCAAAATGGCTTCAAGTCCAAACTTTCTACAATGGACTTTCTGGACTGATGAGAACCACAATTGATGCTGCTGCTGGAGGAGCTTTAATGGCAAAAGGAGAAGATCAAGCCTGGGACCTAATTGAAGAAATGGCAAACAACAACTCATTGTGGCCAACAGAAAGAAATCTGATTCAAAGAATTGCAGGAATATATGAAGTTGGAGCTAATACAGCAGTCAACACCAAGCTAGATCAGATATGCAAATTTATGGAGACTCTCAACACTCAAAGCACCACTGGATCCACAAGTTCACCATATGGAGGAGCACCAGAACCAAACCAATTTGAAGAGACGGTGAATTATGTAACAATTTCAACAGACAGGGGAAACAATCCATATTCCAACACCTACAACCCAGGGTGGAGGAATCATCCTAATTTTTCATGGAGCAACAATTCAGGGCAAAAGAACTATCCACCACCTGGATTCCAGCAACAGAATAAAGGCCAGGAGCAGACAAATGAACCAGTATTGGCAGAGATGCTAGCTCAATTAAAAAGATATGAAGCCATGATTCAGAGCCAATCAGCTTCCATCAAAGCACTGGAGAATCAAATCGGACAACTGGCCAATGCTCAGAGTTACAGACCACCAGGCAATCTTCCCAGCAACACAGAACCAAATCCAAGGAACCGAGGGGAGGAGCAATGTCAAGCCATTACCTTAAAGAGCGGTACTGAGATCAACAAAGATGTTGGAGTCCAGATATCTCAAGAAGAAGTTCCAAAAGAAACCGAGAACAGATTGAGGAAAAAGAAGCAAAGGAAAAAGAAACAAAGGAAAAAGAACCAGAACAGATCACTCCACCACCACCTTTTCCTCAGCGTCTTCAGAAAAGCAAAATGGACAAACAGTTTGCTCGTTTCTTGGAGATTTTCAAAAAGCTGCACATTAACATACCATTTGCAGAAGCCTTGGAACAAATGCCCAGTTATGTCAAATTCATGAAAGACATTCTTTCACGAAAACGGAGATTGGGAGACTACGAGACAGTAGCTTTGACAGAAGAATGCAGCGCCATCATTCAGAGGAAACTTCCACCGAAGTTGAAAGATCCTGGCAGTTTCACAGTTCCTTGCACCATTGGAGAACATTACATTGGTAAGGCTTTATGTGATTTAGGTGCCAGTGTTAATTTAATGCCTTTTTCTATTTACAGGAAACTGCAAATTGGAGAAGCAATGCCTACCTCAGTATCTTTGCAACTTGCTGATCGAACACTCGCATTTCCGAGAGGAGTCGTGGAAAATGTGCTGGTAAAAGTTGACAAACTCATCCTTCCAGCAGATTTCATCATCCTTGACATGGAAGAAGACAAAGAAGTACCTATCATTCTTGGGAGACCATTTTTGGCTACAGGTAAAACTGTGATTGATGTACAAAAAGGAGAACTAACAATGAAAGTGCAGGACCAAGAAGTGACCTTTAATGTTTTCCAAGCCATGAAATTTCCAAGTGATGAAAAGGAAGAAGAAGAATGTTCAGAGTTGATGTTATTGATAAATTGTTCAGAATACTGAGTCAAATCCCACAGATACACTTGAAGCTTGCATCACCAACATGACTGATAATGAACTAGATGCTGAAATCTTGGAATGTATCAATTACCTTGACAAACCATTCCGATTCAAAGTAACACCACCAGTTGAAAGCTTGGAATTACCAAAGAAAGATCGAATCAAGCCTTCGATTGAAGAACCACCGCAGCTGGAACTAAAGTTACTTCCGAGCCATCTCAGGTATGCATTTCTTGGAAACTCTTCTGAATTACCTGTTATTATTTCTTCTTCACTAACATTGGAACAGGAAGAAAAGCTACTGAGAGTGTTACGAGAACACAAAAGAGCCATTGGCTGGACTATAGCAGACATTCGAGGCATTAGTCCATCATTTTGCATGCATAAGATCCTGATGAATGATGAATACAAACCAACAGTGGAGCATCAACGGAGACTCAATCCTATCATGAAGGAAGTGGTGAAGAAAGAGATCATCAAATGGTTGGATGCTGGTATCATTTACCCCATCTCAGACAGCACTTGGGTAAGTCCTATGCAGTGTGTACCAAAGAAAGGAGGAATTACTGTTGTCACCAATGAAAAGAACGAGTTGATTCCAACAAGAACGGTGACTGGATGGAGAGTATGTATGGATTACAGGAAGCTTAACAAAGCCACGAGAAAGGACCATTTTCCATTGCCATTCATTGACCAGATGTTAGACAGACTGGCAGGACATGAGTTTTATTGTTTTCTTGACGGATATTCAGGTTACAATCAGATTGCCATTGCACCAGAAGACCAGGAGAAAACTACTTTTACATGTCCCTATGGTACTTTTGCTTTCCGCAGGATGCCATTTGGATTATGTAATGCCCCTGCCACTTTTCAACGTTGCATGATGGCCATTTTCTCAGACATGCTGGAGCAGAGTATGGAGGTTTTTATGGATGATTTTTCTGTGTTTGGAGATTCTTTTGATCATTGTTTGTTAAATTTGGAACAGGTATTACAAAGGTGCGAAGATACAAACTGGTACTCAATTGGGAGAAATGCCATTTCATGGTACAGGAAGGCATTGTTCTTGGACACCGTATTTCACAAAAGGGAATCGAGGTAGACAAAGCAAAAATCGAGACAATTGAGAAACTACCTCCACCAACAAACTGTAAAAGGGATTCGGAGTTTTCTTGGACATGCAGGTTTTTACAGGAGATTCATCAAAGACTTTTCCAAGATTGCCAAACCTCTTTGCAATCTTTTGGAAAAGGATGTGCTTTTTAACTTCACCAAAGAATGCCAGGAAGCTTTTGAGATCTTAAAACAGAAGCTGATTTCTGCCCCCATATTGTAGCACCAGATTGGACCCTTCCATTTGAAGTAATGTGTGATGCTAGTGATTTTGCTGTAGGTGCAGTTTTGGGACAACGCAAAGCAAAGATTTTCCACACCATTTACTACTCCAGCAGAACTCTGAATGAAGCTCAACTCAACTACACACCACTGAAAAGGAGTTGCTAGCAGTGAGCATGCTGTAGCTTTTGCAAAGCAAAGATTTTCACACCTACTCCTGAACTCTGAATGAAGCTCAACTCAACTACACAACCACTGAAAAGGAGTTGCTAGCAGTGTGTACGCTTTTGACAAATTCCGCTCCTATCTGCTGGGTCCCAAAGTGGTGGTATACACAGATCATTCAGCAATCAAATATCTGATCACAAAGAAAGATGCCAAACCTAGATTGATCCGTTGGATACTTCTTTTGCAAGAATTCGACGTAGAGATCCGAGACAGGAAAGGAACAGAAAACCAGGTGGCAGATCACTTATCGAGGCTCGAGAATGGAAAAACAGCTGATAAAAACTAATAATCAAAGAAACTTTTCCAGATGAACAATTATTTTCCATAAAACAACAGGAAGTCCCTTGGTATGCTGACTATGTTAATTATATTGTATCAGGAAAATGGCCGTTGGAATGGACAACTCAACAACGGAAGAAGTTCTTCAAAGAAGTCAAACACTATGTCTGGGATGAACCGTACCTGTTTAAACGATGTGCTGATCAATTACTGAGACGGTGTGTTCCACAGGAGGAAGTCAACAGTGTTTTGCAACACTGTCATTCATCACCATACGGCGGACACTTCAGTGGAAACAAAACTGCAGCTAAAGTCCTTCAATCAGGTTTGTTCTGGCCCACACTTTTTAAAGATGCTTATCTTTTTGCTTTTCAATGTGACAGGTGCCAGAGAACAGGGAATATTTCGAGAGAGAAACGAAGGACCGTTGCAAAACATTCTGGAAGTGGAGATATTCGATGTTGGGGTATTGATTTCATGGGACCATTTGTTCCATCATTTGGAAACATGTACATTCTGGTTGCTGTAGACTACGTCTCCAAATGGGTTGAAGCAATTGCACTGCCATCCAATGATTCCAAAGTGGTGATCAAATTCCTGAAAAAGAACATTTTCACTCGGTTTGGAACACCTCGGGCAATTATCAGCGATGGTGGCTCACATTTCTGCAACAGATATTTTGATGCACTTCTATCCAAATATGGAGTTACTCACAAAGTTGCCACAGCTTACCATCCACAGTCAAATGGACAGGTTGAAGTTTCAAACAGGGAGATCAAAAGAATCCTAGAAAGAACCGTTGGATCAACAAGAAGGACTGGTCTACAAAACTGGATGATGCATTATGGGCCTACCGAACAGCTTACAAGACACCCATTGGTATGTCCCCATATCGATTGGTGTTTGGGAAAGCATGCCATCTGCCAGTTGAACTTGAACACAAGGCGTACTGGGCACTGAAGAAACTGAATCTTGATTCACAAGCTGCAGGAGAGAAAAGACTTCACCAACTCAATGAATTGGAGGAATTTCGCCTACAGTCTTATGAGAATGCCAAATTATACAAAGAAAAGACCAAAAAATGGCATGACCCGAAAAATAGTGCACAGACAGTTGGAACCAAGGCAGCAGGTGTTATTGTACAACTCGAGGTTAAAACTTTTCCCTGGAAAGTTAAAATCTAGATGGTCCGGACCATTTGTAATCACTCAGATTTTACCATATGGAGCTGTTGAGTTACTGGATCCTAATACCAACAACACATTCAAAGTTAACAGTCAGCGTGTCAAGCACTACTGGGGAGAATCATTTGAGCGACAAAAAGAAAGTGTCACACTTTCAGATCCAGCATAAACGTTCAAAAGTCACGTCTAGCTGACGACAATTAAACTTAGCGCTCGCAGGGAGGCAACCCATGCAATTTTTGTATATTTGTGATTTGGTGTGATTTAATTTTGTGTGTTTAGTTTTTGCAGATTAAGTCATTTCAAGATGGACGAAGCTCTCTCAAATCTTCACAAGCAATTTCCTTCTCTCCCTCAAAAATCTCTGATGAAAGTCTACAAAGCTCGCTTAGAACGGATGAGACTACTGACAATACATGGTGTGCCCAATGACATTCGTTGGGTAATTGAAGCACGAGTCCGATTGGCAGGTGAATCCTCTGATTCTTTTATTTCACATCTGCCTGGTTTTGGAAGAAGCACCTATGCAAAGAAACGAAGAGCTAAGCAAATGGGTGTTTGTTACAAATGTGCACGTTGGAATTGCAATACTCGTTGTCATTCTTTAGGAATGGTGTCTGTTAATCGCGAAGACAAAATTAAATTCATTAGGAATGGCTTGAGTAAGGAGTCTTTAGATGATATATCTTCGACTCTTGAGACGCATCCCAGTGGATATGTTCACATAGGCTTTCGCAGATTACATACACAATATCAAAAAGAAAGACAACAGTTAAGTCTTGGGAATCTGACTCAAAAAGACCCTGTTTGCCAATTTATAAGAAAATTGGATGGGAAGCTTGTCCCTGACGCATAGATGTCAATCAAGCCGTTACTTTTCTTGTACATATTATATCTCTTTGTCTTTTCTTAATAATTGTGATTTGTTTTGTTATTTTCTTTTATTTCTCCGACAGGATCCAGATTTTTGACTATCACGATCTATTGTTATACTAATCGTCTTTTGGAAGATACTTGTGCTATTTTTACTAACCCATTTTCAGGTATTATAAATTCAACTCATCATTGTACCTTTGATGTCATCCTGAGTTGAGAAAAAAAAAATACATAGAAAAATGGAAGCCACCTCAAGAAGACGAGTTGAAAACATTTGTGTGTTTTGCGGTAGTAGTGTTGGTACTAAACCACAATACATAGAAGCGGCACAGGAGTTGGGTCGAGTATTAGCTGCAAGGAATATGCACTTAATATATGGCGGAGGAAATCTTGGATTAATGGGGATCGTTTCAAAGGCCGTACAGGAAGGAGGCAGTCATGTTTTGGGAATCATCCCAAAACCCTTGGCAGAGGCAAATCTTATTGGATCATCAAACGGAGAGGAACTAATCGTATCAGGTATGTCTGAACGTTTGGTAGAAATGATTAATCGTGCTGATGCTTTTATTGCTTTGCCAGGTGGTTTGGGTACATTGGAGGAAATTTTTATTGTACTATCTTGGGCGAACCTGAACATACACCAGAAACCAATTGGTCTGCTTAACGTTGATGGATTTTATGATTTTCTTTGTGTGTTTCTTGATGATGCCCGGAGAAATGGATTCATTTCAAAACCTATGAAAGAACTCCTCTTCACTGCCAGACTTGCTCCAGATCTAATTGACCAACTCATAGCCTATGAACCACAAATTGACCCTATCATTTCAAAGATAAATTGGTCTGGGGACGATCGTGGTAAGAGACGTCGGTTAATCTGGATCTTAACCTTTAATTTCCTGTAGAATTTCAGTTAACCAGGTATTATCGTCTAAACTCTTCTTCTACTGTTTAAGACATTGGGGACAATGTCTCATTTAGGTTTGGGGGAGGGAATTAGTTGATTAATATCTTGTTTTTAGTTGTATGTTGTTTTTATTTTTAGTCCAAAATTTTTCGAAAAATACAAAAAAATTGAAAAATTTTCAAAAATTACAAAAATATTTTGCATTTTTGTGTTTTTATTTTGACTAAAAAGGTGGAATTGGTAAGAGATAGCCGAGTAAGGAATTTCCGCTCCTGAGACGTATCTCAAACCTATTTCGAAACAAGTTAATTTTTGTTTATTTCATTTTGAATTATTTAATTTGTGAATTCTCCTTAACACTGACTAAAATGGATCTTCATATGTTCAGTTGACAGGTATTATGAACTTACATGGAAACATACGGACATGAGCTAAAATTGAAAAGTTTGTAATATTCAGTGCTATAGTTTAATTGGAGGAAGCATCTCTAAAAAGTGATGGAAAAAAAAAAAAAAAAAAAAAAAAAAACGTCCGAGATCCGAGTTATTAAGTCTGTAAGGGTATTTTAATACCTAGTGCCCTAAAACCAACTGGTTTGGGAGTCATTGGCCCAAAGCTCGTTACATGGATCGAAGAAGATGCTGCAAAATAAATATATATATCTGAAGTCTGAGTAATTAAGTTCGTAGGGGTGTCTTAACACCTGGTGCCCTAAAGCCAACTGGTTTGGGAGCCACCGACCCAAAGCTCGCTACATAGACGGAAGGTATTGTATATAAATAAAAAATAGAGAAAAAATCAAAGAAAAAAAATCAGAAAAATCAGAAAATTATTCCATTGCTACAAAAAAGGTGTGAAATCTGATAGAACTTTAGGACAAAAATATTACTCTCTTATCAACTGCACTTATGACTGTTGTGGGCAAAAATGAATGATTAATATTTTGTTGGCTGTGTATATGGAGAATGGTAAAAAATAATCGGAGAATTTACTTATTCGGTAATTTAGAAAGAAACAAAACAACTAGTAACTTGGAGTAGAATTTTCACCTGATTAGTCACTTTCTTTCTTTATTCTCTTTTCGCTTGTCTTTTTGCTTTTGTGTGCATTAGTTTTAAATACCTTTTTACTTTTGTAAAATGTTTGTGGGTATCATTGCTGTAAACCCTCACGAGACTACACTCGTCCACTAGGGACACCTAGGGGTTTAAAGGCTTGTTGCATATGCTAAATGCAACCGTGATCCCTACGGTGGCTTAGTTAAATTATTATGTTATTTTTTATTTTTATTTTGCTCGAGGACTAGCAAAATGTTAGGTTTGGGGGTGTGATGAGTGGTATTTATATCACTATTTCCCACTCATTTACTTAATATTTTGTATAGTTTCTTGAGTTTTATGAACGTTTTGATGTGTTTTATTGTTATTTTGCAGATAAATAAAGTTTGGACAGCACTGGAGGCAATTTGGGGCAAAACCGGACAAAAATGCGTCAACAGGGATATTTTGGTCTTCTGCGCGTCGCGACGCTGGAGCACTGCGCGCCGCGACGCCCAGCGTGTGCCGGTTCTGCTAAAATGCGCCATGGTCAACGGGTCAACAATTTGAAAAGTTTGACTTTGCTAAAATGCGCCGTGCCACGTGTCACCACCATCACATCCGATCTGCTAACGTGCGCCGTGACACGTGTCAACATCATATGCTGCCGACACTCTGACATGACACGTGTCGCCTCGTCATCAGCCATGTCATCGGTCAACGAGTCAACATTGCCACGTGTCATGCCACGTCATCAGACACGTCAGCAAGTCAACCGAGTCAACATGCCACGTCAGCCTCAGCCAATCAGAATTTGACACGTGTCGCCACGTGTCGCCATCCCATTGTGCCGACAGTTGTACAGTCAGCCGCCACGCCACGTCAGCGCCACGTCAGCGCCACGTCATCCGCGTCAGCATGACGTCATCACAATAATTGAGAATTAGCCGCCTTGACACGTGTCAGTTGTACAGTCAGCCGCCTTGCCACGTGTCGCCGTCTCATTGTGCCACGTCGACAAATAGCGTCGCGACGCGCAACGCCTTAGCGTCGCGACGCGCGCACAGTGACCAAACAGTGAATTTATTTTACTATAAATAGAGGCCGAATTTTCAGTTTTAGTACACCTTTTCTCTCACTCCTTCTATGTAATTAGGGAGTTTCTCTCTCTAGAATTTTCATTTTTATTTTTTACTTTTACTTTTGTAATAATTTTAATTACGTTTTGTAATAATAGTAATCTACTTTCTTATTTTACAGTTTTTACTATTCACTATGCGGAGGTAACTTCCCTATGCTAGGGTGAAAGGTAATTATTTTACTATTGCTATTTAGATTAATCTCCCTTAAAAATAATATATTTACTATTTAAAATTCTGATTAATAAAGGAATACCGCTATATTGGTCGGTTGGTAATTTAATTTAATCTGGTTTAAACCTGACTAATCAAGGAATACCGCTATATTGGTCGGTTGGTAAATTTATTTTCTGTTGGTTTGAACCTGATTAATAAAGGAATACCGCTATATTGGTCGGTTGGTAAATTATTTTTTGGTACCGCCTTTATGGCTGGATTATGGACAAATATTACCACCTATATGGCTGGTTGGACTTAATTTGACTTAATCAGGATACCGCCAGATTGGTCGGTTGGTAAAATATATTATCACAAGTTATATATTATTTTATGGGAGATATCTAAATTAGTAGTAGTAAAAGTAATTCCTTTTGCCTTAGCATTTTATTTCATTTGTAATTTACTTTTCAGCATTTTATTTCACGCAATTACTTTTCAGCATTTTCATTTTATGTCTTTTAAGTTTTTAATAGCCCTAGCTATGTGTCATAACTAAGTTAGTAATCTAGGGTTGTGATGAAATCCAATATCACCGGTTTATAAGGGTTAAATTATAATTTGGGTAATATAAAGATTTATTTATTGAGTCTTAATCTTAATGCTTTTTATTAACTGGCCACTAATAAAATTGATAAGGTAAACTTAAAATGAACTAGACATAGGGATTTTAGGTTTAAGACCTCAGACTCAATAACCCACGATCTTCCTTGAGGATAGATAACCCTTTAATAGATTTCCTTACAGGATAGGAATATACCTGTTGGGCGGGGGTAGCCATAATTGGAACTTAATATTAATGAATCCAGTTAATTTGATTGACATAGACATATGGTTTAATTAGGTTAAATTGGATATTTGTAATTGACCATCGGAAGAGGCTTTTACATAATTAGTGTTCCAGGTTAATAAATCAATATTTTACCCAATTATAAGATAACCACTTCATCTTTAAATAATATTGGAATAAATCACAACCCTAGATAGTTTTAATATTGAATTTTCTAAAATCAACTTTAAAACAATTTTCATTTACTCATTTTAATTTAGAATCGTCACCTTTTCAAATCAATCAAACAACCTGTTAGATACTGGTAATCATTTGGCCCAATAAATTGATAACAAAAAGGTTTTAAGTCCTCGTGGGATCGATACTTTTTATACTACTTGAACGATACGTACGCTTGCGTTATACGTGTGTGTTTACGCCGGTCAGTAATATAGGACCACTTGGCCTTTCTCAAGACTGTAAATTTTCATGACATTTTCATGCATTAGTTGGTTTTGTGTATTATGATATAAAAGTTTCTTTTGAGATTATTTTTGAATACATGAATAAGTTTAGTATCTTATAGCATTGATAATTTTTTTATTGGTAATATACTAATATTATTCAAGTGTTGAGAAAATAATTACATTTTCAAAGTTTGACAATATTATATAATAGGGGTAATTTCAGAACCGGACCGGAACCAGACCGAAAACCAATTAATTAGGATCCATTTAATTGTGTGGTTCCGATTTCCACTAGTTATGAACCAATTTTTTCCGGTGTAGGTTCGGTTCCATGCGGAAACGGAACCAAATCGGTTTTGCTCACCCCTATGGTAGGTAGTTATGTAATGTAATTGCTATGTTCAACCTCCGCTCATTGTTGGTTTCTATTAAGGTCCCCAAGATCAATAATAAGCATGAATCAAGTGCGAATAACATCAAGAAGTTGCAGAATACTTACATCGATCGGTTTGAGCGACGCGGAGGCATACAAATGAAATCCTTCCTCCTGAACTGTCACGGCAGAGTGGGCTGTTTTGCTCCTGGTTTGGCCTCCATTTGGTCCTCGTCAAGCTCCAAGCTTCTCGAATAGTTCCCAGTCATGGGGGGCTTCCCATCACTTCGCATGTCTCATAAGTGTGCTAACACTTGAGAGTTTGCCACAAAATTCCACTCTAGCTTCCCTTCTTCTCTCGTTTTTTCAGCTCAAAAACCATGAAGTTTTGCCCCATTTAGGCGTGAATAGAGGAGAGAAAAAGATGAATGGAGAGAGAGAGATGTTTGTGATTGAATTTTCCTAAAGTGTATCTAAATCACTTTTGTTCATTTCAAATGAAGTTGGAATGAATTTGCATTCACAAGTCAAGCAATAAGAATTTGGCATTCCACAAGTCAAGCAATAAATTCTTGCCATCAACTCACATCACTCAATCCATCAAGTTGTCAAGTCACATCACTCAAAGTGACTTGTGATTTGACGCTTGATGCGACTAGCGATTTGATGATTGATTTGACGTGCCGCACTCGAATTCGAAATGCGAATGCGCTCGCAAATAATCTAGGGCTCGGGTTCGCTAATTCCAAATCAACGAATTTTCCGTTGCGTCGTAATTAAATGATTACGCCTAGTGAAATCACTATTCATGTTGCTAACGAATTAATTCAAAATTAATTCATTCGCCCGAATTAAAATCTAATTTTAATTCCGCGTCGAAATCCAATTTCGTTTAATATATCAATATATTAATTTATCGATTAATTCCAAATTAATTATCAAATCGCTATAATATCCCCATAGCTTAAGCATTTAAGAGAACGAGTTCCGTATCCTACGTGACCATCATCTCCATATGATGGAGTGACACTTCCGTCTTGACATCATACCCAACACACTACGATTCTCAATATACCCAGTATTGGCGTACACAGAACCGGTTAAAGCCCTGGACGACCTCAACTAAAGTATATTGATTGTCGTAAGTATTAGCGGTGCAAGTCTCAGGTTAAGACCAATACACCTACCCTGATTGCAGACTCCCATAGACACATAGTCATACTACCAATGGGATTCCGCGGGGGTCTATCCAGAGCGAATATGTTTCTCGTACCATCGGTAAAACACAAACTCCTATTACACTTGCATGAGTATCATATACCCAAATATATGAGAACTATGCCGTTGTGCCCTCACAAACGTGCACAAGTGTAATACTAGTCTTTTACGTATTTATCGATGTCCAATCTCGATAATATTATGACTAGAGATATTTAATGATTTATCCTTCGTGGACTGATACTGTCTCATATCATTCTCCGTCCAGGAACAAATCATAGAGACCTCTCATCATTTATATATCTAGGTGATCTAATCATAAATGATAAGTGTGCAATCTCCTTTGTCACATAGTTAATTTGTACAACAACACCGTGATCTGTACAAATAGTGACGCTATGGGTCATAATTTCCAACAATCTCCCACTTGGCCTATAGCCAGTCACTCGAGTCTCTGACACCCGAACTATGTACGGTTGGCTCAAACTGCTGAGAAATGCTTTCGTCAACGGATTTGTATGAATATCATCTTGATGCGATTTATTCGATTATCACATCGCCACGATGTATGATCCGAACGAATCAGATGAATATCGAAGTATATATCTGGATCGTTGATGAGACCATTAATTCTTTAGCCTGTGCTAACGCCTAGCTCAGCTCCTAACAGAACTATATCTAATCTAATTAGATTTGTTATTGACCCGGATGGCTTCTATTGCTGCTTCAGCCGCTGCAATTAACCCGCATTTGTTGTTTATTCGGTAACAGTATCTTGGTTGGAAGATTTCCAACTCACTATACCGTTATTCAAACTGTATAGTACTGTTTGCGACTATTAGTCGTCTTTATCGGTTATAGGAAACTTGCTACATCGACCATAGTCACTTCAAGTTCTCCTTCTCCATAGACTAAGATAGCATCCTTAGTTCTCTAAGATACTAATGGATGTTCTCAACATCAATCCAGTGACTGTCACTCGGATTGGCCTGTTTGTGAATCCATATGCTCAAAGCGTATGAGACACCAGGTCGCGTACATTTTCAATGTACGATTTCTCGGAGAGTATTTCGGAAGCCAAGCTTTCGCCGATAGTTATTTTATGGGAATATCATTTCCAAGAAATGACATATTTATCATTATTTATAGGACAGTCACTGTCAGTGCGCTTTCACTAACCCTCTTATATACATAAGAATCATTTCGTTTTGAATTAAATCATAAACCATTATGATTACATCAAAAGATAATTCCAAGAACCTATGCCTGCTTCAATCCAAACATGGATCGAATAACCTGCAAACCTTGTTTGCTAGTTTTGGTACGACAAAACTGTCAGGATGTTGTAAACATCCTCCAAAAGGTTTCCTTTTTCAGGAAAGCGATTTTCTCGTAAAGCTGTCATATTACATAAATGAAACATGCAGTATTAGCAAGCATTTTCCAAATGGATTTACCGTGGAAACAGTTAAAAGGTTGAATCGTAATCAACACAATGTTGATAACGATACCTTTCCACTAAAAGCCTAGTTTTATATGTTGGTATGTTGCCTTCCATGTACGTCTTCCTTGAAGACTTATATAGTACCAATAGGCACAATGCCTTATGGTACATCAACTAGTATCCATAATTGGTTGATATACATGGAATCCATTTCGGATCATATGATACTTTGCCATAATAGGGAGTCGATACCTTGTATCACTTCATCGTACGTATTCAGTTGGTATACCTCAATAAGATAGACATCTTTATGAGGTGAGATCAGAAACCCATACCCCAGGTTGTTTTCTGACTCTCTCCGACATACGTAGTTCTTGTGTATACAGAGATTAATGGTAATAGCTTCATCCTTGATGAACTATTTGTGTTCCATTAAGGATTCAGTGCCTGGAATAGTATTACTCTGATTTTCATCGAGTTTTACTATCCTCCCACTTACCACTACATATCGATATTCCTCTTAGGAAAACTGCATGGTGAGCAACAATCTAATTGTTCTCTAGTGAGATGTATAAGTACTATACTTATGGTATCCCTTGGATAACCTACAATTGACACTTTATCCAATTTGGGTTTTAGTTTGGTATCATCCAAACATATGCCTAGCATACCCAAATTTATCAGGAATGTGAAACCCGGTTTCTTTCCTATTCATATCTAATATGATATCTGTCAAACAGATATTATGGAACCTTATTCAAAATAAGTTCTGCACTGTTTAAAGCTTATCCGTTGAAGGAAATGGTAGCTCAGAGCGACTCATGATTAACCTTATCATGTCCAACAAAATTCGGTTTATCTTGTTCGGACACACCGTCAAACTGACGTGTTCCGGGAGGAGTCCTCATTTGAAAGAATACTATACTCTTTCAAGTATATTAGAAACTTATTGCTTAAGTATTTTCGATTACGGTTTTACCGTGACAGTTTAATACTTTAGCCGATCTGTTTGTCTATTTCGTGTCGAAACTTTAAAAGTTTCTGATTTGTGTTTCAAAATAGACACATAACCATACCGTGATGCCACATCCGTATAGGTCATGAAATATTCATATCTACATCTAGCCTAGCTAGACATGGGTCCACTTGCTTCACTATGAACTAGGGCTAACAGGTCGGTGTCATTTACACTTTTACCAAGTAAATAGTGTTTTAGGCACTTTGCCCAATAAACTAGATTCATAGACTTTATTTGATTAGAATCAAATCAGTCCTGGTACCTGCTCTTCAAAAGTGCGGATATACGATTCTTGTTTAATTGTGTCCCAGACAACAATACCACTAATTAGTTTCTTCTGATTAAATCAGTTGAGCTATTTATTTGTCATGTTATATATTTGAGATTTATTTATATTCAAAATATAAATGCTGTTATTCACATCTAATGTGTTTATCTCAATATCATCTTTATATAATAAAACACTTTAGTGTTCGAGAATATAAAGGTTCACCCACAGCGGGTTAAACACTGATATAGAGATAATGTTTCTAGTCAAACTAGTTACATTATAACAGTTTCCTAATTTAGGTACACACCCGAGGGTAGTTCCTAAACATAGGTATCTATGGTTAAAACAGCGACTTTCGTCCCGTTTCCAATTCGCAGATTAATCTCAATTGAGGTCTGTATCCTGTTCAAAACAGATTCTGAACATCAATATATATTTATGTACCACACTAAGTATTTACAATCTAATTTTAATACTAGTAGTGAACATAATTATGACAATCATATTTGAAGTCAGAGCCTTGCTCGTTCTTCAATTCCTTCATGTCTGCTTTGTTCAAACGGCAGTCACGCTTCCGCGATCCCGTTTGCCACATTTAGGCAGACATTTTGGGATATGTCCTTTATCTTCCCAGAAGACTATAATGATTTTTCCTTTGCCCTTTTCCACATTCCAGAAGCCTTTGGCCAAGCCTTGGATTTCTAGAATATCGAAGTAAGGTGCGCCTTGCGCTACTTGCCTAATTGCAAACTTTGACTTTATCTCCTTGAGAATAGTCATTAACTCTCCAAGAGTTATTATTGCAATTATAGTACTTCTAAAATCTAAGTATAGATTTATGAAGATCCTTCAATTTCAGTATCATACTTTAAGAATCTAATTCTTAGTTCTGATTCAGAAATTAGGGAATCTACAGCGACAAGCTTAATGGATTAAAGACTAAAGTTATCATCACATAAATCTTCCAAAGATTATGCTCTACTATTTGCTTAACTCCGGGTTAGGCATAATATGTTATTTTATCAAATAAAGTAACTTATTATTTTCCAGGACCATCCTGAAAATTATTCCCAATTTGAAAATTAAATCATTTAAATACATTTTCCCCAGGATCATGTTTTAAATGCTAATCTTTCAATTTTAATCTTGATTTTAATAGTCCAACTATTTAATCAACGATTAAGGTACTATTTATTATAATGATTACAATAGTCCAACTATTAATCAACTATAATTTAATAGATTAAAATCAATTATATTGATTACTATAATCCAATTATAAAATCAACTATAAGTGAATAGTTGAATATAGTCCAACTATTTATAAAACAACATTTAAATATTAGTCCAACTAACATTTAATTTCTTTGACGAATTGATATTTGTTTGAGCGCGTATGGCGAGTAATTGAACGAGTATTGCAAATTCAATTCTTTCCTCCCACTATTTTTCGGCGAGCCTCTAACCCTCTGTCGAGTACTCGGGAAACCGTATTTCCTAGTGGGCTAGGATCCCGTTAAATATCACACAATCTTGACTTTGGCCAACAAATTGTATGATAATTAACTAGGTAGATCTCTAAGATTATTTAGATCCAATCCAATTCCTAGATCCGATAGGGGGACGTCCAGGTCCGAAATATATATCTTATATATGCCAATACATCCAATGTATTACCTAATCTTTTTCCTCTGAATCAACTAAGCCTTGGCTTTGGCACAACAAACTTAGTGATCCCAGTCAAGCGCGACCCATTGACCATGGAAAGCTTCGTAATCAATGTCGATGGACAAGAAGTGGTCTTGACTTTGGCCAACAAACCACAACTTGGACAAGACACCGATATGGAACAAAGCCTTCGTGATTCAAACACATCTTCGACAGACAAAGGCCTTGACTTTGGCCAACAAACCAATGCCGTCTCGGATCTTGAGTGAGAATCACTCAATGGAAGGAAAGACGCTTAATATTGAGCGAGGGTTTTTCGCGTGCAAATTGGCAACCAATTTATTATCTTTGTTAAGGTTTCATCATCATACACCCTTAAATATGCATTCTAAACACATAATAAAGCGCGTATAAATAAAATAATAATAATATGCGGATGAATATTTTACATTTATCCTAGATCAAATCTCTCTCTTTCTCTCTCCAGCTAGCTCTTGTATTACTTCTACCCGTTACACTACACTTATAAGAAACCTCATTTACATTGAGGGGAATAGGTGAGAAGAGAATACAAATAGTATAGAGGTGATAAGGCTGGACACGCAGGTCCAATTAATAAATCAAATTTATTACAATTATTTCTAAAATTGTCCCACCCATCTAATATCCATCAGATATACATTATTCATGCATCACAACCATGTATTCACACAAGCATTTTATCAATCAATCTAATCAAATTAATTAATCTGATAATTAGTGACCATCCAATGTTCAAACAACGATTTGATTTTGCTCGAGTCAAACTCTTTTTTGCGAATAAGTACTCAAAGTACGAATTCTCGAATTAAATTTAACTACACAATTAAATCCAATTCAATTTGTATTTAATACTAATTCATTATTTAATTCTAAATTAAATAATACACTTTATTAATGAACTTTTACGACTTAAATTCCAAATTTAATCGTTACGGGTCTCAAAGCCCGACTAACGTCCAACGTCAATTTAATTAAAGTCCAATGGGCTTTTAATTAATTTCTTAAGGCGTGGACTTTTGGTCAACTCGGATCAAACCGAATAACCAAAATCCAATCCGGGAGTTACCCCATAAGCCCAGAAATCAATTTTGGCCCATTAGGCCCAATTAAACTTTAAAGGTCCATTAAGTCGCACTTTGGCTTTATGGATGCGGTTTTGGCCCCAATTGGATCCAATCCAATTTTCCTTAACCCAAATTTGTACAACAAAGCCCAATTAGCCCAATTACAACATTAAAGCCCAATCCAATTTTAAGGCCCAATTAATTAAATACAAAAAATCCAATTTCACATTTAATAACCAAAGTGCATTAACATAATTAATCACCCAAATCATTATTTCCAAAAAAAAACTTAGGCTAATTAATTATGCTCATCTACATTAATTAGTGTCTAACACAAATTAATTAAAAAATCAAACCCAATCATGCTTCCAAAGTCTCGGCAAGGAGGGGATTTTATATCCGATTTGGTTTCAATCCAATTAATCCCACAATCGACATTAAATCATCATCCTAATCGATTCTAACTCATCCAATGAATAACAATCAAAAAATCCAAGACATATAAGGGCACTATAATTCGTCCAAGCCCAAATGTTTGGGGAAAATTATTCCAAATCAATTTTCTTGAAATTGATCCAATCAAACTTCAATTCAAACACATTTAAGCATATTCATTCATCCAATTTCACAAATTCATGCTCAAAATCAATTTGCCCAAATTTTAAGCCCTAAACTTTTTCATGCTCAAACCTTGCTCTGATACCATTGTTGGTTTCTATTAAGGTCCCAAGATCAATAATAAGCATGAATCAAGTGCGAATACACATCGAAGAAGTTGCGGAATACTTACATCGATCGGTTGAGTGACGCGGAGGCAACAAAAATGAAATCCTTCCTCCTTGAACTGTCACGGCAGTGGGCTATTTTTGCTCACTGGTTTGGCCTCCATTTTGGTCCTCGTCAAGCTCCAAGCTTCGTCGAATGGTTCCCGGCTCATGGGTGGGCTTCCCTATCACCTTCGCATGTCTCGTAAGTGTGCTAGCACTTGAGATTTTTTGCCCCATTTGGGCATGAATAGAGGAGAGAAAAAGATGAATGGAGAGAGAGAGTTGTTTGTTGAATTTTTCCTAAAGTGTATCTAAATCACGTTTGTTCATTTCAAATGAATTTGGAATGAATTTGGCATTCCACAAGTCAAGCAATAAATGCTTGCCATCAACTCACATCACTCAATCCATCAAGTTGTCAAGTCACATCACTCAAAGTGACTTGTGATTTGACGCTTGATGCGACTAGCGATTTGACGCTTGATTTGACGTGCCGCACTCGAATTCGAAATGCGAATGCGCTCGCAAATAATCTCGGGCTCGGGTTCGCTAATTCTAAATCAATGAATTTTCCGTTGCATCGTAATTAAATGATTACGCCTAGTGAAATCACTATTCAGTCGCTAATAAATTAATTCAAAATGAATTCATTCGCCCGAATTAAAATCTAATTTTAATTCCGCGTCGAAATCCAATTTCGTTTAATATATCAAATATATTAATTTATCGATTAATTCCAAATTAATCGTTATCTCTCTTTAATTGATATTTTATCCCAGATAAAATATCTCCGTAATTAATCCCAGATTAATTTTCTCTCTTTTCTAATTAATCCCAGATTAATTTAGAGTGAGAGTCATACGTCATCGGTGAATCTTTGGGAAGCGACCCATGAGATCCCTGGATATGTTGGCAGTAAATTCGGTCGTCGGACTATCCGAACACGTAAGTACCTCGTACTACGTTTATACCGATTTACAAGACAAGGTTGGCCTCTAGCAAAGCGCCATGCCTACCCAATTCTCCGGAAACATCCTTACAGGAATAAAGGATCTGTATCAGGCGTAGTATACGTAGTATTGAGTATTTTTGTCCAGTATCGGATGCTCACGTGCTAGGCCTGAGGCTAGAATTGTGTCTGCCCCGTACGAAGCACATATCGGATGTCTGGTCACTAGTCTCTATAATCGGATATACATGACCTAGTCATAATATCCCGATAACTTGAGCATTTAAGAGAACAAGTTCCGTATCCTACGTGACCATCATCTCCATATGACTGGAGGGACACTTCCGTCTTGACATCACACCTAACACACTACGATTCTCAATATACTCAGCATTGGCGTACACAAAACCGGTTAAAGCCCTGGACGACCTAAACTAAAGTATATTGATTGTCGTAAGTATTAGCGGTGCAAGTCTCAGGTTAAGACCAAATACAACTACCCTGATTGCAGACTCCCATAGACACATAGTCATACTACCAATGGGATTCCGCGGGGGGTCTATCCAGAGCGAAGCTATTTCCCGTACCATCGGTAAAACACAACCTCCTATTACACTTACATGAGTATCCTATACCCAAATATATGAGAACTATGTCGTTGTGCCCTCACAAACGTGCACAAGTGTAATACTAGTCTTTTACGTATTTATCGAAGTCCAATCTCGATAATACTTTGACTAGGGATATTTAATGATTTATCCTTCGTGGACTGATACTGTCTCATATCATTCTCCGTCCAGGAACAAATCATAGGGACCTCTCATCATTTATATATCTAGGTGATCTAATCACAAATGATAAGAGTGCAATCTCCTTTGTCACATAGTTAATTTGTACAACAACACCGTGATATGTACAAATAGTGACGCTATGGGTCATAATTGTCCCACAATCCCCTAGTCTCGTCAAACCTATGCATCTCTCCTCCTGAGATCTTATGTACTCCCCCGAATTGATATTGTACCATCGGCTCGTCTGGGATGGGTCGCCTTTGATGTCGATGGTACATAGCTCGTTCGAGGATTGACACCTCATCACCTGATGCATAGTTGATACCACGCCCTTCACGGTGTGGATCCACCTTCGGCCCATAACTACATTGATCGGGGATACAATATTAATGATCAAAATTCTACTAGCACCACCCTCTCTACGGCATATACTAACAACGTTATTGTCCCCAGTGACCTTAATTTCTCATTACTGAACGCGAACACGGGCTTCGAAGTGGGCGAAATGAGGTTCTAGTCTATCCCTATCTGCTGGAACACTTTCTAGAAAATGATATCAGAACCACTTCCTCTGTCTCTGAATGTGTTGGCCTCAACATGTCTGTGTCTATGTTTGTGAAGAAGATTGGTGTTGAGAAAGTGGATGGCTCTGCTCCTGCCCTGACACAGTTTATTTGAAATCCCAGAGCCCTCATCCGATCTTCCCTCTCTGTGAGCCAGTGCTCCAACCTGCGCTGCCTCCCGTGTCCTTCTTCGGGCACACATATTCTTACATAGGAGACATGTTTCAACCCTTCATATAATAGTATATGAGGAAAATCTCATTGTGTTGTAGTTGACGACATCAACTCTTCAATTAACATAAAATGGATACAACTCAAAAAATTTACATAACATTATTTACAACACTTTATAAAAATGGCCTTATGGCCTTACATCCCCAAAAGCAAAATAACATAAAAATAACAGGCAAAAAAATTTACGACCAATGCAATACATTCATCACATGAACATTAACCAAAAAAATATTTATCACATTTGTAAATACTCATCACAACATGTAAAAAAATATTTATATCACATATTAATAAATAAAAATAAAAAAATTTCATAAAAAATAAGAAATGGTAAGAGCACTTTTCAACCTCGTTCTAGATGCCAATTATAGGAATCGATTTCCTCGCGCGGCGGAAGCGATTTAAGCACCGTGGATTGACTTGAAAATTCCCGCTCTCCCTCATTGTAGATCGAATATGAACAGCCTGTTATGCCACCGTTTTAAGTGATTTTTGATGATTTTATCAAACAAAATTTGCCCTCGAAATAGCCCCAACATAGCAGCAAGTTACAACCTCAAAAGCACACATAGCACACCAAAACAACCTCTGATATGCGTGAATGTGGGCAAGAGTGGTCTAATTTTTCAACTAAAAACCACCAAAAGAACACCCAAAATACAACCCCTAATCTCCCCAAAAAACTTCACAAAAGCAGGTTAACTAAAAATCCACATAAAGGCCAAAAACGTACGGCAGTGAGCAAGAAAAATTGATGACTATCGTGCGACAATTTTTTTGTGTTCCAATGAGTCTTATGTGCTATAACTCGCAACCAACAAATACGAGAGTAGGCTAGACTCTAGTATTATTTTAACTCTTTAATTAAATACTTCTAATTATTAACTTCATGTTATTTCACTAAAAATATAAAGTTGCACTCTCGTCGCTGTAGATATAAAATAAGCCGAAATACGTCGGTGTCCATCGATATAGTAATTACATACGGATTGACCATTCACGAGTATCTCATAATTAGAGCCGGGTCAAAATATCTGTTATACCCCTCTATTTATTTTTACCTTAAGTATCATTGATTCTCTAATGAATGATTTAGTCATAATTATTGTGAATATTAATCTTTCTATTCATAATAGAAAAACTTGAGCTCTCTAATAGTTCAAATACCAAATCAACCTTTCAGAAAAGATACTCTTCTACTTCTCGCAAGAATGAGAGAACTGCATATCAATGTAAAATGTCCTCAACTACACACCAAACTATATCCCCAAAATACATAGCTATTGGTCATGATTTCTACACCAACTCACATTTGTAAATAAAAGGACATAATCTACCAAGCATGAGTCTGTAGTACACTCAAGATTCAGATCAATCAATATATGATCATCTAGTAGATCATAATGAATGAATTTATTTAATGGATATTATAAAAAAATTATTTTTATCTAGGCATGGTCCTATATGATCATATCATATAAGGTGCATTCATTCTCATGTTATCACATGAGAACTCGTCCGAGGGTAAGAGCGGTAAAATGCAAGTATGAGTGACCTCAGTTTCGGGTAAAAGCCATTTGAGTGACAAACATGAGCGAACTGTGAGGATTTTTACGCTTTTTATTTATTTATTATTATCATTTTATTACATAAAAAAGCGGTAAAAAAAGTAAAAAAGATTAAAAAAATATCCAAAGAAGCCGAAGCTCCAAGTAAGAGTGATTATACTCCACATGAATTGAAAATGAAAGATGTGGCATTGAATATGGCGGTTCTTCAGCAACAGTTTACTATGGTTTTAGTGATGATGAGGGATTTGCAGGATAAAGTCAAGGCAATGAGGCAAAATAATACTTAGGAAAGTAGACCACCACAACCTCCTAGGGTCAATGATGTATGGCCTATTCATCATAGACCTAGTGGGCGATGGATTGTACCTATGGATGAGATGGAGGTAGAGAATGAATTTGACTTTATTGAGGAGTTTGATAGAGTGTCTGAGGTAGATATGGGAATATTTTGGCCTAGAAAATGAAGGAATGATAGAGATTTATGAAGGGGTCATGGGGGTGAGAAAGATGATGGCTTCGGCAAAATCAAGATGACTATTCGTCAATTCCAAGGCAAGAGTGATCTCAAAGATTACTTAGAATGTGAGTGTAAACTAGAGCTGATTTATTACTACCATAATTATTTAGAGTTGAAGAATGTGAAGTTGGTTGTTATTGAACTTATAGTTTATGCACTTGTTTGGTGGGACCGGATGATGCAAACATTAGGAGAAATAGGGAGCGCCTGATAACTACATGGGCATAACTGAAAATCGTTATGAGGAAGCTATTTATACATAGCCACTACTACCAAGACATGTACCATAAATTTCAGAATCTTACACAAGGGTTTGAAGTGTAAAACATTACCATAAAAAAATGGAAATCGCCATGATCCGAGCTAATATGGAGGAAGACCGAGAGACCATCATGGCATGATTTCTGAGTGGATTGAATAGGAAAATTTCCAATGTGGTGGAGTCACAACATTATGTGGAGTTATAGGTCATGGTACACATGGCAATGAAAATAGAGTTGCAGTTGAAGCGGAAAAATATAGTGAGAAATAACTCAGGTCCAAACAATACATAGATTCCGAAAAGAGGGGATAATAGTATGGATGGCACCACACATAGGTTTAGATTAGAGGTCCCAAAATCAATGGAAGATTCTGCAAACAAGCCTAAGCTAAAAATCAACACATCACCAAATAAGAGTCGTGAAATTAAATATGTCAAGTGTTTAGGGAGTGGTCATATAGCTTCGCATTTCCTTAATAAAAATACCATGTATATAGGGGTGATGGTGAGGTGATTTCAGACGACGAATAAATTGAGATGCCGGAGTTGGAGGATGCTAATGATGAAGATGTGGTTGAGTATGCAGCCAATAAGGAGTCTTTTGTGACTAGACGTGCTTTGAGTACCAAGGCTAAAGGCATGTTACAAAATATTCTAAGCATAAAACTCATAAAACATGCAAAGAACATAAACCTAAACATGCTAACTATCATAAGAACTCTAAATAAAATAAAGAATGAAAAAGACTTACTTGAACCATAGACTCCTTCAGTCCTCCCTCCAATCTACAAGCTTTTCTCGAAATCAGCAAGCTCTTCCATAATCCAAAGAGCCACCCAAGTGTGTGGCCTCCAAAGATGCACACACTAAAGCCAAAACTCAACGGCAAGACTACGCCTTGAGTGCACGAGTATTTTGCCCTTGGTGCTAGCCTAGGAAAATACCTCAAAACTTTTAACTCGAGGTTCCTCTAGACTTAAGGATCCTCAAAATGAGTGGCTTACTCTTAAACTTTAGAGTTGCTCACTTATATAAACCCAATATATGAAAGGTTTGGTGTAGCAAATTTGTAAAGAATTCTTTAGGTTTATATAGTGCTCCAAAGACAACAAAATTAATTGAGAATTCATTGTGGGATAAAAGCTAATTTAATCTTAGCCATTGGATCTTAATTTAATGGTTTAATGAGATTATAAAACCCTAATAAGAGTTTGGGCCGAATTGGAATTCAAAACAAATAATTTTTTTTATTATTCACATGAATAGTAAATTTTTTTTATTCCAATTCCCAAAGTGCCCCTATCGCCATTCACCAATCCCTAAGCCACTATGGAACCTCATAAATGATCTGTTCAATAATTAAACACATTGAACCATTTATGAACAATTCTTACAGCAATCATATATGCTGTTATATTTGTAATGTGCACTGTTAACCATTGATTTAAACTTTGTTGTGTATGACCTTTTGGGTTCCCCTCAAGTTGGAGATGAAATGAATCGTGATAATTTAATCGAACATAAATTATCCTCTGATCAGATGGTCGTTCGATTTCAATGACCAAGGTTGACATCTAGCAACATAGCAAGGCCCCCAAATGAGAAGGAAAGAATATATATACCCATTCTGTATGCGATTTACATATGATACGGTCTCTCGCCTCACTATATCCCCACCTATTGACCTAGGGTATGGAAAGTATCTACCCATATGGTCAAATGTATGATGTTGATAGTGTCATGAATCGTGCTAACCCAAGAATCTCACATGATTCTTCCGCTGTGGCCACAGTCTCAAACACTGATCACACATATCAACCCGCGAACTGGAATACTACTCTTATAAGAAAATATTATCCGAGAGAGTGGCGATTCTCTGTTGTATCTTTACAAACTTCATGTGTTTCATCCAATGACCCAATCATACCCTTATGACCGAATATTTTGAACCGGGGAAGGAGAATGTCAAAGTTATTTGATCCACACATAAGATTGTAAAGACCTCAAGTCAAAAGACTAGTCATATAATCGATACATGAAAGTTCTCACAGACACATGGGATAAACACTCCATATGAAAACTTTCGGCGGTCAGTTTGATGGACACGAGCAACTCATGCATCCATGTGATACACCAAGTGGACAGATCTCCGCTAGTAGCCTATGAGATCGGCTACCCCATTTAAGGGCGGATCATTTTATCATTCTAGTCTCTCCACTTTGTGAACGCCCAGATTATTCACAAAACTATGACTATGAACATTTAAGAGTAATGATTCTCATAATGCGTGGAAGCCATCGCCTTATTACTCCAAGGGCTTTATTACTGTGTTGATGATTCATATAAGTTATGTAAGACACGTATAATAAAGATTTCCATTTTATTAATTAATGAAAATATTACAAATACATGTACATATAGCCCATCCACAAGTTGGGTATATGGCATATCCCTAACAATCTCCCACTTGCACTATAGCCAACTAGTATGAATCTGGACACCATACTCTCGGGTGTGCCTATCATGCTTTTGTTGAGTCAGCCCTTTAGTCAGAGAATCTGCAAGATTATCTTCTATGGGTATTTTCTCTATAATAATTTCTTTTCTCTCAACAATCTCCTTGATGAGATGAAATCGCCTGAGTACATGCTTAGATTTCTGGTGGGACTTTGGTTCCTTTGATTAAGCAATGGCGCCCGTGTTGTCACAGTACATCGTGACGCCATTCTTTATCACAGGAAGCACTTCCAGCTCCGTGATGAACTTCTTTATTGAGACTACTTCTTTAGCAGCCTCAGATGCTGCAATATACTCGGCTTCAGTGGTGGAGTCCGCTGTAGTTGACTGCTTTGAGATTTTCCAACTGACAACACCGCCATTCAAAGTAAACAGATATCCTGTTTACGATTTGTTGTCATCTCTATCGGTCTGAAAGCTCGCATCATATTAACCAATGACTTTCATCTCAGAACAATCTCAGTCTATCAAAAACACATCCTTAGTTCTTCTCAGATACTTGAGGATTGTTTTGACAGCTGCCCAGTGTTGCTCACCAGAATTTGACTGATACATGCTCGTTATGCTAAGAGCATAAAAGACATCAGGTCTTGTACATAACATGACGTACATGATCGATCCTATTGCTGAAGCATAAGGGATCCTACTCATACGCTCTCTATCTGAAGGAGTATGTGGACATTGCTCCTTAGATAATTTGATTTCATGACAAGTAGGTAAATTACCTCTTTTGGAATCTTCCATTTTGAATCTTTTCAAAACTTTATCTATGTACGTAGATTGAGAAAGTCCTAACAACCTCTTAGATCTATTACGGTAGATCTTAATGCCGGTGATGTAGGCTGCTTCTCCCAAATCTTTCATGGAGAAATTCTGAGATAACCATTCCTTGGTGGCTTGCATCATGGGAATATCATTCCCGATGATTAATATGTCATCGACATATAATACAAGAAATACAACACAGCACTCCCACTACTTTTCCTGTAAACACAAGGTTCGTCTACATTTTTGATGAAGTCAAATTCTTTGATTGTCTCATCAAATCGTATATTCCAACTTCTGGAGTCTTGCTTGAGTCCATAAATGGATCGTTTAAGCTTGCATACTTTATTATAATCATTCTTAGATGCAAACCCCTCAGGTTGTGTCATATAGACTTCCTCTACGAGGTTCCATTAAGGAAAGTTGTTTTGATATCCATCTGCCAAATCTCATAATCAAAGTGTGCAGCTAGTGCCAGTAAAATTCGAATTGACTTTATCATTGCAACAGGCGAGAAAGTTTCATCATAGTCAATTCCTTAGATTTGTCTATAACCTTTCGCCACCAACCTAGCCTTATAGGTTTGGATGTTGCCTTCTCCATCAGTTTTACACTTGTAAATCCACTTGCAGCCTATAGGTTTTATCCCTTCAGGTGCATCTACCTACCAAGTCCCAGACTTGATTCTGATACATAGAGTCTATTTCGGATTTTATGGCCTCAAGCCACTTGACTGAATCAATGTCACACATTGCTTCTTTATAACTGGTGGGATCGTCATTATCAATGACCTGATCATGTTCCTCATCAATATGGAAACTATATCTTTCAGGCTCATGTCTTTCCCTACCAGACCTTCTGAGTTCATAACCTTGTGGTTGTTCTGTCGCTGCCCTTTTGAGGGGTTTGGGGTTTAGTTCTATGTTAGTTTGTTCTTCTCGTACCTCATCGAGGTCAAGTCTACTCCCACTATATTTCTTGAGAAGGAATTCATTCTCTAGAAATTTAGCATTTCGTGAGACAAATGTTTTTGTTCATTTGGGACGTAGAAAATATATGCTCTTGAGTTCAAGGCATGTCTACAAACTTATATTTAACTGCCCTATCATCCAATTTGTTAGTTTGTGTGAGCTTGACATATGCGTCACATCCCCAAATTCTTAGATAACTAAGACTATGATGTTCCCCAGACCATAAATCATATGGTGTTTGACTAACAGTCTTGGAAGGAACTTGGTTTAGTAGTAGTATTGCAGTTTCTAAAGCAAGACCCCAAAATGAAAGAGGTAGATCCGTGCCTGGCATCATTGACCATACCATATCTAATAATGTCCGATTTCTCCTTTCGGAGACCCCATTATGCTGTGGAGTTCCCGGAGGAGTCCACTGGGAAACAATGTCATTTTCTCTCAAGTAATCTTGAAATTCGTTGCTTAAGTATTCACCACCTCGGTCAGACCTTAGTGACTTAATAATTTTATTAAGCTGGTTTTCTACTTCAGCCTTGAAGTCTTTGAATTTCTCAAAGGCTTCAGATTTGTACTACATAAGGTACACATACCCATATCGCGAATGATCATCGATAAAGGTAATGAAGTAGGAGAATCCACCTCTAGCGGTGACTGACATTGGTCCGCATACATCATAGTGTATGAGTTCTAATGTCTCCGCTGCACGCTGTCATTTACCTTTGAATGGTAATTTGGTCATTTTACCAAGTAAACAAGACTCACAAGTTCCATAAGGTTTATATTTGAAGGGTTTGAAATACCCATCCTTATATAGCTTAGTTAATCTTGTTTCATTGATATGACCTAAGTGACTGTGCCATAGAAGTGATTCATTGAGATTATTCGAGTTAACGTTGTATATATATTAGAGGTTGAACATTTTTTTTAGTTTGTAAGACAAAGATACCATTATTCAAAATACCATCACCATATTTTATTTCATTGAAATAAATAGAACATTCATTACAACTTATTAGGCATGAAAAGCCTTTATTACATAAAGAAGAAATTAAAATGATGTTCTTTACTAGAGAAGGTACATAAACACAATCTTCTATGTCTAAAACTAAACCATTCGGCAAAACTAATGAATAAGTCCCCACGCACAATGCAGCCAATTTTGCTCCATTACCCATGTGTAAGTTAACCTCCCCATGACGGAGTCTCCTACTGTAGGCCCTGCACATTGTTACACAAGTGAGTCCCACAACCGGTGTCAAACACCCAAGTAGAAGGTTCAGAGTTTTGAGAATATAGTTCAATCATATACAACATACCTGAAGCATTAGGCTTCTTGGCCTCTTGGGCTTCCCTTGTTTCCTTGGCTTTCAAGGATCTCCAGTCTTTCTTCCAATGACCTTTCTTTCCATAAAAGAAACATTTCCCATTTCCCTTTTTCTTCTCCACCTTACCATTGGGCTTTAGGTGATCTGGAGCCTTGCCCTTGCCCTTGCCATTGCCCTTATTTTTCTTTGGGCCTCGTGGCTTCAGGTCCGTACCCGTAAGCATGATGGAGGTTTTAAGCTCTAGTTTCAAGTCATTCTCTGCTTGCTTTATCAGATTGTGCAATTCTCCTAAAGTAGCAGCTTTATCAGATAGATGAAACTGCATAATAAAGTTAGAGAATTCTTTCGTAAGGACTGAAGATTCAGATCATGATCTATCTCATGATCAATGATGAACCCGAGGTTGGCCAATTTTTCAATGTGGCCAATCATCTTAAGCACATGTCCACTAACAAATCATTCCTTATACCTTGTTTGGAATAATGCACATGACACTTGGAATCTCACGGTATGAACGGAAGTTGCATAAAACTCCTTCAAGTTAAAGATGATGGTTTGAGCATCCATATCTTCGTGAGCTTTCTAAAGTTCATCCGACATAGAGCCAAGCATTATGCAAACTGCTTGCTCATCATCATCGACGTGTTTCTTCCAAGCATCAAATGTATCTTGGTCAGCATCTTATGCATGGTCAGGGGAAATGGTCTTTCAAGAACATATAAAATCTTTTCTTGTCGTAAGAAAATTTTATGGATTCTAAACCAGTCATTGTAGTTGTCCCATTTGAGATTATGCTCATCAAGGATGGGATGAAGTGATACTCTGTTTGCCATTTGAATGTTTGTGAAATATTTTAACCCACTTGTTAAGAGAAAATGTTTTCATTAATGTTTCATAATAACATGTGCTTTTAATATTATGAAGTTGCTCTCACTCAATTGTTTTAAAATTTTAAGCAAATCGCATCAACCCCAATATGATGGATTTCTTGTGGGCAAGGATCCCATTATCATCATTTCATAACTCTGACTAGGGCTGGTCGTTATAAAATATGATAATTAGGTAGGTTCCCAATCAATTTATGATATAAATCACAATTCCTTGATCATTGGGTTGGGCAATCAAACATGCTATAGCTTATGCTAGTCCTTGTAGACACCCAATCTTTGCCACTAAGTTATAAGACCACGCCTATGGGTCACTGCGTCTTATGACTCAGAAAATTCAAATCATTGTCAATAGTACGATTTAGGGACAAATTGGTATTGGTCAGTCTGGTAAAGCCTAGTCTTGCCAATACGGTTTAAGCCCTTTGGGTCTATACTTTACAATGGGAGGTAAATTTTTGACTTAAATTATTATTGGGGATTTTAGCAAGTTTAAGTGAATAACTATCAAATGGATTCCTCCATTGAAAATTCCCCAGAGGGAGGGTGGAGCGAACTCTCTTAAATACCCTGACCTCTTAGGCTCTTATTGCCTTGGTGATAAGAATAAACAATAGATCCTCTAAATTAGTCCAACACTTTAAATATGCTTTAAGGTAAGCTTTGAGTAAATGATTATCTAGATGTCTTCACAGCTTTTCCTTTTGGCTATAAAAAGGTAGTGAGTGAAGGAAGACACCAAATCATTATCTAACTCTAGTAATACCTTTGGTTAAATTAACTTTAGTTTGGAAAGTTTTATTAACCCCTTGGTCCCAACCCAATTGTATCTTTTATAATGTCTTTTATTATAAAAAAGTGATTTATATTTATTAGCCTTAAAGGTAATAAATCTCTAAGTTCATCACAGAATAATTACTTAGCTAAGGGATAAGCAATTCACTCTCTATTTCTTAGAAAGTCTCTAGATACTTGCACCCTAAAATAATCATGCCAATTCTAATCATACATAGAATCATCAAGCATAAGACTTTTAATATGTTGGAATTATTTTAGGCATTAAATAACTTTGATTAATATTTAATTATGATATTGCATTTTATTTTATTCAAATAAATTTACTATTCACATTTTTCTACAGACGCGTGAACGTTAAATTCAATTTCACAATTCAAATCTTAACTAAATCATGCAAAACTTGTGCCTAAAATTAAGTTCAGGGTGTTAACTTTCCAACGAGCATTTAAACACCCAATTTCGAGTTCAAATCTGAGAGAACTAATCAAAACAAAAATGCCGTGCCGATACCACTGTTGGGAAGCGGCCGCTAGTGCGCAGCGGAAAATCAAAATTATTATGCCGCTTTCCCTTTGCCCAAGACCCATTTGTTTTGATTATTTTACAAGCCTAGGCATGTTACTATATATTCTAAGCATAAAAATCATAAAACATGCAAAGAACATAAACCTAAACATCCTAACTATCATAAGAACTCTAAATAAAATAAAGAAAGAAAAAGACTTACTTGAACCGTAGACTCCTCCAGTCCTCCCTCCAATCTACAAGCTTTTCTCGAAATCAACAAGCTCTTCCACGTTCCAAAGAGCCACCCAAGTGTGTGGCCTCTAAAGATGCACACACTAAATCCGTAAGACTACGCCTTGAGTGCACGGGTATTTTCCCCTTGGTGCTAGCCTAGGCAAATACCTCAAAACTTTTAACTCGAGATTCTTCTTGTCAATTAGATTTAAAGATCCTCAAAATCAGTGGCTTACTCTTAAAATTTAGAGTTGCTCACTTATATAAACCCAAGATATGAAAGGTTTGGTGTAGCAAATTTGTAAAGAATTCTTTGGGTTTATATAGTGCTCCAAAGACAACAAAATTAATTAAGAATCCGATGTGGGATAAAAACTAATTTAATCTTAGCCATTAGATCTTAATTTAGTGGTTTAATGAGATTATAAACCCTAATAAGAGTTTGGGCCGAATTGGAATTCAAAACAAATAAAAAAATATATTTACTATTCATGTTACTATTCATATGAATAGTAATTTTTTAAATTCCAATTCCCAAAGTGCTTCTATCGTCATTCACCAATCCCTAAGCCACTATGGAACCTCATAAATGACCTGTTCAATAATTAAACACATTGAACCATTTATGAACAATTCCAACATCAATCATATATGCTGTTATATTTGTATTGTGCACTGTTAACAATTGATTTTGACTTTGTTGTGTGTGAACCTTTTGGGTTCCCCTCAAGTTGGACATGAAATGAATCATGATAATTTAATCGAACATAAATTATCCTCTGATCAGATGATCACTCGATTTCAATGACCAAGGTTGACATCAACATGCCAAGGTCCCCAAATGAGAAGGAAATATATATATACACATTCTGTATGTGATTTAGATATGATACAGTCCCTCTCCTCACTGTATCCCCACCTATTCACCTAGGGTACGGAAAATTTCTACCCATATGGTCAATGGTATGATGTTGATAGTGTCACGAATCGTGCTAACCCAAGAATCTCACATGATTCTTTTGCTGTGGCCACAGTCTCAAGCACTGATCACACATATAAACCCACAAACTGGAATACTACTCTTATAAGAAAATATTATCCGAGAGAGTGGCGATTCTCTGTTGTATCTTTACAAACTTCATGTGTTTCAACCAATGACCTAATCATACCCTTATGACCGAATCTTTTGAACCGGGGAAGGAGAATGTCAAAGTTATTTTATCCACATATAAGATTGTAAAGACCTCAAGTCAAAGGACTAGTCATATAATCGATACATGAAAGTTCTCACAGACACATGAGATAAACACTCCATATGAAAACTTTCGGCGGTCAGATTATTCCCCATTTAAGGGCGGATCATATCATCATGCTAGTCTCTCTGCTTTGTGAACGCCCAGATTATTCACAAAACTATGACTAAGAACATTTAAGAGTAATGATTCTCATAAGGCGTGGACGCCATCGTCTTATTACTCTAAGGGCTTTATTACAATGTTGATGATTCATTTAGTTATGTAAGACACATATAATAAAGATTTCCATTTTATTGATTAATGAAAATATTACAAATACATGTACATATAGCTCATCCACAAGTTGGGTATAGGGCATATCCCTAACTGTTACTCTATGTCATAGAGAAACCTCTCGGGCCTGAGCCCGAAGTTGAGCAAATAGTAGAGCATGAGCTTTGGAAGACTCATCATGATGATAACTTTAATGCTCAATCTGTCATGCTTGCCGCAATGACTCATCAATTTCGTCGTTAGAACAAAGGATTGGATCCTTACAGTATGATGTTGAAATTGAAGGATATTCACATATCTAACCTTAGATCACCGAAGTATGAATTGCAAAAGAAGCTCTTTCGCTCGCGTATGTTAGAGGGTACATCTGTCGAGCACTATGTGTCGCAGATGATTGCTGACATCGCATAGCTAGGTCAGCTATGCATAATCTTCGAGGTCGAGACTTCCATAGATTTGATCTTACAGTCTCTGCCCGATTGCTGGGGCGGGTTCATCATGAACTATAATATGATGAACCAAGAGAAAAATCTTGGAGAGTTAATGGTGATGCTGAAAGAAGAGGAGCCAGAGCTTCTGAAGGGTAAGAAACGCGATGTGCACCTTACTTCGACATCCCAGAAGGCCAAGGCTTGGCCGAAGACTTCTAGGGGTGTGAAGAAAATGGGCAAGGCCAAATCATCACAGTCTTTTGGGAAGATTAAGGACATATCCCATGACGTCTGCCTATATTGTAGCAAATGGAGTCACTGGAAGCGTGACTGCCATGAGTACAAGGCAGAGTTGAAGGAAGTGAAGACGAGCAAGGCTTCGACTTCAGGTATGTTTGTTATAAACATGTCCACTACTGGTTTTAAAAATTGGATTTTTGATTCTGAATGTGGTACTCACATATGTACTGGTGTGCAGGATCTTCTGATTAGCAGGGTACTGGCTTCAGGCGAGATCGACCTACGAGTTAGAAACGGGATGAGAGTTGCTGTTTTGGCCGTTGGGACCTATGTTTTGTATCTGCCCTTGGGGAATATAATTACATTAGGTGACTGTTATTTCGTTCCTAGTTTGACTAGGAACATCATCTCTGTATTTTGTTTAACCCGTTGCGGGTATACCTTTGTATTCCGGAACACTGGGTGTTTTATATATAAAGCTAACATTTTGATATGTACAGCAGATGTTAATAATAGTCTTTATATTTTGAATATAAATGAATCTCAAACATATAACATGATAGACAAAAGGCTCAAATTGAGTAAAACAAATGAAACTCATATGTGGCATTGTTGTCTGGGAAACATTAACAAAACTCATATATCCATACTTTCAAAGAGTGGATACTTGGACGGATTTTATCTTAATTCATATGACGTCTGCGAATCTTGTTTATTAGGAAAAATGCCTAAAACGCCTTTTAGCGGTAAAGGTGTACGTGCCACCGAGCTATTAGCCCTCGATCATAGTGACGTATATGGGCCCATATTTAGCTAGGCTAGAGGTGTTTATGAATACTCCGTAACCTTTACAGATGTTGCATCGCGTAATGGTTATGTGTATATTATGAAACACAAGTCAGAAACTTTTGAGAAATTCAAAGAGTTTCGAGACGAAGTAGAAAAACAGACCGGAAAAAGTATTAAAACATCACGGTTGGACCGTGGTGGAAAATATTTGAGCAATGAGTTTCTCGATTACTTGAAAGAGTATGGTATTCTTTCACAGTGGACTCCTTCCGGAACACCTCAATTCAATGGTGTGTCCGAACAGAGAAACCGAACTTTGTTGGACATGGTAAGGTTAATGATGAGTCGCACTGAGCTACCAATTTCCTTTATGGGATACGCATTGAACAGTGCAATATTTATTTTGAATAAGGTTACATCAAAGTCTGTTGGACAGACTCCATATGAAATATGGACAGGAAAGGAACCGGGTTTCTAATTCCTGAAGATTTGGGTATGCTGGGCATATATTAAACGTTTGGATGGTGCCAAACTAGAACCCAAATCGGATAAGTGCCTATTTGTAATTGGTTATCCTAGGGAAACCAAAGGATATTATTTCCACAACCCATAAGAGAACAAAATATTTATTGCTCTCCATGCGATTTTCCTTAGAGGAATTCCTAAATACAGTGGTAAGTTGGAGGAAAGTAGAACTCGATGAAAATTAGAGTGATACTGTTCCTAGCACCGATCCCCTCACGGAACACGAACAGTTCATCAGGGATGAGACTATTCCAAAATCTTCTAATACACAAGAACCGCGTAGGTCAGAGAGAGTTAGAAAACAACCTTAGAGGTATAGGTTTTTGATCTCACCTCATGTAGACATTAATCTTATTGAGGATAATAAACTGGCTACGTATGAGGTAACGATACAAGGTATCGACTCTGCTTAATGGCAAGGTGCCATGAAGTCCGAAATGGATTCCATTTATACAACCAAGTTTTGACAATGGTTGATGTACCAGAAGGCATTGTGCCTATTGATATCAAATGAGTCTTCATGGTGAAGATAGACATGGATGGCAACATACAAACGTACAAAGCTAGGCTTGTAGGGAAAGGGTATCATCATCAACATGGTGTCGATTACGATGAAATCTTTTACCCATTTCCATGATTAAATCCATTCGGATAATGCTTGCTAAAGTTATATATTTCGATTATGAAATATGGCAGATGGACATCAAAACCGTTTTCCTTAACGGAAACCTTTTGGAGGATGTTCATATACAACACCCTGACGGTTTTTTCGTGCCAAAACATGTAAAAAAGGTTTGCAATTTAAATCTCCCACTTGACAATTTTTATTGCTAAGTGGGAGATTGTTAGACAATTATGACCCATAGCATCACTATTTGTAAAAGACATGGTGTTTTTGTACAATTAACTATGTGACAATGGAAAATGCTCTTTTATCATTTGTTAATTGGATTACTTGGATATATAAATGATAAAAGTCCATATGATTAGTACCGAATTAATAAGATATGAGACAGTATTAATCCACGAAAGGTTTAATAATTAAGTATGTCTAGTCGTAGTATTATCGAGACTGGACATCGATAATGCAGAATAGGCTAGTATTACACTTGTGTGCGTTATGGATGCTTAACGTCATAGTTCTCATATATTTAAGTATTGGATACTTATGCAAGTGTGATAGGAGGTTCTGTTAGCAGTTGGACCAGGAACAACTTCGCTCTGGATAGACCCCTCAGAGTCCCATTTGTAGTATGACTATGTGTCTATGGTAATCTGAATCAGGGTAGGTGTATGTGGTCTTAACCTGAGACTTGCATCGCTAATACTTGCGACAATTAGTATACTTTGGTTTTTGGTCGTCTGGAGCTTTAACAAGTTATGTGTACGCCTCTTCTAGGTATACTGAGAATCGTAGTGTATTGGGTGTGATGTCAAGATGGAAGTATCACTTCATTCATATGGAGATGATGATCACGCAAGGATACAAAACTAGTACTCTTAAATGCTGTAGCTATTGGGATAATATGACTAGGTCATGATTATTCGATTACATAGACTAGTTGCTAGTGATCCGATATATGTTTCGTACATGGCAGACACAATTCCATCCCTAGGCCTAGCATATGACATCAGATATTGGATCGTATTACGCAATACATAGTATACTACGCCTGATACATATTATATATTCCTCATTGAATATTTCTGGAGAATTGGGTAGGCATGGTGCTTTGCTAGAATCCAACCATGTCTTATAAATCGGTGAGAACGTGGTACTGGGTATGCACGTATTCAGATGGTCTGATGACCATATTTACTGCCAACATATACATGGATCTCTTGGGTCGCTTCCCAAAGATTCACCGATGACATTTGACTCGAACAAAATTGATCTGGGATTAATTATTAGAGAGAAAATTAGTCTGGGATTAATTGCGGTAAGAATTTATCTGGGATTAAATTCGTCTAGAAGAGAGAACGCGATTAATTTGGAATTAATTGGCAAAGTAAATTTAATAGTTAAATTGAATTTTACTATTTAATTTATTTATTTGGGCTAAAATAATATATCAGATATATTAATTAAAATTAGCTTTCAATACGGAATTAAAATTTGATTTTAATTCAAGCAAATAAATTAATTTGGAATTAATTCGTAAGCGACTTTCGTAATAATTTTGCTAGGCATTATTATTTAATTAAATTGGATTTAATTACGTCACAATGGAAAATTCGTTTAATCGGATTAAACGAACCCGAGCCCATAGTGTGTTGTGTAAGCCAACTTGAATTTTGAATTCAAAGTGGTGAGACCCACTAACTTACATCAACTTGTCACAAGTGTGATGGAAGTAGTTGGTTGCATTTAATGCTAACTTGTTACACAACCAAAGCTTTTTTAACAAGTTTTTTTTTTTTTTGGAAAACATATACTTGCCTTTTGTTTTAGAAACAAGTCAACACAAAAACATCAGCTCTCTCTCCCAACTCTCTCCTTGGCCGATTCTCTAACCTTGGAGGTGGAAATTTTGCTTCAAATTTTTTTCAAGCTAGCACTTAAATGAGTCAAAGAAAGGTGATAGGGAAACTCACCCTTGAGTTTGGAATTCATTTTCAAAGCTTGGAGCTTCTACATCCATGGAAAAGTTTTGAACTTCAACTAACCAATGTAAGTATTCCGCAACTTTCTTTGGTAAATTCACACTTGAATCAATGTTTGGGATCCTTAGGCAAGTCTTAGAGACACTAACAGTTTTTAATTAGTAACCGAACGTCTTTCCTAGCAAGCAGTGATTGTTCGCGTCAAACAATAGAGCTTGAGTTAGTTAGATAATAAATAAGCTTCTACTCAGTAACCAGACATCTTGCCTCAATAAGCAGTGATTGTTCGCGTCAAACAGTAGAGCTTAACTAGTTTAATAATAAAGTTATTACACAGTAACCATTTATCTTGCCTCAGTAAGCAGTGATTGTTCGCGTGAAACGGTAGAGCTTGAAAAATAAGAAAATAATTATTATTCATAAATAAACTTTCATTGCCAAAAGGTGTGAACTCTAATATAATTTTAGGACAAAAATATTACTTTCTTTTCAACTACACTTGTGAATATTGTGGGCACAATGAATTGATTAATACCTTGTTAATTGTGCATATGGAAATTGGTAAAAAGTATAGGAGAATTTACTTATTTGGTAATTTAGAAAGAAAGAAAACAACTACTAACTTGGATAAGAATTTCACCTTTTAGTTAATATCTTGTTTTGTTTCTTTTTTATTTATTTTGTTTTGTGTGCATTTTATTGCGTTTATGGGTATCGTCGATGTAAACCCTAACGAGACTATAACTCGTCCACTAGGGACACCTAGGGGTTTAAAGGCTTGTTGCATAAGCTAAATGCAATCGTGATCCCTACGAAAAAGGGCTTAGGTTAATTTAGTTTTTAATTGTTTATTTCATTTTGTTGTGTTTTTTTTTTTTGCTTGAGGACTAGCAAAATGTTAGGTTTGAGAGTGTGATGAGCGAAAAATATATCAATATTTACCTCACTTTTACTTAATATTTTGTAAGTTTCTCGAGTTTTATGAACGTTTTGATGTGTTTTTATTTATTTTATAAATAAATAAAATATCAGGACTCAATGGAGTCAACTGAGGCTAAAACAACGAAAAACGGATTAAAAAGGGCAAAATCGAAATTTCATTGCACGTGTCGCGACATGCATCACTTTGGCATCGTGACGCAATCAACATCAGCACTGAAAGTTCCCATGTCGAAATGCGGCATAAACTGGGTAGTGCATCGCGACGCCAAAGACTCTACGCGTCACAACGCCCGACGAATCCGTATACACTTGTCAACAGCTGTATGCGTTGCAATAAGCAAGGACCTTATGTCCCGATGCCAAAGGCAGAATTTTTCCTATAAATAGCAGCCCTCATTTTATTTTCCATTTCATACCTTCTTTGATTCTTTCTTAAGGGATTAAAGATTGTATCTTGTGTATTTTATTTAGTAGTTTTGTAAATTTTTTTTTTTTTTGTAATAATAGTATGTGTTTTTATTATCTTTAGTTAATTTATTTCTTCTGGGGTAAAGTGTGAAACCTTTAATATAATAATCTAAGTTAATCTCATTTATATTATAATATATGAATTGTGATCTAATAATCTGGATTAATTAATGGCAAAATAATGTTACCGCCTATATGGCTGGTTTATATAACAACATGGATTACCGCCTATATGGCCGGTTTCACTGGAAAAAATTTATTACCGTCTATATGGCCAGTTTCACTGAACAAAATTAATTACCGCATATATGGGTGGTTTTATATGTTTTGACATTATTAATTCCTGATAAAGCATAACAGGGTAATTGATAAGTGTGGTTTATACCCACTTATTTTAGCATCTTTAGCCTATTATTTTGTTATGGTTCGAGCCATTTAATGTATTTTATAGTTTAGTTTATGTCTTATTTGTAGGAAGTATTATATCATCAAGAATGGAGTAAATACGTGTATTTCGGGACCTATCGGGAGTATCAGACTCAAGAAGCAGCAAAAACATGCATCAGCTGCGCATTGAAATTAAAAAAGGCTATAACTTTTGATTTAGAAAGAGTTACGAGACCCATAATATATCGATTTATATCTACTCGACGAGATCTAGTCATTTACATATATTTTCCCGAGAGTTGGGCGCTGCAGCGCCCACTGTTCGGTGCCGTAGCGTCCCCCGCGGATCAGAAACAGGATTTCAGGGTTTTTTTAGATGTTTAAAGACTCCTAGCCTCGATTATAAATAGAACAGTTCATCCAATACTCAAGAGGAGGCTAATACAGAGCACAAAACACAAAATAAATATTTTTAGAGATCCAAGGAGAGGATTGAAGAGCGACAAGAGGAGACAAAGGATGTGACATCCGAGGAGGAAGAGATTCAATTCAGGTTATATCTTCTAGTTTCTTTCTTAGAACTCTAATGATTTCCATTAGATTCATGACTTGTTTATTACTGTTTTTATCTTTTTTCATGAACTAAACTCCTTAATTCTGGAGAATGATGTAATCTATGCTTGAACCTTGTATTGTGTTTATCAATTTTATTATGAAGTTTTATTAATTTATTTATATTCTTTTGAATTTAATGCTTCTTGATTGTTGGCCACAATTGAAGATGATGAATGTTTAGAATCTATCACTCGAGAGAGGGGATTTTGAATAGATCTAGAGAATATAGCCTGGGATTTTATAGAGTTCGAGAGAATATGTAATCCTTTGAAGTCGTTAACATAGAATCACAAAGTGTAATGAGTTGTCAACTATTGATTTTTTATAGAGATATCGAAGTCTGTAGTTAATGATATTTTCACTGATGCTCGAGAGAGGGAGTGGATATCTGCGGAATCTTGACTTATAAATAATATAACTTAACAAAGATTAATTGGCATGACAATTACATAGGTGACAGTTAGGTGAAATCAGGATCCAGAATCTCTATCGTATTAGTTCATTCTATCTAAATATTTTTATATTTTATTTATTTATTAAAAATCTTTATTATTTGTCGTCTAAATAAAGTTAGGATTATCAATTGTAGTACTTAGTGCGAGTTAATGCAATCCTTGTTGGTTCGACACTCTTTCATTGATTTATACTAAAACTTGACACCGTACACTTGCGGTACGATATAAAAATATCACAATAAGTTTTTGGCGCCGTTGCCAGGGATTGTTTGTTTAATTGACATTAATACTACTATCAAGTAATTTTAGCTTTAATTTAGAAATTTATTTTTATTTTTATTTTTATTTTTATTTTATTTTATTATTTTTATTTCCTTTATTTTTGTCTTAAGTTTTATTTTTGTTTTTATTTCTTATTTTATTTATTTATTTTATTTTTTTGTTTTATTTTTTTCTTACGAGGTGAGTTTGAAAAGAAGCAATGCAGATCATGTTAGTGCACTGATAGCTCAAGTATCGTCCCTCACGACTAATCTAGCAGTATTGACAAATCAAATGGGCCAACCGTCTATTGAAGCTGATCCTGCTAATGGAATGCTTTTATCCAACAGAGGAGCAGGATTTGAACAAGTACAGTATGTGAACAATCAGAACTTCAACAACTATAGAGGCAGTCTTATACCTAATTATTATCATCAGAATTTTTCATATGCTGATATGGAAAACATTTTGCAACCTCATCATGGCTTCAATTATCCAAGAGCTGAGCAGAAACCTTCCTTAGAAGACCTCATGAGCACGTTTGTAGCTACAGCTTCAGAGAGGTTTGAGAGGAATGAGTCAAGGCTGGATAACATCGAAACACGAATGGGAAATATAGAGGCAAATATGAAATCTGTAGAAGCGCAAATTGGGTTGCTTGTTTCTTCCATGGCCAATCAACAGACATGTGTGTTTTCGAGTGATATTGAAGTCAACCCTAATGAGCAATGTCAAATCATAACCTGTAGGAGCAGAAAAGAGTTTAAAGACACCTCTTAGGACTTAGGCAGTAAAGAAGATGAAATGGTATTTCAGGAGGAACCGGTAACAGAAGAAGAAAACAAAGGTGAATTGATAATAAGAGGTCAAAATGAAGAAGTCACCTTCAGTGTTTTCAGAGCCATGCCGAGCCCTCAAGGTGATGCAGAATGTCACATGATAAATACAGTAGAAAAGAGAGTTGTAAATACGCAGGGTGAATCATTTCAGCAACCTATGAGCATAATACAGCCATGCATAAAGGAAGATTCTCTGCAGCTAAACCTGAAACCACTCCCAAATCACCATAAAAAGAGGAAAAGAAAGGTCAGTTCTCACTTGGAAATGATCCCTGGAAGGTTAAAAAGGAAGCAAAGCCAATTTTACCGAATGTGCAGTCGAGAATTTCCAATTGGGGGACAATTTACATATTCTGAAGGACCATCTATGGATAAATCACCACAGCCTGCCAAACTATCTTTTTCATGTCATAAGAACCGGTGGATACCAAAAAAGAAAGCAGATGAGATTACCCAGTTCACTACGTTTAAGCCACCATAACCATTTGAGTGGTTGCGTCTGGCAGAAGATGTTAAACTTAGCGCTAGCGGGGAGGCAACCCTTGCATTTATTTTATAATTGTTTTCTTTATTTTTAATTTTTATTTTATTGTGTGCTATTTATTAAATTGCATGTTATTTATGCAGGTAGCGCGAGACACACAACGCCCGCGGAACCAAATTCTAACCAGCAAGAGTCTGATCAACTCCATGCACGGTAGTGTTGTTCCTCACTCTTGCTCTTGATATTTATCTTACATTGAGGACAATGCAAATTTTAAGTTTGAGGGTGTGTGTATGTTGTTTACTTGCTATTTAGTTGTTTAAATTTATTGAAAAAAAAAATTTGTTTTAGTCTTTGATAGTAAAGCATAAATCATGTGAGGATATTGTTTGTTTATGAGTGAAATTTTAGAAACGATAAGTGCCTGATTTACTTTTATCTGATGCCTTGAATAACTGATCTATGTTAGACTCGTAAGCACTTAAAAATAGGTTTTTAGCAGTAAAACTTAAGTAGTTGACAAGGTGACTAGTTGAAGAAATTGCATGTCGATGAATGACCGTTTGCTTAGATATTTATATTGATTTGCTAGTGTTATGAAGTATGGTATAGCTAAAAAGAAAAATGTCTCTAAAGAAAGAAAATAAACCACCTATAACCGATAAGCGTGAAGCTACCCATGGGCGAGTACTAGGACCACCATGAGGAGAAATGCTACCTTAAAGGGTAGGTGAGTTGGAAAAAAAATGCAAAAAGAGAAAAGCAAAAGAGACAAGAAAAGAAAAGAAAAATCATACCATACTGAGCACGAAATAAAGCAATTATATAGCATAATTGAGATATCTAAGTTGGTTTGACCCATCGATTCTAATTTTTAAATGAAATCATTGAGTTGGCCTACTTAGGAGTCAAGCTCTGACCAAACATTTAAACACACACACCGTGAGTCTAACTTAGATAATTTATTCAAGAATTTGGATTCGAGTTGCAATTGCGTACTTTGAAGGTTCTCTAATTTCATTTATAAACTTTCTTTGAGGAAAATTTTATGTGCAACTATCGGGATTATTATTATTTTTATATATTTTTGCATGATTGTGTGTGAAAGACGTTTGTGGGTGTCGTCACTGTAAGCCGTCACGAGACTATAACTCGTCCACTAGGGTCACCTAGGGGTTTAAAGGCTTGTTGCATATGCTAAATACAATCGTGATCCCTACGAAAGTGGCTTAGTTAATTTAGTTATTTTTAATTATTTATTTGAATTTAGTTTTTATTTTATCTTTTGCTCGAGACTACGAAAGGCTATAAATTTTTATTTAGAACGAGTTACAAGACCCATAATATATCGATTTGTATCTACGCAACGAGATCTAGTCATTTACATACATTTTTCCGAGATTTGGGTGCTGCAGCGCCCACTGATCGGCGCCGTAGCGTCCCCCGCGGACCAGAAACAGGATTTCAGGGTTTTTTTAGATGTTTAATGACTCCTAGCCTCTGTTATAAATAGAACAGTTCATCCAATACTCAAGAGGAGGCTAATATAGAGCACAAAACACATAAATAAATATTTTTAGAGATCCAAGGAGAGGATTGAAGAGCGACAATAGGAGACAAAGTCTGTGACATCCGAGGAGGAAGAGATTCAATTCGAGTTATATCTTCTAGTTTTTTTCTTAGAACTCTAATGATTTCCATTAAATTCATGACTTGTTTATTATTGTTTTTTTATCTTTTTCATGAACTAAACTCCTTAATTCTGGAGAATGATGTAATCTATGCTTGAACCTTGTATTGTGTTTATCAATTTTGTTATGAAGTTTTATTAATTTATTTATATTCTTTTGAATTTAATGCTTCTTAATTGTTGGCCACAATTGAAGATGATGAATGTTTAGAATCTATCTCTCGAGAGAGGGGATTTTGAATAGATCTAGAGAATATAGCCTAGGATTTTATAGAGTTCGAGAGAATCTGTAATCCTTTGAAGTCGTTAACATAGAATCACGAAGAGTAATGAGTTGTCAACTATTGGATTTTTATAGAGATATCGATGTCTGTAGTTGATGATATTTTCATTGATGCTCGAGAGAGGGAGTGGATATCTGCGGAATCTTGACTTATAAATAATATAACTGAACAAAGATTAATTGGCATGACAAATACATATGTGATAGCTAGGTGAAATCAGGATCCAGAATCTCTATCGTATTAGTTCCACCTATCTAAATATTTTTATATTTTATTTATTTATTAAAAATATTTATTATTTGTCCTCTAAATAAAGTTAGGATTATCAATTGTAGTACTTAGTGCGAGTTAACGCAATCCCTGTGGGTTCGACACATAGTGCGAGTTAACGCAGTCCCTGTGGGTTCGACACTCTTTCACTGATTTATACTAAAACTTGACACCGTACACTTGCGATACGATATAAAAATATCACAACAGTAATCATGCCAATTTATATATTCTAAGAAATGAGATTCCTAGGTTTGAAATATTAAAAGTGGATCCTCCAACCCCGACATTTTATCTTTAATCAATGGAAGTGTTAAAGCACAATATTCATGAGTTTCAAAATTGATTTTCTTATATAATATGTGATACATTGGCTTGTTTATTGAATCTTGATCTTAATGGTTCTTGTTGACTGATCACCAATAAGATTGATATGGTAAACGTAAAATGAACTTGACAAGGGATTTTATGTTTAAGCCTTAGATTCAATAACACACGATCTCACTTTAAGGATTTCCTTCCAGGATAGACATATACCTTTCGGACGTGTGTAGCCATAATTGGAACTTGACCTTAATGAATTCAGGGTTTCTTAGTTAACATAGACATATAGTTAATTGAGTTACTTTGGATGTTTGTATTCGACCATCGAAAGGGGCTTTTGCATATCTTCGTGTTCCAGATAACAAACTGATATATTACACATGTATAGGAAAATCAACTAATCATTAGAGTAATATTGGGCAGATTCACAACTCTGGATGTTTTGTCTTTTTTTCCTTTGTATTTTATTGTATTTGTATTTATTTATTTTAGTTTAATCCAACTTCAACCAGCAAACAATCTCTTCCAACCCCAATTAGATACTTGTAAATAAGTAGCGTAAATAATTAACAACGTGAGAATTAAGTCCTCGTGAGATCGATATTTTTATATTACTTGTGCGATACATGTGCTTGCGTAAAGTGTGTTTACTGCAGATCAGATGTTAGAATCATTTACGAAGTATTTGATACTTAATAGTTCTGTGTTTTCTTATTGAAGAAAGTTACCCTATAACTTATAGTGGGAGAGATATTTGATATTGATTTCGGAAGTTTGCATTAAACCATAGATCTAAGGTTGTTCAAATCTTACTATGATTAAGTTTTGAACTTGATTGAGCTTTTGTTATGAATCGTTCAAAAAATGAGTAAATGATTTGTGCAGCAAAATCAAAGTGAGCTTTTTAAAGGTATACTTAGAAATCGATTGTAGATTTTGAGGAAACTTGTCTCTAGTCGTACGAATTGAACAATTAAAGATATGTTGGTTGATGTTAATATTAAACTGTGTATTTTAGCTAGGAATGCAAAGTGGCATTTCTGAATGGTTTCTTCGAATAAGAGATCCATTGTGATTTCTTTGTTTGAAAAGTTCATTCTGGAATGGCCCTGGGGTTTGTATTCTGCTAAGATCGTAGTTTGGAATACTAGCGTATAGAGCCTATTGTAAACTCAGATGAGCTTTTCGAAAATTTGTGTTCTCTAATTTTGATATTAATCAGATTGTCCGATTTTATCAGAGTATAGAGAATATATATATGATAATAGGGTTAGTGGGAGCGTACATATTTCTTTCCAAGGTTGTATATCCTAACAACATTATCATTATTAAGGTAATAATGAGATGTTTGTGAGGTAAAAGGTTTACCTAAGTCTTTTTTCTCCGTGAAAGCAGTAAGAGTGGTCTCTTTTATATTCGATATAAAGTTTATATATGATGTAAAACTAAGAGACTTGTGAGATACTCTCATTAGTCTTGCATTAGATATGATCTAATAAATGACAACACAAGACTATCTCTGTGACAGTTAGTATAACTATTTGACAGTTAGTGTGTCTCTTATATATAGTATTCATCTTTCGTAAAGGATGATTCCTTAGTCGAAAGAGAAATTTATTAGAATGTCTAGTCAATCTTATGCATCATATGATGATGGCATAATAAATACTATATTATGTGCGATTAAAGATATCAATTTAATCGTAATTATTACGAACTATTTTGATATGTTGTAGACCATATGATGTGTCTTGAAACATGTTGTTTGAGATATTAAGAATGAGTTTCTTATTCATGAAGAATATAGTCTGCAATCATTAAGGTCAGATTAGTTTTGAGTCTAATTATGACGGTAGACAGTCTACGTCATATAAAGTCAGAAAAGATGCAGTGGGAGTGTCACATATGATTCTACTGTGTTAGTAGAATTAAGTGTAACTTATGAAGTATTGATTTATGAAGTTGTATGGTGACCTTATAGATTAGAAGTTTTGATATTAGTGTTGTGTTTGAAGTTGTCCGCATAATATTTTGGATTTGATCCCTAAATACTTGGACAACTCAGTAGTTGTAGCACAATATTGATGTCGCATTTGAGGCATATTGATGTATAACTTAGGTTTTACAAAATATGAATAATGATGGTTAAGGTAAACGATTGGGTTCGTTGGACAAACTCAATATATTATAGCGGACTTACTCGTCGTTGCCTACCTCTTGAGTGTCAAGTGAGTTCTTGAGGGCCATGCGCATAAGATACATATTGAGATATGTATATGACACCATGGATTGGCAGTAGAGCAAGTGGGAGAAATTATTATGGTTGGTGCTCGGAGCACCATTCCGGATCGTATTTATGTCCAATTCATGAATATTAATATTATCTTTTTCCCATAATATTACATATATATGGTGACATCTCTTACTTTTATATACGTATTCGATCTAATAACGATTAGATTGAAACTAAAACTGATTTAGTTATATATATATATATATAAGACAAAAACCCCATGATTTACAACGTAGTGCACAGTTACAACGTAGTTTGTAATTGACATTGGGAAATTTTACTATAAGTTGTATATTCTCAAATAAATTTTCCGGTTAAGATTTACTAACACGAGTCAGTTAGTAAAATCCACTGAGGCCAGTACATGTCATATATTGAGACTTAGTCCGATGGTTTATCTCAGTGAACCATGAGTCTTTGGAGACTCGTATAGATATGAGGTGTTTATCACGGTGGATATATGAGTTATCCTCCACACTTTGATGGCAGTCACCTCACCGACCTATTGCATGGGCCAAATTTAAGTTAAGGGCATTTTTGACATTTCACTTCAGGCCCTAAGTCAGTTACAGCCCAAAACCCCCCACCAAACAGAAACCAAACATGACTTGGGCCAAGGCTTGGCCCAATCATCATATCAGACCCTTATTTAAAGAAAGATCAACCTATTGATTTTCCAGCTACCGAATTAAATGGCAGAACCGTTACAAGACGCATCCTACGTGAACTAAATAGCTGAACCGTTACAAGACCCATCCTACGTGAACTAAATGGCTGAACCGTTACAAGCACCCAAAATGTATATCAATTAATACATTTATGAATCCAACATTTGATAGCCTATAAAAGGAACCATAGTCCATAAGAGAGGGGGACACAACTCACAGTCTAGAAATATTCTCTTCAGAGCTTTCATAATCACCGACCTACCGCCCTCACGACAGCTCACGGGGATCAAGGTAATCTCTACCAATATTCCTCCTCCTACGGCATTAATAGCTCATTTCCTCTGCTGACTTGGGTATCGGAGTGCCTACGGCACCCACCACACCGGTGGGAAGACTCTTCATGCTCACTCTACTTCTTGTTTTTCAGGACCGCTAGTGCCCCCAACCAACAAATTCTTGATTTTGGACCTCGGGTGAAATCCAACGTCTACAGTTTGGTGCCCACCGTGGGGCCTTATCAGTTTAAAGCAAGCAAGCCTCTATTCAGTCTACGGGTCTCACAAACTTAACTATGGCTTCAAGCAGTGAACAGTCAGATCATCTAGCTAGCCAGCTTACCATGCTCCAGGAACGACAGCGGGTTTTAGAAGAAGAGAATTCGGCCATGAAGAGTTCTAATAGCGACCTCCAAAGGCAATTGGAACATATCTCATCCACCTCCAGATAAAGAGGATTCATGGACCCTCCCAATCGTCGAGATCGCCAGTCCAACCTGGGGAGACACTCTGTGATGAAATGAGTGACATTCCCCCACCCGAAGATCATCCAAAAAATCAAGATAGGAGTCAGCACAATTCGCCAGCCGACCAGACGCGGCATACCACTTCATCCATGCATAAAGAGATTCAAGAATTCAAAGAAGCAATTCTATCCAGCCTGCCAAGAGTCACACTACATTTGAAGAGAAGCAGAGCTAGTACAATTTTTGATACCCCGTTTGTGGAAGCAATCAACTTAGTGAACTTCCGTGAAAATTCAATCCACCCGATATGAAGTTGTATGATGGATCAACCGACCCAGACGACCATATAATCCACTACAAGTATAAGATGATGTCCATAGGTCTTTCTTCGCATCAGAGGGATGCGGGTATGTGTAGAGGGTTCGGTAAGACGCTGGCTGGCCCAGCCCTCACATGGTTTATCAATCTACCATACCGATCAATTAGGTCCTATAAAGAATTGGCAGACAAGTTCGTGGAATACTTTGCTAGTTCTTGCAAATTCGAGAAGACCACAGATGACCTTAACGTCATACAACAACAGAAGGGACAATCTTTGTGAAGTTACGTGGCACTCTTCAACAAAGAAAGAATCGATATCCCATATCTCCACCAGCCGACGGCAGTAGAAGCTTTTAGGAATGGGTTGTTGGCTGACAGCTGACAGGCCTAAACACACACGTATAATGCAAGCGCACGTATCGTTCAAGTAGTATAAAAATATCGATCCCACGAGGACTTAATTCATATTGTTGTTATTAATTATTGATACTATTTATTTACAAGTATCTAATTATAGGGAGAAGAGAATTGATTGCTTTTGGTTGGTTGAATGTGATTTTACAAAATAAAATAAAAACAGACTCAAAAGAAAATACTAAGGAAAATAAAAGAAAAGCTCAAGGATCTAGGGTCGTGACTCCACACAATATTATTATAAAGATGAATTGAATCTCTTATCTATGTGTAACAAATCTGTTTGCTAACCTGGAACACGAAAATATGCAAAAGCCTCTAACGATGGTCAGACGCAAATACCCAGTATAACCCAATTGAATCATATGTCTATGTCAACCAAATTACCTGCATTCATTAAGATTAAGTTCCAATTATGGCTACCCCCGCCCGACATGTATATGTCTATCTTGTAAGGAAATCTATTAAAGGGTTATCTATCCTCAAGGAAGATCGTGGGCTATTAAATCTAAGGCTGAAACCTAAAATCCCTATGTCTAGTTCTTTTTAAGTTTACCAAATCAATCTTATTGGTGATCAGACAACAAGAAGCATTAAGCTTAAGACTCAATAAACAAACTAAAGAATTACCCATAATAAAGAAAATCAATTATTAAGTGTGTGGATATTTTGTTTCATCACTTCCCTAGAATAAAAATAAAATGCTGCGGTTAGAGGATCCACATTTAATATTTCTTATCTAGGAATCTCACTTATTATAATATATAAATTATTTTCTATTCTGTCTTCTCAGGAATTAATAATGTTAAACAATTAGACGGTAATCCATTTAGTCCAACTACACCAGCCATATAGGCGGTAATTATCTGTCACATAAAGACTAGCCAGATAGGCGGTAAAGTAATTTATATTTAACCCCACCATATAGGCGGTAATAAAGTCTGACATTAATTAATCCGGTTAAATTATAATTTATAAATTATAGTTAAGTGAGATTTACCTAGACGCGTCGCAACGCCAAGACGCGTCTTCGGTCAACACGGGTTGACCACGCGAATTCTGTCGGCACAATCATGTGGTGACACGTGGCACGTGGTGAAGGTGGTGCAATGAGAAGACGACATGTGGCACACGGTGATTGGCTGAGCTTTCGGTCCAATGAGAATCTGACACGTGGCACGCGCAAAGGATCGGTCCAATGAGAGCTTGACACATGGCAGCATGTGATTCACCGGTGATTCGGTCCAATAAGGAGGCGACACATGGCACGCACATTGTTTGGTCCAACATGATTGCGACACGTGGCATCAGGCACATTTTAGTTGATCTTATGTGATGATGACACGTGGCACGACGCACGTTAGCAAGTTCGGGGCACGTTAGTAAGATCCGGCGCACGTTAGCAAGTCCAATTTCTCAGATTCTGACACGTGTCCCTCGGCGCACGTTAGCATGGCCAGCGCACTTTAGGCGTCACGACGCTGAAGGGATTGGCGTCGCGATGCCGAAAATTACAAAAATGCCCCTTTGTCATGTTTTCTCTATTTTGGCCCCAAATTGCTTCCAATGCTTTCCCAACTTTATTTATCTGCAAAATAACACAAAACACATCAAAATGTTCACAAAACCCGAGAAACTATATAAAATATTAGGTTAGATGAGTGGGAAATAGTGATAGATTTACTACTCATCACAGCTCAAACCTAACATTTTACTAGTCCTCGAGCAAAACATAATATAAAATAACATAATAAAATTTAACTAAGCCATTTTCGTAGGTATCACGGTTTCATTTAGCGTATGCAACAAGCCTTTAAACCCCTAGGTGTCCTTAGTGGACGAGTTATAGTCTCGTGAGGGTTTACAGCAATGATGCCCACAAATATTTTACAAAAGTAAAAAGGTAGTAAAACTAATGCACACAAAAGCAAAAAGACAAGCGAAAAGAGAATAAAGAAGTTAGTAACTAATCAGGTGAAAATTCTACTCCAAGTTACTAGCTGTTTTGTTTCTTTCTAAATTATTGAATAAGTAAATTCTCCGATTATATCTACCATTCTCCATATACACTGCCAACATAATATTAAACAACTCATTTTACCCACAACAGTCATAAGTGCAGTTGATAAGAGAGTAATATTTTTGTCCTAAAGTTTTATCAGAATTCACACCTTTTTGCAACAATGGAATAATTTTTCGGATTTTTCTGATTTTTTTCTTTGATTTTTTTCTTTGATTTTTTTCTCTATTTTTTATTTATATACAATATCTTCCATCTATGTAACGAGCTTTGGGCCGGTGGCTCCCAAACCAGTTGGCTTTAGGGCACCAGGTGTTAAGACACCCATACGGACTTAATTACTCAGACTTCAGATATATATATTTATTCGGAAACATCTCTGATCCATGTAACGAGCTTTGGGCTAGTGACTTACAAACCAGTTGGCTTTAGGGCACTAGGTGTTAAAACACCCTTACAGACTTAACAACTCGTATCTCGAACGTTTTTTTTACTCCATCACTTTTTTTAAGATGCTTCCTCCAATTAAACTAGAGCATTGAATATTACAAACTTTTCAATTATAGCTCATGTCTGTATGTTACTATGCATGTTGATAATATCTGTCAACTAAGCATATGAAGATACATTTTAGTCAATTTTATGGAGAATTTACAAATTAAATAATTCAAAAGGAAATAAACAAAAATTAACTTGTTTCGAAATAGGTTTGAGATACGTCTCAGGAGTGGAAACTCCTTACTCAGCTATCTCTTACCAATTTCACATTTTTAGTCAAAATAAAACACAAAATATTTTTGTAATTTTTGAAAATTTTATGAAAAATTTTGGACTAAAAATAAAAATAACACGCAACTAAAAATAAGGTAATGATCAACTAATTCCCTCCCCCAAACCTAAATGAGACATTGTCCCCAATGTCTTAAATAGTAGAAGAAAAGTTTAGAAGATAATACCTGGTTAGCTGAAATTCTACACGAAAAGTTAAGGGTTAAGATCCAGATTAATCCAACGCCTCTTACCACGATCGTCCTCAGACCAATTTATCTTTGAAAGGATAGGGTCAACTCGTGGTTCATAGGCTAAGAGTTGGTCTATTAGATCTGGAACAGTTATGGCAGTAAAGAGGAGTTCTTTCATAGGTTTTGACACGAACCCATTTCTCCGAGCATCATCAAGAAACACACAAAGAAAATCATAAAATCCTTCAACGTTGTACAGTCCAAGCGATTTATGGTGTATGTTCAGGTTCACCCAAGATAGCACTATAAAAATTTCCTCCAATGTGCCCAGGCCACCTGGCAAAGCAATAAAAGCATCAGCACGATTAATCATTTCTACCAGTCGTTCAGACATACCTCGCATGATCATTTCCTCTCTTTTTGATGGTTCAATAAGATTTGCCTCTGCCAAGGGTTTTGGGATGATTCCCATAACGTGACTGCCTCATTCCTGTACGGCATTGGAAACGATCCCCATTAGTCCAAAAATGCCTCCGCCATATATTAAGTGCATATTTCTTGCAGCTAAGACTCGACCCAATTCATGTGCTGCTTCTACGTATTGTGGCTTAGTACCAACACTAGTACCGCAAAACACATAGATGTTTTCAACTCGTCTTCTTGAAGTGGCTTCCATTTTTTACTCTGGATGTCTTCAAAAGTGCAATGATGAGTTGAATTTATAGTACCTGAAAATTGGTGAGTAATAATAGCACTAGTATCTTCCAAATGACGATTTGTTATCTAAACAACAAAAGAAATCATGAAAGGTCAAAAAGTCTGGATCCTGTCTACGAAAATAAAGATAATTACAATAGAAAAGAAAATCAAAACAATAATTAAGGCAACAGAATTGTGTACACAATACGCCATTTGCTTAGTATAAATTCATTAGGATGCGTCTCAAGAATCCATTCCTTACTCAGCCATCGCTAATGAATTATCTCTTATCTTTGCCAAACACCATTCCTTATGTCTTATGCTTTGATTGAGCTTTTCCCTACAAAAATAACACACAAAATTAAAAATTCTACAACATGTATACACAAAATATGAAAATAGAAATTACAACAAAGTGCATGGGTTGCCTCCCTGCTAGTGCTAAATTTATCATCTTCAGCCAGACGTGACTGAAATCCATCTGTTAAGGAGGTTTCAAAGTTATTTTGGATTCCGATTAAAGACAATCCCGTGAGCGTTGCTTTTGAAGGGTATTTTCCAACGGTAAAGGGGCAAAAAGACTTTTGTCTTATTTCGTGCTCGTGCCACCTTTTTAACCTTTGTTGCTGCAGTGGTCCCTGAAAAGAAAGAAATAAAATCAGGAGGTCTTGTATGGTGCTTGACTTGGAATGGAAGTTCCATTCTGTCAAGCTTCGGGGTGATATCTTTGATTAGTACTCCTTAAAACAGTGATGTTTCTCCTGAATGTTCTGGATCTTTAATAAGTTCAGACATTTGCTCCTCCATTTGTTCTGTTTCTTGCTCCATCTTTTCTTCACAGATGAATTTTAAAATTTCCTCGTTCAGTTCTTCATCTGTCATATGTGAAATGCATGCTCCATAATGTTAGTGTTCCTAGAACATGCCAAGGATCTAATAAGCATGAAAACATGTTCATAAATTCAAATAAGTTGCGGAATTACTTACATTGAATGGATTTGAGCTTTAAAAAATTTTGAGAAGAAGATCTCAAAGATGCTTCCTTTGTTGATTCCAAGCTTTGAGTTGAAGATCTCCAAGATCCTTCCTTTGTTGATTCCATGCTTTGAGTGTTGATTCCAACTCTTGAAGTGGTTTCCCTATCACCTTTGTTGATTTGTTGAAGTGCTAGCTAACTTGATTTTGCCACAAAATCAAAGAGAGGGAGGCCATAGTTCACGCCCATTTGCTTAGTGTATTGGGGTTTTGTGTTGTATTCTAAGTGTGAAGAGAGATGGCTTGGGTTTTGTTTAAGGGTTTTTACCCTTTTCACCAAAACCATGTAGTTGAGGTAATTTGGTTTCACCTAAACCAAGTGGTTGGAAAGTAAGTGGTTTTGGCATAAATGCCAACCACTTTCCAACCACCACTTCACATGAGTGACATGTGTAAAGTGGGCCCCACCATTTTGAATTCAAAATTCAAAATGTCTCTACGAACATTTTTCGCGGCTCGGATCCGTTTAATCCGATTAAACGAACGTTCGTCGCTAAATAATTAAATATAATTTAATTAAATAACGATGCCTCGCAAATATATTACGAACGTCTTTTATGAATTAATTCTAAATTAATTTATTCGTTCGTATTAAAGTCCGACTTTAATTTCGTAATGAAATCCAATTCATATTAATATATCCAATTTATTAATTTTAGCCCATGCGAATAAATTAAATAGAAAAATCAAATTTAACTATTAAATTTATTCTACAGATTAATTCCAAATTAATCGCGTTCTCTCTCTTCCGAACACATTTAATCCCAGATTAAATAATACCTCAATTAATCCTAGATTAATTTTCTCTCTCTTAATTAATCACAGATTAATTCTAATTTAAATCAACTGTCATCGGTGAATCTTTGGGAAGCGACCCAAGAGATCCCTGGATATGTTGGCAGTAAATACGGTCATCGGATTATCCAAATACGTGCGTACCTCGTACCACGTGCTTACCGATTTACAAGACATGGTTGGCTTCTAGCAAAGCACCGTGCCTACCCAATTCTCCAGAAATATTCTTAATGGAATATATAATCTATGTCAGACGTAGTATACGTAGTATTGCGTATTGCGATCCAGTATCGAATGTCACGTGCTAGGCCTGGGGCTGGAATGTGTCTTCCCCGTACGAAGCACATGTCGGATGTCTGGTAACTGGTCTCTATAATCGGACGAACATGACCCAGTCATATCATCCCGATGACTGCAGTACTTAAGAGCACTAGTACCGTATCCTACGTGACATCATCTCCACTATGACTGATGTGATACTTCCGTCTTGACATCACACCCAATATACTACAATTCTCAATATACCCAGCAGAGGCGTACACAGAACCTGTTAAAGCCCTGAACGACCAAGACTAAAGCATATTGATTGTCGCAAGTATTAGCGGTGCACGTCTCAGTTTAAGACCAAATACACCTACCCTGATTTCGGACTTCCATAGACACATAGTCAAACTACCAATGGAATTTCGAGGGGTCTATCCAGAGCATGTTGGTTATTATCTAGGTCCCAAGATCAAACAAGACATGAAAAACATGTGTGAATACATCAACGGAGGTAGCGGAATACTCACATCGATCGGTTGAGTCGATTTGGAGACGAATGAAGCCCAAATTGCTCACTGCCAAGGGCGCCAAACTGCACAGTCCACTGCCTCCAAAAACAGAATTTTGAGTGACGAACGGAGCTCCAAGCTCGTCCGATGGATCCCGGCTCATGGGTGAACCTCCCTACCACCTTCGCAAGACTCGTAAGTGTGCTAGCACTTGATTTCTCACCATGAAAAACCACTCTTCGCTTCCCATATTCACGCCATTTTAGCTTCAAAAACTAGTGAGTTTTTCAGTTTGGGCGTGAGGATTAGAAGAGAAATGAGAGAGATGAAAGATGTGTTAAGTTGTAAATGAAATGCATTTCAAATATATCTTATATACTTGTGTGAAATTCACTTTAATTTCACTTGCATTTGCCATTAATTTGAATTTCAAAAGTCAAAAAAGGTAAACACTATGCACATCAATTACACATCTTGTCCATCACTATTCATATCACCTTTATTAAAGTGACATGTTGTCAAGTCACATCACTCTAAGTGACAAGTGATTTGACGCTTGATGCGACTGATTGATTTGACGCTTGATGCGACTTGCGATGCCGCACTCGAATTCGAAATACGAATGTGCTCTCAATCACACTCGGGCTCGGGTTTGCTAATTCCGAATTAACGATTTTTCCGACGCGTCGTAATTAAATGATTACGCCTAGCGAATTCACTATTCATGTCGCTAACGAATTAATTCTAAATTAATTCGTTCGCCCGAATTAAAATCTAATTTTAATTCCGCGTCGAAATCTAATTTCATTTAATATATCGAATATATTAATTTACCGATTAATTCCAAATTAATCGTTATCTCTCTCTAGACGATATTTTATCCTAGATAAAATATCTCTGTAATTAATCCTAGATTAATTTTCTGTCTCTTCTATTATAATCCCAGATTATTCAAGAGTGCGAGTTGTGCGTCATCGGTGGATTATCGGGAAGCGACCCATGAGATCCCCGGATAAGTTGGCAGTAAATACAGTCGTCGGAGTATCCGAATCACGTACGTACCAAGTACTACGTTCTACCGATTTACGAGACAAGGTCGACTCCTAGCAAAGCACCAAGTCTTCCCAATTCTCCGGACATATCCATTTAAGAATATTAAGATCTGTATCAAGCGTAGTATACTATTGTATTGTGTGTATCGGCCCAGTATCGGATAGTCACGTGCTAGGGTTGGGGCTGGATAAGTGTCTACCCCGTCCGAAGCACATATCGGATGTCTGGTAACATAGTCTCTATAATCGGATATTCATAACCTGGTCACAATATCCCGATTGGTTGCGCAACACTCAAGAGCACTAGTACCGTATCCAGCGTGACATCATCTCCACTATGACTGATGTGATACTTCCGTCTCGACATCACACCCAATACACTACGACTCTCTGATAAACCCAGAAGTGGTGTACGCAGAACCGGTTAAAGCCCTGTACCACCAAGACCAAAGTCTACCGATTATCGCAAGTATTAGCGATGTAAGTCTCAGGCTAAGACTATACACACCTACCTTAATTTCGGCCTCCCATAGACACATAGTCATAATACCAATGGGATTCCGAGGGGTCTATCCAGAGCGAAGCTGTTTCCCGTACCATCGGTGAAACACGACCTCCTATCGCACTTGCATAAGTATCCAATACTTATATATATGAGAACTATGCCGTTGTGCCCTCACAACGCACACAAGTGCAATACTAGCCTATTCCGCATTATCGATGTCCAGTCTCGATAATACTCGGCTAGGGATATTTAATGATTAATCCTTCGGGGACTGATACTGTCTCATATCATTCTCAGTCCAGGAACTAATCATAGGGACCTCTCTTCATTATATATCTATGGTGATCTAATCACAAATGATGAGAGTGCAATTTCCTTGTCACATAGTTAATTTGCTACAACAACACAATGATCTGTGCAAATAGTGACGCTATGGGTCATTTTGTCCAACAATCTCCCACTTGGCACGTAGCGAGTCACTCAAGTGTCCCACACCCGAACTATGTACGGTTCGCTCAAATTGCTGAGAAAAGGTTTTCGTCAGCGGATTTTCTTGATTATTGTCTGACGCGATTTACACGATCATCACATCGCCATGATGTATGATCCGAACGAATCAGATGATATAGAAGTATATATCTGGATCGTCGATGAGACCTTCAATTCCTTAGCCTATGCTGACGCCTAGCTCAGCTGCTAACAGAACTATATCTAATCTAATTAGATTTATTTTCGATCCAAATGGCTTCTATTGCTGCCTCAGCTGCAGCAATAATCCGCATTTGTTGTTTATTCGGCAACAGTTATCTTGCTCGGACTATTTCCAGCTCACTGTCCCAGTGTTCAAACTTTATAGTACCATAGTATTTAATTGTTTGGAAACTTGCAGCAGTGATCCCAGTCACTTCAAGTTCTCATTCTCCATTGTTTAAGATAGCATCTTTAGTTCTCTGAGATACTAACAGATGTTCTTAATATCAATTCAGTGACTGTCACTTGGATTGACCTGATTGTGACTCCATATGCTCGAAGCGTATGAGACACCCTATCAAGTACATTTTAAATGTACAATTTCCAGAGAGTGTTAACAACTCCAAATCTATCCCAGTAGATCTTTATTCCTTGAATAAAGGTTGTTACTCCCCAGAATTCTACGGAGAATTTCTATGAAAGCCAAGCTTTCATCAATTGCTATATGGGAATTTAACTGTCAGTGCGCTCTCTCACTAACCTCCTTATATACACAAGAATTATTTCGCTCTGAGTCAAATCATAAACCATTATGATTATTTCAAAACGACAGTTCCAAGAACCTTATGCTTGCATTAATCCAAACATGGATCGAATAACCCGCAAACCTCATTTGTTGGTTATACAAAATCGTCATGATGTTGTAAAAATCCTCCAAAAGGTTTCTTTTTCAGGAAAGCGATTTTGATCTATAACTGACACATTTCATAAATGAAATACGCAGTTATCAACAAGCATCTTCAAAATGGATTTACCATGGCAACAGGTAAAAGGTTGAATCGTTATTAACACAATGTTGATAACGATGCCTTTCCGTCAAAAGCCCAGCTTTTTACGTTGGTATGTTGCCTTCCATGTATGTCTTCCTTGAAGACGTTTAATGTACCAATAGGCACAATGCCTTGTGGTACAACAACTAGTATCCAAAATAGTTGTTATACATGGAATCCATTCCGGACTCATGGCACTTTGCCATAATAGGGAGTCGATACCTCGTATCACTTCCTCAAAACGTAGTCGGTTGGTATACCTTCATAAGATTGACATCTTTATGAGGTTAGATCAGAAACCCATACCCTAGGTTATTTTCTGACTCTATCCGATCTACACAGTTCTTGTGTATTCGAAGATTAATGGTACAGATTCATCATTGATGAACTGTTTGTGTTCCATTAAGGACTTCGTGCCTTGAACAGTATTACTCTGATTTTCATCGAGTATCACTATCCTCCCACTGACCACTGCATATCGGTATTCCTCTCAGGAAAAACCGCATGGTGAGCAACAATCACATTGTTCTCATGTGAGATTTACAAGTACTATACTTAAGGTTTCCCTTAGGATAACCTATATTGGCACTTATCCAATTTGGGTCTTTTAGTTTGGTATCATCCAAACGTTATGCCTGGCATACCCAAATTACTAGGAATGAGAAACCCCGTTTCTTTCCTGTTCATATCCTATATGACATCTGTCAAATAGATTTATATGGAACCTTATTCTAAATAAGTTTTGCACTGTTAATACATATCCTATTGAAGGAAACAGTAGCTCAGAGCGACTCGTGATAAACCTTATCATGTCCAACAAAATTCGGTTTTAGTTCGGACACACCGTCTAACTGACGTGTCTCGGGAGGAGTCCTCATATGGAAGAATACCATACTCTTTCATGTACATATGAAACTTACTGCTTAAGTATTTTCCAATACGGTCTTACCGTGGCGGCATAATACTATAGCCGATCTGTTTTTCTATTTCGTGTCGAAACTCTAAAGTTTCCGATTTGTGTTCTTCAAAAGAAACACATAACCATAACGTGATGCCACATCCGTTTAAGGTCACGAAATATTCATGTTCACATCTAGTCTAGCTAGATATGGGCCCACTAACTTCACCATGAATAGGGCTAACAGATCGGTGGCCCTTATACTATTACCAAGTAAATAGTATTTTAGGTACTTTACCTAATAAACTAGATTCGCAAACCTTATTTGAATAGTCAAATCAGTCCTAGTACCCACTCTTCAAAAGTGTGGATATACGAGTCTTGTTTAATTGTGTCCTAGACAACAATGCCACAAATAAGTCTCTATTGATCAAATCAGTTTGAGCTATTTATTTGTCATTTTTATATGTTTGAGATTTTATTATATTCAAAATATAAATTCTGTTATTTACATCTAATGTATTTATCTCAGTATCATCTTTATATAATGAAACACTTAGTGTTCTAGAATATAAAGGTTTTATCCGCAATGGATTAAACACTGATATAGAGATAACGTCTTTAGTCAAACTAGTTACATTATAACAGTTCCTAATTTAAGTACATACCCAAAGGGTAGTTCCTAAACTTAGGTATCTACGGTCGAAACAGCGACTTTCGTCCCGTTTCCGATTCGCAGAGAAATCTCGGCTTGAAGTCAGTATCCAGCTCATAGCGGATTCTGAACATCAATACATATATTTTATGTACCACACTAAGTATTTAAAATCCAATTCAATACTAGTAGTGAACATAACTTTGATAAATATTTTAAAGTCAGAGCCTCGCCCTTTCTTTAATTCCTTCGTGTCTGCCATATCCAAATGGTAGTCACTTTAGGATATGTCAATTATCTTTTCAATATTTCACAAACCTTTGGCCAAGCCTTGGGTTTCGGAATATCGAAACGATGTGCACCTTGTGCATCACGCCCAATTGCAAACTTTGACTTTTCTCCCCTAGAATAGTCAATTAATTCTCCAAGAATTATAAATTGCAATTTTAATACCTTTTAAATCTAAAGATAGATTTATTGACAAGTGTATTAAATTAAGCACTAAAGTCATCATCACATAAATCTTCCAAAGATTTTATGCTCTACTTATTTGCTTAATTATGGGCCTAGATATAACTAGTTATTTTATCCAATAAAGTAACCTATTATTAATTCCCAATGAAAATTAAATCATTTAAACATTTAATCCAAGGATTATATATTTTATATATTCAACTTTTCAATTCTTTCTTGATTTCAATAGTCCAACTATTTAATCAATTTAATAAGGTACTATTCATTATAATGATTACAATAATCCAATTATTTAATCAACTATAATTTTAATATTGATTACTATAATCCAATTATAAAATCAACTATCATTTTAATTCAATTATATTGATTACTATAATCCAATTATAAAATCAACTATATATCGAATGAGTTTGTATATAGTCCAACTATATATATTTTTAAAACAACATAAAATATTAGTCCAACTAATACTTTTGATTAATATGACGAGTAAAATATAGATGAGCGCGTTTAGCGAGTATTCGAACGAATGTTGCAAATTCAATACTTGCCTCCCACTATTTTTCGTCGAGCCTCTAACCCTCTGTCGAGTACTCGGGAAACCGTGTTTCCTAGTGGGCTAGGATCCCGTTAAATATCACACAATCTTGACTTTGGCCAACAAATTGTATGATAATTAACTAGGTAGATCTCGAAGATCAATTGGATCCCATCCAACTCCTAGATCCAGTAGGTGGACATCCAAGTCCCAACATATATCTTATATATGCCTATATATCGAATATATACCCTAACCTTTTTCCTCTGAATCAACTAGGCCTTGGCTTTGGCACAACAAACCTAGTGATCCCAGTCAAGCGCGGACCCATTGACATGGAAGCTTCGTAATCAATGTCAATGGACAAGAAGTGGTACTGAATTTGGCCAACAAACCACAACTTGGACACGACACCAATATGGAACAAAGCCTCGTGATTAAAATACATCTTCAACGGACAAGGGCTTGACTTTGGCCAACAACCCCTGCCAATCTCGGATCTTGAGTAAGAATCACTCAATGGAAGGAAAATAAACGCTTGATATTTAATGAGGGTTTTTCGCGTGCAAATTGGCTACCAATTTAATTATCTTTGTTAAGGTCTCATCATCATACACCCTTAAACATGCATTCTAAATTCATAATAAAGCGAGTATGAAAAAAATAATAATGATATGCGGATGGATACTTTACACATTGATCCTAGATCAAATCTCTCCTTTTCTCATTCAAGCTAGCACTTGTATTACTTTTACCCGTTACACTACACTTCTAAAGAAACCTCATTTACATGGAGGGGAATAGGTGAGAAGAGAATACAAAGAGAATAAAGGTGATAAGGCTGGGCACGCAGGTCCAATTTAATAAATAGAATTTATTACAACAATTTCTAAAATTGCCCACCCATCTAATATCCATTCGATATACATTATTCATTCAACACAACCACGTATTCACACACATAAGCATGCTATCAATCAATCTAATCAAATTAATTAATCTGATAATTAAGTGATCATCCAATGTTCAAACAACGATTTGATTTTGTTCGAGTCAAACTCGTTTTTGCGAATAAGTACTCAAAGTACGAATTCTTGAATTAAATTAAACTACATCATTAAATCCAATATAACATGTATTTAATACTAATTCACTATTCAATTCCAAATTAAATATTGCACTTTATTTAATAAACCTTTTCGACTTAAATTCCAAATTTAATCTCTACGGGTCTCAAAGCCCGATTAACGTCTAACGTCAATTCAATTGAAGTCCAATGGGCTTTTAATTGATTTCTTAAGGCGTGGACTTTTGGTCGACTCGGGTCAAACCGATAACCAAAGTCCAATCCGAGATTTACCCCATAAGCCCATAAATCAATCTTGGCCCATTATGCCCAATTGAACTTTAAAGGTTCATTAGTCGCATTTGGGCTTTATGGTTGAGGTTTTGGGCCCAATTGGATCCAATCCATTTGGCCTAAACCCAACTTTGTACAACAAAGCCCAATAAGCCCAATAACAACTTTAATAGCCCAAATCCAATTTTAAGGCCTCAAATAATTAAATTACATAAATCCAATTAAGCAATTTAATTACCTAAAGTGTATAATATGATTAATCACCTAAATCAACATTTCCAAAACATAAAATTAGTCCAATTTTTTTTTTGGAAAAGATAAAATTAGTCCAATTAATCATGCTCATTATCATTATCATATGTCCAACACATAAATGAAAAAATCAAACCCATTACATGCTTAAAGGTCTCGGCCAAGGGAGGGATTTCACATCCGATTTGGTTTCAATCCAATCAAACCCACAATCGACATTAAATCAACATCCTAAATGATTCCATACACATCCAATGTTCATAAAATCAAAAATCCAAGACATTAGGGCATTATACCATTCGGCCAAGTGAAGCAAATTGGGGATTTTTGTTCAATTCAAAATTCAATCTAATTGACTTCAAATTAACATCATCCAACATCATTACAACTCATCCAATGAACCAAAATGAAAAAATTCCAAATTTCCAAAATGACTATCACATTCGGCCAAGATATAATTTTTGGGGAAAATTATTCTAAACATTTTTTCTTGAAATTGATCAAATCAATCTTCAATATTACATATACTAAGCATGCTCAATTATCCAATTTAATCAAATCATGCTCAAATACAAAATACCCAATTTTAAGCCCTACATTTTTCATGCTTGAACCTAAGCTCTTGATGCCATTGTTGGTTATTATCTAGGTCCCAAGATCAAACAAGACATGAAATACATGTGTGAATACATCAACGGAGGTAGCGGAATACTCACATCGATCGGTTGAGTCGATTTGGAGACGAATGAAGCCCAAATTGCTCACTGCCAAGGGCGCCAAACTGCACAGTCCACTGCCTCCAAAAAAAGAATTTTGAGTGACGAAACGGAGCTCCAAGCCTCGTCCGATGGATCCCGGCTCATGGGTGAACCTCCCTACCACCTTCGCAAGACTCGTAAGTGTGCTAGCACTTGATTTCTCACCATGAAAAACCACTCTTCGCTTCCCATTATTCACGCCATTTTAGCTTCAAAAACTAGTGAGTTTTTCAGTTTGGGCGTGAGGATTAGAAGAGAAATGAGAGAGATGAAAGATGTGTTAAGTTGTAAATGAAATGCATTTCAAATATATCTTATATACTTGTGTGAATTCACTTTAATTTCACTTGCATTTGCCATTAATTTGAATTTCAAAAGTCAAAAAAGGTAAACACTATGCACATCAATTACACATCTTGTCCATCACTATTCATATCACCTTTATTAAAGTGACATGTTGTCAAGTCACATCACTCTAAGTGACAAGTGATTTGACGCTTGATGCGACTGATTGATTTGACGCTTGATGCGACTTGCGATGCCGCACTCGAATTCGAAATACGAATGTGCTCTCAATCACACTCGGGCTCGGGTTTGCTAATTCCGAATTAACGATTTTTCCGACGCGTCGTAATTAAATGATTACGCCTAGCGAATTCACTATTCATGTCGCTAACGAATTAATTCTAAATTAATTCGTTCGCCCGAATTAAAATCTAATTTTAATTCCGCGTCGAAATCTAATTTCATTTAATATATCGAATATATTAATTTACCGATTAATTCCAAATTAATCGTTATCTCTCTCTAGACGATATTTTATCCTAGATAAAATATCTCTGTAATTAATCCTAGATTAATTTTCTGTCTCTTCTATTATAATCCCAGATTATTCAAGAGTGCGAGTTGTGCGTCATCGGTGGATTATCGGGAAGCGACCCATGAGATCCCCGGATAAGTTGGCAGTAAATACGGTCGTCGGAGTATCCGAATCACGTACGTACCAAGTACTACGTTCTACCGATTTACGAGACAAGGTCGACTCCTAGCAAAGCACCAAGTCTTCCCAATTCTCCGGACATATCCATTTAAGAATATTAAGATCCGTATCAAGCGTAGTATACTATTGTATTGTGTGTATCGGCCCAGTATCGGATAGTCACGTGCTAGGGTTGGGGCTGGATAAGTGTCTACCCCGTCCGAAGCACATATCGGATGTCTGGTAACATAGTCTCTATAATCGGATATTCATGACCTGGTCACAATATCCCGATTGGTTGCGCAACACTCAAGAGCACTAGTACCGTATCCAGCGTGACATCATCTCCACTATGACTGAAGTGATACTTCCGTCTCGACATCACACCCAATACACTACGACTCTCTAATAAACCCAGAAGTGGTGTACGCAGAACCGGTTAAAGCCTTGTACCACCAAGACCAAAGTCTACCGATTATCGCAAGTATTAGCGATGTAAGTCTCAAGTTAAGACTATACACACCTACCTTGATTTCGGCCTCCCATAGACACATAGTCATAATATCAATGGGATTCCGAAAGGTAAGAGCGCAATCTCCTTGTCACATAGTTAATTTGTACAACAACACCATGATCTGTACAAATAGTGACGCTATGGGTCATAACTGTCCAACAATCTCCCACTTGGCTTATAGCCAGTCACTTGAGTGTCTTACACCCGAACTATGTACGGTTCGCTCAAACTGTTGAGGAAAGGTTTTCGTCAGCGAATTTGTATGATTATCGTCTGATGCAATTTATTCGATCATCACATCGCCACGATGTATGATCCGAACAAATCAGATTAATAGTCGAAGTATATATCTGGATCGTTGATGAGACCATTAATTCTTTAGTCTGCGCTGTAGCCTAGCTCAGCTGCTAACAGAACTATATCTAATCTAATTAGATTTGTTAATGACCCAGATGGCTTCTATTGCTGCCTCAGCCGCAGCAATGACCCACATTTCTTGTTTATTCGGTAACAGTATCTTGCTTGGAAGATTTCCATCTCATTGTTTCGTTATTCAAACTGTATTGTACCGTTGTTTTATCGGTTAGGAAACTTACAGCAGTGATCTCAGTCACTTCAAGTTCTCATTCTCCATAGTTTAAGACATTATCCTTAGTTCTATAAGATACTAAATATCAATCCAGTGACTATCACTTGGATTGACCCGTTTGTGACTCCATATGCTCAAAGCGTATGAGACACCAGGTCACGTACATTTTTCAATGCACGAGTTCTCAGAGAGTGTTAACAACTTTAAATCTATCACAGTAGATCTTTATTCTTAGAATAAAGGTTGTTTCTCCTAAGAATTCTACGGAGAATTTTCATGAAAGCCAAGCTTTCTCCGATTGTAATATGGGAATATCATTTCCAAGAAATGACATATAATCATTATTTAGGACATTCACTTTCAGTAGCTCCCACTAACCTCCTTATATACACAAGAATCATTTCGTTTTTGAATTAAATCATAAACCATTATGATTACATCAAAATGATAATTCCAAGAACCTAATGCTTGCTTCAATCCAAACATGGATCGAATAACCTGCGAACCTTGTTTTCTAGTTTTGGTACAAAAAAATCGTCAGGATGTTATAAACATCCTCCAAAAGGTTTCCGTTTAAGGAAAGCAATTTTGACGTTCAGCTGCCATATTTCATGAATGAAACATGCAGCATTAGCAAGCATTATCCAAATGGATTTATCCATGGCAACAGGTAAAAGATTTTGTTGTAATCGACACAATGTTGATAACGATACCTTTTCGCTACAAGCCTAGCTTAGTACGTTGGTATGTTGCCATCCATGTATGTCTTCCTTGAAGACTTATATAGTATCAATAGGCACAATGCCTTCTGGTACATCAACTAGTCTCTAAACATAGTTGGTATACATGGAATCCATTTCAGACTTCATGGCACTTTGCCATAATGGGGAGTCGATATCTTGTATCACTTCCTCATATGTTGTCAGTCCGTATTCCTCAATAAGATTGACATCTTTATGAGGTGAGATCAGAAACTCATACCTCCCAGGTTGTTTTCTGACTCTCTCCGACTAACGCGGTTCTTGTGTATTCGAAGATTATGGTACAGTTTCATCCTTGATGAACTGTTTGTGTTCCATTAAGGACTAGGTGCCTTGAATAGTATTGCTCCGATTTTCATCGAGTTTTACTATCCTCCCACTTACCACTGCATATCGGTATTCCTCTTAGGAAAAACCGCATGGTGAGCAACAATTACATTGTTCTCTAGTGAGTTGTATAAGTACTATACTTTGGTTTCCTTAGGATAACCTACAATTAGGCACTTATCCGATTTGGGTTCTAGTTTGGTATCATCCAAACATATGCCCAGCATCCCAAATCTTCAGGAGTGAGAAAACCCAGTTTATTTCCTGTTCATATCTAATATTAAATTATGTCTAACAGATTTTCATGGAACCTTATTCAAAATAAGTATTGCACTGTTAATGCTTATCCTTTTGAAGGAAAATGGTAGCTCAGAGCGACTCATGATTAACCTTATCATGTCTAACAAAATTCAGTTTCTCCGTTTCGACACACCGTCAAAATGACGTGTTCCAGAAGGAGTCCTCATTGAAAGAATACTATACTCTTTCAAGTATTTGAGAAACTTACTGCTTAAGTATTTTCATCATGGTCAAACCGTGATGGTTTTAATACTTTAGCCGATCTGTTTGTCTATTTCGTGTCGAAACTCTAAAAGTTTCCGATTCGTGTTTCATAAGAAACATATAACCATAACGCGATGCCACATCGGTAAAGGTCACGAAACATTCATTTCCACATTTAGCCTAGCTAGACATGGCCCCACTTACGTCACTATGAACGAGGGCTAACAGATCGATGACACTTACACTTTTACCAAGTAAAAGGTATTTTAGGTACTTTACCTAATAAACTAGATTCGTAGACATCATTTGAATGGAATAAAATCCGTCATAGTATCCACTCTTCAAAAGTGTGGATATACGAGTCTTGTTTAATGTGTCCCAGACAACACTGCCACAAATAAGTCTGATCAAATCAGTTTGAGCTACTTGTTGTCATGTTTATATGTTTGAGATTTATTTATATTCAAAATATAAATACTGTTATTCACATCTAATGTGTTTATCTCAATATCATCTTTATAAGATAAAACACTTTATGTTCTAGAATATAAAGGTATACTCGCAACGAGTTATACACGATATAGAGATATTGTTTCTAGTCAAACTAGTTACATTTTAACAGTTTCCTAATTTAAGTACATACCCTAAGGGTAGTTCCTAAACTTAGGTATCTATGGTTAAAACGCGACTGTCGTCCCGTTTCATATTCGCAGATTAATCTCATCTGAAGTCAGTATCCTGCTCATAGCAGATTCTGCACATCAGTACATATATTTATGTATCACACTATTTAATATCTAAAATCCAATTTTTGTAGTGAACATTCTTATGATAAAAATACTTAAAGTCAGAGCCTTGCCCTTTCTTGTATTCCTTCATGTCTGCCTTGCCCATACGGCAGTCATGCTTCAATGCCTCTTTTGCCACAGTTTAGGTAGACTTCTTGGGATATGTCATTTGTCTTCCTAGAAGACTATAATGATTTTTCCTTTGTCGTTTTCTACATTCTAGAAGCCTTTGGCCAAGCCTTGGCTTTCTATAATATTGAAGTAAGATGCGCCTTGAGCTACTTGCCTTATTGCAAACTTTGGCTTTGTCTCCTTGAGAATGGCCATTAACTCTCCAAGAGTTATTAATTGCAATTTAATACTTCTAAGATCTAAGAATTGATCTATGAAGATCCTTCAATTTCTTCATCATACTTTAAGGATCTAATCCTTAGTTCTGATTAGGAAATTAATGAGTCTTTATGGAAAGCATAATGGATTAAACATTAAAGTTATCATCACATGAATCTTCCAAAGATCATGCTCTACTATTTGCTTAACTCTGGGCTTAGACCTAAGATGCTATTTTATCAAATAAAGTAACTTCTTAGTTTCAGGACTATCCTGAAATTTATTCCCAATTTGAAAATTAAAGTCGTCTAAACACATTTTCCCTAGGATAATGTTTTAAACACTAATCTTCAATTTAATCTTGATTCTAATAGTCCAACTATTTAATCAACGATTTCAGGTACAATCTAATGTAATGATTACTATAGTCTAACTATATAACTTATTACAATTTTATTGGTTAAAATCAAATATATATCGATTACTATAATCCAATTATATAATCATTATAAATGATCGGTAAAATTCAAATATATTGATTACTATAATAAAATTATATAATCAACTATAAATGAAGGGGTTTGAATACAGTCCAACTGTTTAATTAAAACAACAATAAATATTAGTCCGACTAATATATAATTTATTTGACGAATGATATTTAATTGAGCGCGTATGGTAAGTAACTAAATGAATATTGCAAATCTAATACTTGTCTCCCACCCACTTTTTCGGTGAGCCTCTAACCCTCAGTTGAGTACTCGGGAAACCTTATTTCCTAGTGGGCTAGGATCCCGTTAAATAACACACAATCTTGACTTTGGCCAACAAATTGTATGATACTTAACTAGGTAGATCTCTAAGATCAATTGGATCTCATCCAATTCCTAGATCCAGTAGGTGGACATCCAAGTCCGAAACATATATACAATATATATGCCAATATATCCAATATATTTTCCTAACCTTTTTCCTCTGAATCAACTAAGCTTTGGCTTTGGCACAACAAACTTAATGATCCCAGTTAAGCGGAACCCATTGACATGGAAAACTTCGTAATCAATGTCGATGGACAAGAAGTGATCTTGACTTTGGCCAATAAATCACGACTTGGACAAGACACCGATATGGAACAAAACTCTCATGATTAAAACACATCTGCAATTGACAAAGGTCTTGACTTTGGCCAACAAACCAATGCCAACTTTGGATCTTGAGTAAGAATCACTCAACGGAAGGAAAACGCTTAATATGTTTTGAGGGTTTTTCGCGTAAATTGGTAACCAATTTATTATCTTTGATTAGGTCTCATCATACAACCTTAAGCATACATTCTAGATACATAATAAAGCGCATATAAATAAATAAATTAATAATGATATGCGGATGGATATGTCACAAATTGTTCCTAGAACAAATCACTCATTTTCCTCTCCCCGGCTAGAACTATTCTAACTTCTACCCAATTACATAATACAATAAAGAAACCTCATTTACATTGAGGGGAATAGGTGAGAAGAGAAATACAATGAGAAATGAGATAAAAGGCTGGACAGGCAGGTCCAATTTAATAAATTCTAAATTTATTACAATTTCCAAAATTACCCTCGCCCTTATAATATCCATCCGATATATATTATTCATACAACACATTCATGTATTCATACAAATCATGTTATTCAATCAATCTAATCTAATTAATTAATCTTTGAATTAATGATCATCCAATGTTCAAACAACGATTTGATTTGCGCGAGTCAAACTCGTTTAAGAATAAATACTCAAAGTAACGTATTCTTGAATTATATTGAACTACAACTTTAAATCCAATTTATTTGTATTCAATATTAATTCCAATTTAATTCCAAATTAAATACTTAATTCCAAATTAAATACTTACACTTATTTGTATGCCTTAAAGACTTGGATTCCAAATCCATTTTAATGGGTCTCAAAGGCCCAATAACATCCAATGTTATTTTAATTAAAGTCCAATGGGCTTTTAATTAATTCTTAAGGCATGGGCTTTGGCCATAATGGGTCAAAACCAAAATGCCAAGGCCCAATAGGAATCACCATATTGCCTATAAATTAATTTAGGCCCATTAGGCCCAATTAAATTCTTTAAAAGGCCAAGTGATGTATTTGGATTTATGGAATTGATTTTGGGCCCAATTGGATCCAATCCAAAAGTCCAAAACCAAACTTGGTCAAATCAAGCCCATTAAGCCCAAATACACACTTTTAGCACAATTCATAATTAAAGGCTTATTAACATAATTATAATATTCCAAATATGTCAATTATTTTAATTAAAGTGTATTAGCCATGATTAATTAATAAAACTCAATATTTCCAAAATACCAATTAACTTAATTAATCATGCTTAATCCATCAATTCATGCTCAACACAAATTGAAGCCAAAACACATCATTTCATGCTCAACACAAATTGAATCCTAAATTCATCATTTCATGCTCAACATGCTCTTTGATTTTAACATAAAATTTATTGACTTTGATTCTAATCTAATCAAACCAACAATCAACATTTAAACATGCATTTAAACACATCATTTCATGTTACAAAAAAAAAATTTAAAATGCAGTCCACTACACTGTACCATTCGGCCATGCTAAGTTTTTTGTAGATTTTGATCCAATCAATTTATCTCAAATCTAATCATGCACAACTCTAAGTTAACATAATCTAAGCATGCTCAAACCATCAATTTGAAGAAATCATGCTCAAAATACAAAAGCCCCAAATTTTGGTCTCATGAACCCTAAAATTTTCATGCTTAAAATTGGCTCTTGATACCATTGTTAGTGTTCCTAGAACATGTCAATGATCTAATAGGCATGAAAACATGTTCATAAATTCAAATAAGTTGCGAAATTACTTACATTGAATGGATTTGAGCTATAAAAAATTTTGAGAAGAAGATCTCCAAGATGCTTCCTTTGTTGATTCCAAGCTTTGAGTTGAAGATATCCAAGATCCTTCCTTTGTTGATTCCATGCTTTGAGTGTTGATTCCAACTCTTGAAGTGGTTTCCCTATCACCTTTGTTGATTTGTTGAAGTGCTAGCTAACTTGATTTTGCCACAAAATCAAAGAGAGGGAGGCCATAGTTCACACCCATTTGCTTAGTGTATTAGGGTTTTGTGTTGTATTCTAAGTGTGAAGAAAGAGGGCTTGGGTTTTGTTTAAGGGTTTTTATCCTTTTCACCAAAACCATGTAGTTGGGGTAATTTGGTTTCACCTAAACCAAGTGGTTGGAAAGTAAGTGGTTTTGGCATAAATGCCAACCACTTTCCAACCACCACTTCACATGTGTGACATGTGTAAAGCGGCCCCCACCATTTGAATTCAAAATTCAAAATATCTCTACGAACATTTTTCGCGGCTTGGATCCGTTTAATCCGATTAAACGAACTTTCGTCGCTAAATAATTAAATCTAATTTAATTAAATAACGATGCCTCGCAAATATATTACGAACGTCTTTTATGAATTAATTCTAAATTAATTCGTTTGTTCGTATTAAAGTCCGACTTTAATTTCGTAATGAAATCTAATTCATATTAATATATCCAATATATTAATTTTAGCCCATATGAATAAATTAAATAGAAAAATCAAATTTAACTATTAAATTTATTCGACCGATTAATTCCAAATAATCGCGTTCTCTCTCTTCCGAACACATTTAATCCGAGATTAAATAATACCTCAATTAATCCTAGATTAATTTTCTCTCTTAATTAATCCCAGATTAATTCTAATTTAAATCAACTGTCATCAGTGAATCTTTGGGAGGCGACCCAAGAGATCCCTGGATATGTTGGCAGTAAATACGGTCATCAGATATCTGAATACGTGCGTACCTCATACCACGTGCTTACCGATTTACAAGACATGGTTGGCTTCTAGCAAAGCACTATGCCTACCCAATTCTCCAGAAATATTATTCCCGGAATATATAATCTATGTCAAGCGTAGTATACGTAGTATTGCGTATTGCGATCCAGTATCGAATGTCACGTGCTAGGCCTGGGGCTGGAATGTGTCTGCCCCGTACGAAACACATGTCGGATGTCTGGTAACTGGTCTCTATAATCGGACGAACATGACCTAGTCATATCATCTCGATTACTGCAGTACTTAAGAGCACTAGTACCGTATCTTACGTGACATCATCTCCACTATGAATGGAGTGATACTTCCGTCTTGACATCACACCCAATACACTACAATTCTCAATATACCAAGCAGAGGTGTACACAGAACCTGTTACAGCCCTGGACGACCAAGACCAAAGCATATTGATTGTCGCAAGTATTAGCGGTGCAAGTCTCAGGTTAAGACCAAGTACACCTACCCTGATTTCGGACTTCCATAGACACATAGTCAGACTACCAATGGAATTCTGAGGGGTCTATCCAGAGCGAAGCTATTTTCCATACCATCAGTAAAACACAATCTCCTATTACACTTGCATGAGTGTCCTATACCCAAATATATGAGAACTATGTTATTACGCTTCCATAATACGCACAAGTGTAATACTAGTCTATTCCGCATTATCGATGTCCAATCTCGATAATACTACGACTAGGGATATTTAATGATTAAGCCTTCGAGGACTGATACTGTCTCATATCATCTCAATCTAGGAACTAATCATAGGGACCTCCTATCATTTATACATCTAGGTGATCTAATCACAAATGATAAGAGCGCAATCTCCTTGTCACATAGTTAATTTGTACAACAACACCATGATCTGTACAAATAGTGACGCTGTGGGTCATAACTGTCCAACACATAAGTATCAACGTGAGGATGTAAAGATGTTTCTGACATTAGGTCTTCATCCTCTGGCACGACTGGAATGGATGGTTCAGGTAGATCTTCACCAAACATCATGGTAAAGCATGCTCCAAGATCTTCATTTTGAGGATTAAAAGTTTGATCCTCCATTGTTGGTACAGTTGGTACAAATAGATCAGCTTCATACTCGTCAGATTCTGAATAATAAAAGTCAAATACAGACTTTGCTGGTTTGGGCTCCTGAACTAATACCTCTGGTTGTTGATACTACTCAGTCTCCTCCTCTGTTAAGGTGTCATTGTGGATCTCTAGGTACTCGAAGGCTTTGTCAGTTTCATCTGATAATTCTTCTTGAGGTAAATGTCTCATTTGATCTGTCAGTCTCTGAATGAATTCTGATTGTCTCTAATACTTTCAAATTTATTCTGGCATGTTTCAAGCATTGTATCCAACTTTTTGTCTTGTTTCTTGACCTAATATTTGAGCATGTCAATCATCTGATTCCTCTGATGGTTCTGATTGTTGATGAAGATCATAGGTAGATGGTGGATAAGATGGAAAATATGATGGTTCTTCGTACCTTGAATGATTCTGATAATTCTGCCACTCTGAAAAGTATATGCATTGATCACTCGAGTGGTTACCATCACAAATTACACATCTCCCCATTTCGTTCTGATGAGAAAATGTAGTATTGCTTGATTCTGACATCCAGTGATAGTTGTTGGGCTGGACAACAGGCCTCAGAAAACCGGACTGTTGCTCCCAGATTTGGGGTGTATCTTCTTCTAGTAAAGCTCGTAATCTTTCAATCTTCCGATAATGTTCCATTTTTCAATCACCTAAAAACAAAATAATAAAAATTACAGATAAAAATAAAGAAAATTAGATACAAGTAAATTAGATAGCTACAAAATTAATAACTCAAGAAAAATAAGTCCCCGGCAACGGCGTCAAAAACTTGACCGGCGTAAACACACACGTATAATGCAAGTGCACGTATCGTTCAAGTAGTATAAAAATATCGATCCAACGAGGACTTAATTCCTACTGTTGTTATTAATTATTGATACTATTTATTTACAAGTATCTAATTATTGGGAGAAGTGAATTGATTGCTTTTGGTTGGTTGAATGTGATTTTGCAAAATATAATAAAAACAGACTCAAAAGAAAATACTAAGGAAAATAAAAGAAAAGACTCAAGGATCTAGTGTCGTGACTCCACACAATATTATTATAAAGATGAATTGAATCTCTTATATAAGTGTAATAAATCTGTTTGCTAACCTGGAACACGAAAATATGCAAAAGCCTTTGTCGATGGTCAGATGCAAATACCCAATATAACCCAATTGAACCATATGTCTATGTCAACCAAATTACCTGGATTCATTAAGATTAAGTTCCAATTATGGCTACCCCCGCCCGACAGGTATATGTCTATCATGTAAGGAAATCTATTAAAGGGTTATCTATCCTCAAGGAAGATCGTGGGCTATTAAATCTAAGGCTGAAACCTAAAATCCCTATGTCTAGTTCATTTTAAGTTTACCAAATCAATCTTATTGGTGATCAGACAACAAGAAGCATTAAGCTTAAGACTCAATAAACAAACTAAAGAATTACCCATAATAAAGAAAATCAATTATTAAGTGTGTGGATATTGTGTTTCATCACTTCCCTAGAATAAAAATAAAATGCTGGGGTTAGAGGATCCACATTTAATATTTCTTATCTAGGAATCTCACTTATTATAATATATAAATTATTTTTTGTTATGTTTTCTCAGGAATTAATAATGTTAAGCAATTAAAACCAGCCATATAGGCGGTAATCTATTTAGTCCAACTACACCAGCCATATAGGCGGCAATTATCTGTCACATAAAGACCAGCCATATAGGCGGTAAAGTAATTTATATTTAACCCCACCATATAGGCGGTAATAAAGTCTGACATTAATTAATCCGGTTAAATTATAATTTATAAATTATAGTTAAGTGAGATTTACCTAGATAATTATATTAAAGGTTTCACCTTTTACCCCAGCAGAAAAAACTACAAAACATAAAAGAAAAGAGAAGAAGAATAACTATTATTATTACTCAAAATTAAAATACATAAATTAAATATTATTTATATTTACAAAAACTAGATGCAATCCTCTAAGAACAGTGAAAAGCTCCCAATGAAAGCACACCAAATGAAGTGGTGAAGGCCTGAATTTATAGGCAGATTCGGCAGTGGGCGTCGCAACGCCAAAGGCCTTGGCGTCGCGATGCCAAGACGCGTCTTTGGTCAACACGGGTTGACCACACGGATTCTGTCGACACAATCATGTGGTGACATGTGGCACGCAGTGAAGGTGGTGAAATGAGAAGATGACATATAGCACACACTGATTGGCTGAGCTTTCGTTCCAATGAGAATCTGACACGTGGCATGCGCAAAGGATCGGTCCAATGAGAGCATGACACGTGGCAGCATGTGATTCACCGGTGACTCGGTCCAATGAGGAGGTGACAGGTGGCACGTACATAGTTTGGTCCAATAGGATTGCAACACGTGGCATCAGGCGCATTTTAATTGGTCTTCTGTGATGATGGCACGTGGCACAGCGCACGTTAGCAAGTTCGATGCACGTTAGCAAGTTCGGTGCACGTTAGTAAGTTCGGTGCACGTTAGCAAGATCCGGTGCACGTTAGCAAGTCCAATTTCTCATATTCCGACATGTGTCCCTCGGAGCACGTTAGCATGGTCGGCGCACTTTAAGCATCGCGACTCTAAAGGGCTTGGCGTCGCGACGCAGAAAAATATGAAAATGCCTCTTTGTCATTTTTTCTCTATTTTGGCCCCAAATTGCTTCCAATGCTTTCCCAACATTATTTATCTATAAAATAACACAAAACACATCAAAACATTCACAAAACCCGAGAAACTATATAAAATATTAGGTTAGATGAGTGGGAAATAGTGATAGATTTACCACTCATCAACAGCGGGCTCTACAAGAAACTAACCAATAACCGATGTTACACCATGGACCAGGCGATGGCCAGGGAGCAAACAGAAATTAGATGGGAAGAAGATAAAAGTAATAAAAATATGGAGAGTTCGTCTAGTCTACACGAGAAAATGGTATATCGATCCAGATGACCGAAAGAATTTGGTAGGAGATACCATCAGTCAACCAACCAAAGAACTTATCGTGGTAAAGATATCCGTCCTCTCGGCAGGGGTCCCAATCGTAGACCATCCTCATTCGAAAATAGAGAGAAAAATCCTTATGGCGCCCCCAGACTCCCAGACTATAACTTCACCATATCACTGGGTGAACTTGTTTCAGTCCTCGAGAAAATGGGAAGTGAAGTAAAGTGGCCTCCACGCTCCAAGGAAGGCTCTGGGAGGAAAGACACTAGTAAGTGGTACGAATTCCACCGAGACTACGGCTACACGACAACTGATTGTATAGCAATGAGATTGGAAGTTATGGAGCTACTAAATAAGGGGCATTTGAAATGCCTGCTCACGGAGAAAGGGAAAGCGGTGATAACGAGAAGGGACGATAGAGGAGAGCAAACATATGGACCATTATCACCCCCACCGATAAATAACACAGTCAATTTCAACTCAGGGGGATCAGAAGTAAGTGGGATCTCCTATTTGGCGAAGCGACATACCAGGATGGTAACTACTATCGCCTCACATCCTCGGTGATGGTGGCAGGAGACTACACCGATTTTTCAATTGATTTCAGGGACGAATAAATATCCAGTCATAAGAATCCCCATCATAACGCATTGGTGATATCCTTGCAAGTGGCCAACTTCATGATCATGAGAGTGCTAGTCGACACGGGGTCATCAGCCAATATCATCTTCCTAACCGCCTTTACTGACATGGGAGGAGGATTGGAGAAAGTAAATCATCGGTCTACGACTTTGATAGGCTTCAGCGGGGAATAAAAATTCACTATGGGGAAATCTTCATTCCCATATATGCGGGCGGGGTCAACAAAATAACCACATTTCTGGTCCTGGACTGCCATTCAGCCTACAACCTGATTATAGGGTGACCATGGATTCATGAAATGAGGGCAGTCTCATCTACTTATCACCAGGTGCTGAAGTTTCCTACCAAATAAGGTGTCCAAAAAATCAAGGGATACCAACTTGCTTCCAGAAGTTGCTACCAAATGACCCTGAAAGCGAAAACCCAATTAGTATAGCATTTACAGGAGGGATCTTATCGAGTCTACACTGACTCTCCCAAAGTGGAGGAGCTCGATGAGGTCCAAATTCATCCACTCTACCCAAACCATAAAACCCAAGTAGGAGCTAACCTCGATCCCTCGCTACGCGCTAAATTTATTGATTTCCTCAAGGTGTGACACGACTGTTCGCTAGGTCGCATGTAGATATGACAGGAAGAGATGATGACCCACGAGCTACATGTGGACCCAGAATACCCATATGTAAAACAGAAGATGAGGAAATTTGCCCCAGAGAGGAACCGAATCATCGATGAGGAAGTCCAAAAGTTGTTGGAAAATTGGGCTATTAGAGAGGTCCAATACCCGAAATGGCTTACTAACGTCGTGGTAGTACGGAAGAAGAATGGGAAATGGGGAGTCTGTATTGATTTCATGGAATTAAACAAAGCGTGTCCGAATGATTCTTTCCCACTCCCCCATATCGACTCAATGTTCGATGCTACAGCTGGACATGAACTGCTGAGTTTCATGGATACATATTCAGGCTACAACCAAATCCTCATGCACCCTGACGACCAGGAAAAAATGGCCTTCGTCACAAATAGGGGAATCTACTGTTATAAGGTAATGCCATTCGGACCGGGGCTACCTACCATCGTCCTGTCAACAAGATGTTTTCCCACCAAATTGGGAAAACCATGGAAGTGTACATTGATGACATGTTGGTGAAATCGTTGCAAGCCAAGCAACACTTGGCCCACTTGGAGGAGGCATTCGACGTGATGAGGAAGTACGGGATGAAGCTGAACTTGACCAAGTGCGCATTCGGAGTAGCCTCGTGGAAATTTCTCGGATATCTAGTCACTCATCGCGGTATAGAAGCCAATCCAGAGCATATAAAATCCATCCTCGACATTCTTTCCCTAAAAAACCCCAAAGAAGTCATGCGACTTACGGGGAGGATCGTTGATCTAAATAGGTTCATCTCCAAGTCTACCGACAAGAGTTTCTTGTTTTTCTCCACCCTCGGGAAGGCAAAGAAATTCGAATGGACCCCAGCCTGTGAAGAGGCCTTAAAAAGACTCAAAGAATACTTGACAACACCACCACTTCTGTCTAAGCCAGTCGACTGTGAAAGGTTATTCCTCTACCTTGGAGTTTCGGCACAGGCGGTCATCGCTGTTCTGATTAGGGAAGAAGGAGGGCAAATACACTCAAATGGAGAAACTTGTTCTTGCCCTAGTAACGGCGGCGTGAAAACTACATCCATACTTTCAGGGTCATCCAGTCACCGTTTACACCATCTACCCATTGAGAAGAATTCTTCACAAGCCCGAACTCTCAGACAGACTGACCAAATGGGTTGTTGAACTTGGAGAGTACGACATCACCTATCAGCCACGAACATCCATCAAGTCTCACATTCCCACGGATTTCATGGCAAACTTCAGCCCCAGTCTATAAGCCGATGCGGAAAAAGAGGTGTATTGTATCCAGACAACTGATGTATGGAAACTTGCAGTAGATGGATCATCTAGCAGACGTGGTTCCGGATTAGGAGTTGTGATCACTACTCCCACGGGCGACATCATACAACAAGCAATTAAATACGGTTTCAAGACTACCAACAATAAGGCTGAGTATGAAGCCTTGATAGCCGGATTAACAATGCTAAGGGAGTTAGGGGCGAAAATGGTTGAGGTGAATTCAGATTCTCAATTAGTCGTCAACCAACTCCAAGGATCTTACCAAGCTCGCGGATCCCAAATGGTAGCATACTTATCAAAGGTGAAAGAAATCCAGTCCGCACTAGAATCTTTCACAATCTCACAAATTTCCATAACAGAAACATTCATGCTGACGCCCTGGCTAAGCTCGGGTCCACCATACAAGAGGATAATATTCAGGCCATACCGGTAGTGTATCTACAGAGGCCCGCCATTACTAAAGCAGAGGCTGGAGTCATCGCTTCCATCGACCAAGTCAACTCGTGGATGTCGCCATTGATCAAGTACTTGGGGAAGGCACACTACCAATTGATAAGATGCTCGCTCAAAATATCCAACGACAAGCTGCACGGTTCATACTTTACAACAATCAACTACTGAGAAGGTCCTTTTCTGGACCCTACCTCAAGTGTCTCACTCCCGAAGAAGCACGTTATGTGTTAACCGAATTACACAAAAGAGAATGTGGAAATCACTCAATGGGAATGAGTCTTGCGCGTCGAGCTCATACGGCCGGTATTATTGGCCAATGATGCAAGCTGACGCAGTTGACTATGCTTGTAAGTGCGAGAAATGCCAAAGGTTTGACCAAGTCTCTCATCTCCTACCAGAGAAACCCAATCCTTCTTTATCCCCTTGGCCATTCATGAAATGGGGAATATACATCATCAGGAAACTTCCTGTCACATCGGGACAACGAGTCTACATGCTAGCATTGACGGACTACTACTCTAAATGGATCGAAGCAGAATCCTTCGCGAGGGTAAGGGATAAGGAAGTGCAGAGTTTCATATGGAAGAAAATCATATGTCATTTCGGCCTACCCAGGGAGATCGTTACCGATAATGGATCCCAATTCATCAGTCATCACTTCCAAGACTTTTGCAGAAGTTGGGGAATCAAACTGAGTTTCTCTACCCAGCGCTACCCGCAAGCCAACGGCCAAGCCAAGTCTTCCAAGGGGCCTGGGCAGACGAAATCCCAGGAGTTTTATGGTCGTACCGAAAAAAATATGAGATCTTCTACCGGTGAAACCCCATTCTCCCTGACCTTTGGCATCAAGGCGGTCATTCCAACCAACTATAATGTCACATCACCACGATACCAGTGGGTTGATGAGAATACTAATAGGCAACTCTTGACCAACAGTCTCGACACCATTGACGAACTTAGGGAAAACAGTTCCATACGACTTGCAGCTTACCGATAGAGGATGTCCAAACACTTCAATAAAAAAGTAAGAAGTAGAACTTTCAAAGAATGAGATTGGGTCATACGGAAAGTCTTTCAAATTACTAAGGAATTTAAAGATGGGAAATTGGGCCTTACATGGGAAGGTCCATACATCATCACGAGAGTTGTAGGTCATGGAGCCTACAAACTGAAAACGGAAGATGGTCAACATATCCATAATAGTTGGAATTCCATTCACCTCAAGATGTTCTACAGATAATCCTGTTTGGTGACTAATGAGTCACCCAAAAAATCGATGTCCTACCACTAAGGGGCGTGCATATCATTTGATTTTTGTTTTAGTTGTTTTTTCTGTAATTCCGCCAAGTTTGATTTTAAATTGGACGCGTTCTTAACTATTCAACTCCATTCAGATGACAGTATAGGAATGCATTTTCATCCAGGCGACAATTGAAAATTTATATTAAGAGTAAAAACATAGTCTACATATTAAGGCTTTTTAAGCCAATGTTACAAAAATCAGAACAAATAAGACAAAATTAAATCAAGCTTATCGACCTTCGACAGGCTCGACTAAAACAAATTACAATTAAAAGGAAAAGAAAACGAGATATAATATGTACAAGAAAAATAGTGGCTTGATTGACGTCTATGCGTCAGGGACAAGCTTCCCATCCAATTTTCTTATAAATTGGCAAACATGGTCTTTTTGAGTCAGATTCCCGAGACTTAACTGTTTTCTTTATTTTTGAAATTGTGCATATAACACACGAATTTCGTGATACATATATCCACTGGGATGCGTCTCAAGAGTTTAAGATATATCATCCAAAAACTCCTTACTCAAGCCATCCCTAATGAAATTAATCTTATCTTCGCGGTTATCAGACACAATTCCTAAATAACGACAATGAGTATCACAAAACATACTAGCATATTTATAACAAACACACATTATTTTGGCTATTCTATTTTTAGCATAGGTGCTCCTTTCTAAATCAGGAAGATGTGAAATAAAAGAGTCAGAAGACTCACCTGCCAATCGAACCCGTGCTTCAATAATTCAAAAAATGTCAGTAGGAATACCATTGATCATCAGTAGTCTCATCCGTTCCAAACGAGCTTTGTAAACTTTCATCAAAGATTTTTTAGGGAGAGAAGGAAATTGCTTGTGAAGATTTGCGAGAACTTCTTCCATCCTGAAATGACTTAACCTGCAAAAATTAAACACACAAAAATAAAACACACCAGATCACAATATATACACAAATTGCATGGGTTGCCTCCATGCGAGCGCTAAGTTTAACATCGACAGCTAGACGTGACTTCTCGAACGCTAAGATGGATTTGAAAGTGTGACTTTCTTTTTGTCGCTCAAATGATTCTCCCCAGTAGTGCTTGACACGCTTGTTTTTAACCTTGAATGTTTTGTTGGAGTCAGAATCACGTATCTCAACGGCTCTATCTGGTAAAACCTTGGTGATCACAAATGGACCTGACCACCGTGATTTTGGCTTCCATGGGAAGAATTTCACCATTGATTTGTTTAACAGTACCTTCTGCCCTGGTTCTAGTTATATGCGCACTAACTTCTCATTATGTCTCTTCTTGGCCTTTTCTTTGTACAATTTGGCATCCTCAAAAGGCTGATTGTGAAATTCCTCCAATTCGTTGAGCTGGTGGAACTTTTTCTTTTCTGTTGCTTGTAGTGCAAGAATTGGCTTTTTCAGTGCAAAAGACGTTTTATCTTCAGGCTCCACAGGCAATTGACATGTTTTAAGTTTGTCAGTAGAACTTTGCATTGCATTGGAGTTCTGAATTGTACTATGTATCACATCAAGTCTGAAACATTCCTCCTTCTTTTCACTATCTGGGAAATTCATGACCTTGAAAACATTGAATGTTACATATTGGTCATGTACCCTCATGGTTAATTCTCATTTTTGTACATCAATAATGGTTCGACCTGTAGCCAAGAATGATCTCCCAATGATGATTGGCACGTCTGCGTCTTCCTCCATATCAAGGACAATAAAATCTACTGGGAAAATGAATTTGTCAACCTTTACCAGCACATCCTCAACTACGCCTCTTGGAAATACGAGTGTTCTATCAGCAAGTTGTAGAGAGATTGAAGTGGGCATTGTTTCTCCAATCTGCAATTTCCTGAAAATATAAAAAGGCATCAAGTTAACACTTGCACCTAAATCACATAAAGCCTTACCAAAGTTATGTTCTCCTATGATGCAAGGAATGGTGAAACTGCCATGATCTTTCAATTTTGAGGGAAGCTTCCTCTGAATGATGGCGCTGCATTCTTCCGTCAATGCTACTGTCTCGTAATCTCCCAATCTCTATTTTCGTGAAAGAATGTATTTCATGAATTTTACATAGCTGGGCATTTGTTCCAAGGCTTCTGCAAATGGAATGTTGATGTGCAGCTTTTTGAACACCTCCAGGAAATGAGCAAACTGCTTGTCCAGTTTGTTTTTCTGAAGACGATGAGGAAAAGGTGGAGGTAGAGTGATATGTTCTTTTTCCTTTGCTTCTTTTTCCTCCATTTATTACTTCGTTTCTTTTGGAACTTCCTCAGTACTTGTTTTGGCTCCAACATCTTTGTTGATTTTAATACCACTTTTTAACATGATGGCATGACATTGCTCCTTCCCTTGGTCCTTGGATTGGGTTATGTGTTGCTGGGAAGATTACCTAGCGGTCTGTAACTTTGAGAATTGGCCAGTTGTCCAATTTGATTCTCCAGTGCTTTGATGGAAGCTGATTGGCTCTGAAAGATAGCATCATATGCTGCTTGTTGCTTTTTGAACATCTCTGCAATCCATTCTTTCATTTTTGGTTCTTTTTCATGTTCCTGGCCTTTGTTCTGTTGTTGAAATCCTGGTGGTGGATAGTTCTGCTGTTGGAATCTAGGTGGTGGATTGTTCTTTTATCCTGAATTTTTGCTCCATGAAAAATTGGGATGATTCCTCCACCCTGGGTTGTAGGTGTTGGAATATGGATTGTTCCCCTGTCTGTTGAAATTGTTGACATAATTCACCATCTCTTCAAGTTGGTTTGGTTCTGGTGCTCCTCCATATGGTGAACTCGTGGATCCAGTGCTGAGAGTCTCCATGAATTTGCATATCTGATCCAGCTTGGCGTTAACTGCTGTATTGGTTCCAATTTCATAAATTCCTACAATTCTTTGGATCATGCCCATTTCTGTTGGCCACAAGGAATTGGTGTTGGCCATTTCTTAGATTAGGTCCCAGGCTTGATCTTCTCCTTTTGCAATTAAAGCTCATCCAGCAGCAGCATCGATTGTGGTTCTCATCAGTCCAGAAATTCCATTATAGAAAGTTTGGACTTGAAGCCATTTTGGAATCTCATGGTGAGGACATTTCCGGAGCAAATCTTTGTATCTTTCCCAAGCTTCGTAGAGAGTTTCTGAGTCTTGTTGCACAAAGGATGTGATGTCATTCCTCAGTTTTCCAATTCTGGCTGGTGGAAAGTACTTTGCAAGAAATTTGGTGGCTAAAGTGTTCCAAGTTTTGATGGAACCTGCTGGTAGTGAATGTAGCCAAGCTTTAGCTATGTCCTTCAAGGAGTATGGGAAAATACGCAGTCTCATTGCTTCTTCAGCTTCTCAGTTGTAATTGAAAGTGCCGCAAACTTCCAGGAAGTTGCTGATGTGGGCATTAGGATCTTCAGTTGCATTCCCCCCTAAACTGAACTGACTGCTGAATCATCTGAATGCATGTTTTGATGTCACCGGCATTTGCTGGTAAGGGAGGAAGTACAATACATGAAATGAGTCTGTCAACCACCGGAATGATTCTGTCTCGAATGGGAATTGGTGTTGCAACCTCCAAAGGTTCAGGTTCCATGTTGACTAAAGCTTCTTGGCCTTCTCGCCTTTCCCTTCTCAACTATCTGATGGTTCTTTCAATCTCTAGGTCAAGCGGTCGGAGTTCAAAGCTTCTGGTTCGTCTCATGAATTTTCTGAGAACCTGAAACACAAGAAAACAACAATAATAAGTAAAAATAAAATTAGATACAAGTAAAGTTATCTAACCTTAAAACTAATAGTGAAAGATCAATAAGTCCCCGGCAACGGCGCCAAAAACTTGACCGGCGTAAACACACACGTATAACGCAAGCGCACGTATCGTTCAAGTAGTATAAAAATATCGATCCCACGAGGACTTAATACCTAATCTATTAATTTTATGAGGTCAAATGATTACTAGTATCTAACAGGTTGATTGATTGATTTGAAATGGTGATGATTCTAAATTTAAAAACAAGTAAATAAAATTGCACAAAAGTAGGTTTAAGAAAATTCAATATTAAAAACTATCTAGGGTTGTGAATCTTTCTAATATCCTTTAAAAGATGAAGCGGTTATTTCATGTTGTGTAATAAATCGGTTTATTAACCTGGAACACTAAATTATGCGAAATCCTATGTCGATGGTCAGACGCAAATACCCAGTTTAACCCAATTGAACAATATGTCTATGTTAACCAAATTATCTGGATTCATTAAGTTTAAGTTCCAATTATGGCTACCCCCGCCCGACAGGTATATGTCTATCATGTAAGGAAATTTATTAAAGGGTTATCTATCCTCAATGAAGATCGTGGGCTATTAAGTCTAAGGCTGAAACCTAAAATTCCTTTGTCAAGTTTATTTTAGATTTACCACATCAATCTTATTGGTGATCAGACAACAAGAAGCATTAAGCTTAAGACTTAATAAGTAAACCTTTAAATTACCCAAACTATAAAATAACCCATTATAATTTGGGTAAAATTTGGGGAAAATCCATATGAGCATGATTTGATTAAATTGAATGGTTGAGTATACTTGTATGTTGATGAAATGAGATGTGATTGGATCAATTTCAACAAATTATGATTCGATCAAATTTTGCCCCACCATTAGGCTTGGCTGAATGTGTATGTAACCCTAGGCTCTTGGAAAAATTTGTTTTGATGATCATTGGATGAGTTAAAACGAATGAAAAGTCGATTTGTAATTCGATCGGATTGAAAAACGAAATCGGACTTATTATCTTACCTTGGCCGAGAGCTATAGAGCATGTATGGACTTGATTTTTGATTCAAAAAATTATTGGACAATAATTGAACAATTAGATACATAATTAATTGGTAAATTTTATTTTGGAAATATTGATTTAGTTAATTAATTGATGTATTACACTTTAATTAACTAAGTTATAAAATTTGGAATTTTTTAAACTTTGGTTAATGGGCTTAATTTTGAATTGGGCTTGAAATTATTATATTTGGGCATAATGGGCTTGGTTGGGCCAAGTTGGTTTAGGCCAATTGGATTGGATCCTAATTGGGCCTAAATCATTCCATTAAGTCCAAATGTAATAAATGAGCTTTAAAGTTTAATTGGGCCTTATGGGCTTGATATTGGTTTTATAGCAAATGAGTGTGATTCCTTACTTGAGCTTGGTAATTGGGTTTGGCCCGTATTGACCAAAGCCCATGCCTTATGAAATCAATTGAAAGCCCATCGAACTTTAATTAAACGAACATTGGATGTTAGTTGGGCTTTGAGACCCGATAAGATTAGATTTGGAATCTAAGTCGTTAAAGCGCATTAAAAGGTGTAAATATTTAATTTGGAATTAAATAATAGAATTAGTATTGAATACGACTTAAATTAGATTTAACGAGTAGTTCGATTTAATTCAAGAATTCGTTCTTTGAGTACTTATTCTCAAACGAGTTGGACTCGCGCAAAATCAAATCGTTGTTTGAACATTGGATGGTCACATAATTAAAGACTAATTAATTGGATTAGATTGGTTGTAATGCATGCTATGAATGAATATATGGATTGTTGAATGAATAGCGTATATCGGATGGATATTAGAAGGGAAAGGGTAATTTTGGAAATTATTGTAAATTTGGAATTTATAAATTGGACCTGCGTGTCCAGCCTTATCTCTCATTATTCTTTGTATTCTCTTCTCACCTAATTCCCCCCAATGTAATGAGGTTTCTATTATTGTATTATGTAATTGGGTAGAAGTAGAATAGTGTTAGCCGGGGAGAGGAAAGAGAGTGATTTGTTCTAGGAACGATCTGTTTAAATATCCATCTGTTTATCGTTATTAATTTACTTATCGCGTCTTATGATGTTTTAGAAGCATGATTAAGGGTGTATGATGAGACCTTAACAAAGATAATAAATTGGTTTCCAATTTACGCAAAAAACCCTCAAATCATATTAAGCGTTTTTCCTTCCGTTGAGTGATTCTTACTCAAGATCCAAAGTTGGCATTGGTTTGTTGGCCAAAGTCAATACCTTTTTCAATTGCGAATATGTTTGAATCATGAGAGTTTTGTTCCATATCGGTGTCTTGTCCAAGTCATGATTTGTTGGCCAAAGTCAAGATCACTTCTTGTCCATCGACATTGATTACGAAACTTTCCATGTCAATGGGTCCCGCTTAACTGGAATCATTAAGCTTGTTGTGCCAAAGCCAAGGCTTAGTTGATTCAGAGGAAAAAGGTTAGGAAAATATATTGGATATATTGGCATATATATTTTATATATGTTTCGGACTTGGATGTCCACCTACCGGATCTAGGAATTGGATTATATCCAATTGATCTTCGAGATCTACCTAGTTAAATATCATACAGCTTGTTGGCAAACGTCAAGGTTGTGTGTTATTTAACAGGATCCTAGCCCACTAGGAAACTGGGTTTCCCGAGTACTCGACGGAGGGTTAGAGGCTCACCGAAAAATAGTGGGAGGCTAGTATTGAATTTGCAATTTCATTCAGATACTTAGCTTTATGCGCTTTCATAATTATTTCGTCAAAATTATTTTATTAGTTGGACTAATATAATGTTATTTTTCTTGTAACAGTTAGATTGTACCCATATATCGTTGATTAGATAGTTAGGCTTTCGTAATCAAGATAACAGGAAAGGGAAATGTCTGAGACATTATCATGGGCTAAAATGTCTTCAAGGGCACGAACTTTGCCGATTGGGAAATGAATCTGAGGATTGTCCTTGGAGCCGAGAGGCTGCTATATATTATACAGAGACCTCTTGGGCCTAAGCCCAAACCTGATGAGCTACTTGAGCTGGAGCTTTGGAAGACTCACAGCGATGATTGTGAAACTGCTCAGTCAATTATGCTTGCTGCTATGACTCAACATTTCTGTCTACAGAATAGAGACTTGGATCCCTATAACATGTTGGCGAGGTTGCACGATCTTCACCGATCTAACCGAAGGTCGCAGAGATATGAGTTAGTGAAGAAGCTCTTCCGTTCACGTATGTCAGAAGGCATGTCTGTTGAGTCCCATGTGGTACAGATGATTGCTGACATAGATGAGCTGGCTAAGATGGGGATAGTCTTAGAGGCTGAGATTACCATAGATATGATGTTGCAATCTCTCCCCGACACTTGGAAACAGTTCATCATAAGCTTTAACCTTATGAACACTGATGATACTCTTGGAGAGTTGTTGTCAATTCTCAAGGAAGCTGAAAATGAGATGATTAAAGGCAACAAGCGCAAGACGCACTTTGCTTCGACATCTCAGACACTGAGGGCTGGGCCCAAGGCGACTGGAGGTGTGAAGAAGAAGAAGCATAAAAGAAATGGCAAGGCCAAATCGTCAAAGGCTTCTGGGAATCCTAAGGACAAATCTCAGGATGTTTGCCTCCAGCGTGGCAAGCGGGGTCACTGGAAGCGTGACTGCCGCGAGTACAAGGCACTTCAGAAGGATATTAAAGTGGGCAAGGCACCGACTTCAGGTATGTTTGTTATTGAAATAAACATGACTACTTCTAGTTTTAAAAATTGGATATTTGATTCTGGTTGTGGTACTCACATATGTACTGATGTGCAGGATCTGCGAATTAGCAGGAAACTGGCCTCAAGGGAGATTGATCTACGCATCGGAAATGGGGCACCAGTCGCCGTTTTGGCCGTTGGCACTTTTGTTTTAGAACTGCCCTCGGAGCATGTACTTGAACTTAATGACTGTTATTATGTACCTAGTTTGACTAGGAATATTATTTCTGTATCTATGTTAACCCAATGTGGGTATACTTTTGTATTTCGGAACACTGGGTGTTACTTTTATAAAAATGATGTAGAAATTTGCACTGCTGTTGCAAATAATGGTCTTTATATTTTGAATATAATATATCTCCAACATATAATATAACAAACAAAAGGCTCAAAATGAGTAACAAAGATGAAACTTATATGTGGCACTGTCGTCTGGGACACATAAACAAGACTTGCATATCCACACTTTCGAAGAGTGGGTAGTTGGACGGATTTGATCCAAATTCATATGACGTCTGCGAATTTTGCTCATTAGGCAAAATGCCTAAATCACCTTTTAGCGGTAAAGGTGAACGCGCCACCGAACTGTTATCCCTCGTTCATAGTGACGTTTGTGGGCCCATGTCAAGCCAAGCTAGAGGTGGATACGAATACTTCGTAACCTTTACGGATGATGCATCACGTTATGGTTATGTGTATCTTATGAGACACAAGTCGGAAACTTTTGAGAAATCCAAAGAGTTTCAAAATGAAGTTGAAAAACAGACCGGCAAGAGTATAAAAACATTACGGTTGGACCGTGGTGGCGAATACTTGAGAAATGAGTTTCTAGATTACTTGAAAGAATATGGTATTCTTTCACAGTGGACTCCTCCTGGAACACCGTAATTAAACGGTGTGTCCGAACGGAAAACCCGAACTTTATTGGACATGGTTAGGTCTATAATGAGTCGCACTGAGGATATGCATGGTTATGTTTCCTTCTGAGGATATGCATTAAACAGTGCAATTATTATTTTGAATAAGGTTCCGTCAAAGTCTATACAACAGACACCAAATGAGATATGGACATGAAAGAAACCGGGCTTCTCATTCCTGAAGATTTAGGGATGCTGGGCATACGTCTAACGTTTGGAAGGTACCAAACTTGAGCTTAAATTAGATAAATGCCTATTCGTAGGATATCCTAGAGAAACCAAAGGATATTACTTTTATCACCCACAAGAGAACAAAGTATTTGTTGCTCTACATGTGGTTTTCCTTGAGAAGGAATTCCTAAATGTAGTGGTGAGTATGAGGAAAGTAGAACTCGATGAAAATCGGAGTGATACTGTTCCTAGCATAGAATCCTCAACGGAACACGAACAGTCCATCCGGGATGAGACTGTACCACAATATTCTATTACACAAGGACCGCGTAGGTCGGAGAGAGTCAGGAAATAACCTGAGAGGTATGGGTTTCTGATCTCACCTCATGTAGATATTAATCTCATTGAGGATAACGAACCGGCTACGTATGAGGAAGCGATACAAGATATCGATTCCGCTTTATAGGAAGAGGCCATAAAGTCTGAAATGGATTCCATGTACACCAACCAAGTTTGGACACCGGTTGATGCACCAGAAGGCGTAAAGCCTATTGGATGCAAATGGGTCTTCAAGAAGAAGACCGACATGGATGGCAACGTACAAACGTACAAAGCTAGGCTTGTAGCGAAGGGGAATCGTCAATGACATGGTGTCGATTACGATGAAACTTGCTCACCCGTTGCCATGATTAAATCCATTAGGATAATGCTTGCAGTTGCTGCATATTTCGATTACGAGATATGTCAGATGGACGTTAAAACCGCTTTCCTTAATGGAACCAATGTTTGATGAGATCATAAAAGAGTATGATTTCATTCAAAACGAAGATGATCATTGTGTATACAAGAAGGTTAGTGGGAGAGCACTGACTTTTATTGTCATTTATGTTGACGATGTATTGCTTATAGGCAATGACATTCCCATGCTAACGTCGGTGAAAGCTTGGCTTTCATTGAAATTCTCCATAAAAGATCTGGGAGAAGCAGCCTTTATTCTGGGAATAAAGATCTACTGGGATAGATCTAGAAAGCCGCTTGGACTCTCCCAGAGCACGTACATTGACAAAATGTTGAAGAGATTCAACATGGATCAGTCCAAAAGATGACTGTTGCCAGTGTCACATGGCATCTATCTATCTAAGGACATGTGTCCTAAAACTCAAAATGAGAGAGACAACATGAGTCAGATAATGTTCACCTCGGTAGTCGGATCGATCATGTATGCCATGATATGTACGCGACCTAATGTCTCATATGCTTTGAGCATGTGTAGTCGCTATCAGGCCGATCCAGGTGAAGGTCACTGGATGGCGGTTAAGAATATCCTAAAGTATCTTATAAGAACTAAGGATGCTTTCTTGATCTATGGAGATAGAGAACTTGAGGTAACTGGGTATATCGATGCAAGTTTCCAGACCGACAAAGACGACTGCAAGTCGCAATACGGGTACATATTTTATTTGAATAATGGAGCAGTGAGCTGGAAATCTTCCAAGAAAGAGAATGATGCCGATTCAACAACAGAAGCGGAGTACATTGCGGCAGCTGAAGCAGCAAATGAAGTAGTTTGGATCCGAAAATTCCTAATTGGATTAGGAGTAATTATGTTAGCAGCTGAGCCCGTTCCATTGTATTGTGACAATAACGGAGCTATAGCGCAGGCTAAGGAACCGCGGTCTCATCAACGATCCAAGCATGTTCTTCGACGTTTCCATCTGATTCGTGAGATTATACATCGTGGCGATGTGAAGGTCAAGAAGGTCACATCAGATGACAACATGCCGCTGACGAAATCTATTCCTCTGTAAAAGTTTGAGCGACATGTACATAGTTCAAGTATTAGATGCTTGAGTGACTGGCTATAGGCCAAGTGGGAGATTGTTGGACAGTTATGACCCATAGCGCCACTGTTTTGTAAAAGACATTGTGTTTTTGTACAAAATTAACTATGTAGTAATGAAATTACCTTTTACCGTTTTGTAATTTATTTACTTTCATATATAAATGGTAAAAGTCCATATGATTAGTTCCAGATTGAGATGATATGAGACAGTATCAATCCATAAAGGTTTAATCATTAAATATCCCTAGTTGTAGTATTATCGAGATTGGACATCGATAATGCGGAATAGACTAGTATTTCACTTGTGCGCGTTGTAAGGGCATAACGGCATAGTTCTCATATATTTAAGTATTGGATACTTATGCAAGTGCGATAGGAGGTTGTGTTTTACCGATGGTATGGAAAACAGCTTCGCTCTGGATAGACCCCGCGGAATCCCATTGGTAGTATGTATATGTGTCTATGGGAGTCCGCTTCAGGGTAGGTGTATTTGGTCTTTACCTGAGACTTGCATCGCTAGTACTTGCGACAATCGGTAAACTTTGGTTTTGGTCGTCCAGGGCTTTAACAGGTTCTGTGTACGCCTCTTCTGGGTTTATTGAGAATCGTAGTGTGTTGGATGTGATGTCAAGACGGAAGTATCACTTCAGACATATGGAGATGATGATCACGCAGGGATTCAGAACTGGTTCTCTATTGTGTTGCAACCATCGGGATAATATGACAAGGTCATGATTATCCGATTCAAAGAGACTAGTTGCTTGATATCCGATATGTGCTTCGTACGGGGCAGACACTATTCCAGCCTCAGGCCTCGCACGTGACATCCGATACTGGATCGTAATACACAATACTACGGTATACTACGCCTGATATAGATCATATTTTCCATTAAGAATATTTCTGGAGAATTGGGTAGGCATGGCGATTTGCTAGAAGCCAACCTTGTCTCGTAAATCGGTAAAAATGTAGTACGAGGTACGTACGTGTTCGGATAGTCCGACGACCGTATTTACTGCCAACATATCCAGGGATCTCTTGGGTCGCTTCCTGAAGATTCACAGATGACGTATGATTCGAGCATGATTAATCTGGGATTAATCGCGGAGACACTTAATCTTGGATAAAGTACTATTTGAAGAGAGAGAAAGATTAATTTGGAATTAATCGATAAAAATGATATATTCGATATATTAAACAAAATTGGATTTCGACGCAGAATTAAAATTAGATTTTAATTCGGGCAAACGAGTTAATTTAGAATTAATTCGTTAGCGACGTGAATAGTAATTTCGCTAAGCATAATTATTTAATTCCGTCGCGACGGAAGTTCATTAATTCGGAATTAGCGAAATCGAGCCCGAAAGTGTTTGCGGGGCCACTCGTATTTTGAATTAAGTGGGGCCCACAAGTCACATCGCCAGTCACATCACTTGTCATTCATTTGTGATAGATGACAAAGTCACTTTTTGGTGAGTGACATGTTGTCACTATTCATGATGGAGTTAGGTGTGGCCATTTATTACAATTTTGGAGCCAAAATGCTTGTTGACTTTTTGAAAGTTAATACCAAATATTTGGTAATTGTATTTTCATTCTTTCATACGGTTTTAGAAGCCAAAAAGAGAAGAAAAATATCTCATCCTCCCTCTCTCAAGGCCGAAACTGTGAACCAGTTTTTGCTCTCAATTTTCTTCATTTTCTTAGCCAAAAGTGTGAATGAAAGGTGTGAATCTTTGTTGAAAAAATTCATTAAGGGCTAGCACTCTCAAGGATCATCAAGAGGTGATAGGGAAACCTATTCAAGAGCTTGGAAAAATCAAAACAAAGCTTGGAGCTTCTACTTTGTCTTGGCCGAATCTTGGAGCACCTTGGAGGAGTTTATTTTGTTCATCAACAAATCCAAAACCGATCGATGTAAGTGTGTTTCAGCCACTCTTCTTCGTTATTCATTCACATTTATTTGTTCATTATGATCTTGGGACTAATCATATAAACAAACACCAACCAAGCCCATTAAGCCCAAATACAACAATTTTAGCCCAATTCACAATAAAGGCTTATTATAATTAATACAAAATTCCAAATCTCACATTAATTTTAATTAAAGTGTATTAGCCATAATTAATTAGTTAAATTAATATTTCCAAAACACCAATTTATCTAATTAATCATGCTTTGATATATTCAATTCATGTCCAACACAATTGAAGCAAAATCAATCATATCATGCTTCCTAACTCACGGCAATATGCATAAATTATATCCAATTTTGATTTCAGTCTAAATAAACTCATCAGTCGAATAATGTGTTTAGGTGAAATATGAATAAATTATAGATATATGATATCGAATAATTTATTCGGTAACTTTAAAAGTTTTAAAAATTATGATTTCGCACGAACCGTGCTTCCGCTGCGTATGACCCCAACATGACCTTCATCTGATATAATCGGCATTGATGACTCTCTGACCTTCATTGGGTCCAGTCAACATTAGAAGTCTAAGCGACATTGAAGACCCAATCAACTTGGAAACCCCATATGACATACTCGTCGATTTTTTTAAGCAATGACTCATTGACTTAGAGAGTAGGGAAATAACTGTGCATGCCAAATTTAGGCTAAGGACCCAAATGACATTGTGTCTCAATCGACAGTAAAATCTCAGACGACATATATTGCCATCCAATATATCAATGTGACAAACTCGTATGGAATCATGTCTCATGGCTTTCATATGCTTAAATGACTCCATGGGCGGCTACCAAGGCCCAATCAACATGAGTTTCGGTCCATACTAGAGCCCCAGTAGATATGAAGAGTCCAGTCGATAAGGACTTTCTAGTCGATAGTCACTTTCAATTGACATCTGGTCTACTAGATTAATATATGCTCAAACGCAAGGTAATCAACAATCAGACTTTCGTAAGCCTACAAATTGGGCCTAATCCTAGGCTCGACCTAATTTCAGCCGTCAAGAGTAAATCCAGTCGATGTCTATTGAAATTGGACTGTTCATTGCATGATTATCAACAAACAGGCTATCAACAGCCCTGGGCTTACACACATAACTCACATACAGGCCCACGAGCCCATGCACTCTCAAAAGGTAAGAATCCACATGACTTAAGGTCTCCAAGAGACTCTGACCATATTACTCAATGTACCAGCCAACATCACCTCGAGATACACAATGTCCCAGTCGACATTGCCTCATGATATGCAATGTTCCAGTAGAAATTGTATATCAGTCTACACACGACTAATCCCTTTCTCAATAAGGAAAATCAAGTATCAAGACAAACTTCCTACAAACACGGTAGTCCAATCCAAATACAATTAGGATTACACCTAATCTCAGACACTAAACACTTCTAATTTAATCTCAACTCGACTACCCTCTCCTAATAGGATTGGAATTCAATCCTTCCAATGAGTGCTTATATAAGTAAAAGTCTACATCTACAGCCTACAAATAGAGATGGAATCGAATGGATTAATTCATTCAATAATTTAAGCTTTATCTCTCACACTCAAGTTCTCAAAGCACATCATTCCCTAACATCAGTCTATCATCCTCACGGCAACAAACCACGAAGATCGATGTAACCATTTGTCTTGTTCTTCTTTTTTTCCGCTCGTCATCTCTGCTGACTTGAGCATCAGAGTGTCAACGGTATCCACCATACCAGTGGGTAGTTACTCTGCGCTATTTCTACCTTTGTTTTGCGGGATCGTTAGTGCCTCCATCCTATGAATTCTCAATTATGTACTGAAGGCGAAATTCAATGTGTATAGTACCTACCATGGATTTTTTATTATTATTATAGTTGGGTGTCATATATTGGATGTTGATTTTGGTTATCATAAAATTTTCGAATACCCAATCATTTGTCATCCCTAATTACAACTAAACCCCTAAATATCGCATCTTGGAAAAAATAAATATCCATCATTAGAAATTATGAATTGACAGTAACTAACTAATTCTCAACTTAATGGAAACAGTAATGGCAACCCCAATGGTAAACATGATTTTGGTGCAAGACTTGTACCAAATTTTACACCAAATTATACACCCATCTCCAACCCATTACTTCAAATTTTACTCTAAAAAAATATTCCTAAGAATATTTCATTATAAATATTTCTCAACAATTAACATTTCACTCATTGACTAATATAATATTTACATTTAAACGTTTGACTATTTCGTATTAATCTTTAAAAATGAATTAATAAATTAAATCTATTATAAAAAATAATAATATTAATTAATAAAAATAAATATTTATTTTTCATTATTTATTTATAGCAAAAATATAATAAAACGGATTAATAAAATAAAATGTGGGATACAAATAGTAAATTTATTTTATTGGATCAAAATACAAAGGGTATAAATGACACAATTTAAAACTATTATGGACTAAAATTAATTTAACAAATTCTTTAAAAACAAATTGACCCAATGAACACTAGCGCGCCAAATTCTACAACCATACGCCAAAAGCACGAGTGACGTACTCAATATCGCGCCATTGGGGTTGCTCTAACCTTTTCTTCCTCACTGATTCCAACAATTTCTATGATTCTATGGCCATTCTCGTTTAACTTTAACTTTGACCTGGAAATTTAGAGGTTGTATAGCTTATAGTTACAAGATGGGGCAGTCCAAAATTTGCACATGCATAAATATGAAAAAGATCAGGGCACAAATCAATATAGACGTCAAGCATCAATACTTCAGGTGGTGTTATAAAAAGGTAAAAGCAATGAGAATTCCATCTAGGATCTGAAATTACAAGACTTTTCAAGCAATAACTTCGTACAGCTGCGGCTCCTTATGAAGGACCCTTGCTTCCTACGAAGTGCGTCGGAGCTATGGGGCTAACTCTCCGTTCCGTTTCTTGCGCTCGTTTTGATCCAACTTGCCCCAGATAAACTCCCATTCTTGTCAAATTGAAGCTCAACAAATTTACCAAATTGTTATTTTTAACAACCTGGCAAATTGTCAATAAATTCTAACCCACCTGGTCAAGACACTCCTACTTCATATAATAGGTTTTAGGTTCGATTTCTTATAATGGCATGAGAAAATAAAGAATTCATATAATTAGTAATTTTTGAGTATGTTCTCAGAGCCCTTCGATTATGATTCTATCAATCTATAAGTCTTGATCTCATATCCTTTAGGGCCTAATTAATGATGATCCACTAAGCGAAATCTAATCAATATGGAACGATAAGAACTTTCGGATTCACATTTTTATAACAAAATAACGTAATATATATATATATATATATATATAAGGAATAGATTTGTACCTTCCTTAAAACTTATAAAAAACAAGATGGACTAAAAGGAAAAACTGTGATAATTTGCAAAGTCTAGGAATGTATATGTTGAGTTTGTAGGTTCATGGTAAAGATGTTTTGGTAGGACAATAGTTTCTCTATCAACATCAAAATGACAGTTCAATGCCCAATGAAATTCATCCTCTGAAACATCACTACACTGTTTTGTAGGCAAACATTAATTTGACATTTAACACAAGTTACAGACTCATGCATAATTACAAGACAGAGATGTACAAAGTACACACTAAGAACCAAGATACAACCACCCATTTGTATTTTTATTTTACCTTTGAATGCATGGACAAACATTGGTTGACCAAATTTTTGTAGAAAAAAGAAAAAAGCCACATGCAGAGGAAGGCATGAAGATATTTGTGTCTGAAGGACCATCTTGTCAACTCAGTGCAGTGCATTAGCGAACCCATCTCAAGACTCTGGAGACTCACCTCACTGTTTAACATAATTCACTCGTATCAGCAGCAAACTTCAATCTGCAAAGTTATGTCCTTGAGGATAAATCCCCTTTTATACAGATTCAAAAGAATACCAAAGTCATCACTTCAATCTAATTGTTTCATTTGGAAGAATTACATTGGAATTTCGTTTAAGGGGATTGAGTGCCGCCAATTCCTTCCTTTTTGCTCCAGTACCATTAATATGGGATGAGATACTCCACAAAGTATCGGATTGCACTGTTGTAACAGGGGCTGCAGTTGATTTTGAAACAGTCTTTGACTTCATAATTGTATTCTTATTGCTCTTCCCCATTCCATTAGCCAGCAACCAGCGAGAACCAGACTGTTGTTGAGTTTTGGTACCCCAAAGTTTCTTCTTACCAGGCTCAGTCTTCAGTCCTGCAACATGGACTTCAGTGACTCTGTATTCAGGTATTCCTTCCTCTTCAGAAATTTTCTCTTCTTTCACCTTCTCTTGTACCTCTTTCACCACTGACTCTGACTCATCATCCTCTTCATTGTTATTTCTTACCTCTGAGACTACTCTATATATTTTTGGTTTTGGTGGGACAAAAACTCTCTCTACCTGAATAAGAGAAAGCATCGGGGCACCAACTGGCTCATAGTTTCTCAAAGGATCACGAAGTTGCACCATTAGTGCTACGGTGAAGTTATTCCCCAACAGACCACACTTTCTACCAGCTCCTTTTCCCCGCCTTCTCTCCCCCTTTGACCCCCCACGAATCAAGTCCAAGGAGGTAGCGTGATGGGCTGCAAGGATCTTTGAAGTCCGCTCGCTGATTTGATCTTCATCATAAATGTCACCAGAATCTAGCCTCATCCATTCATCAAGAGTCAGAGACAGACCCATTAATCCATCAATTTCATCACCGGTGTCTTTTATATCCAACAACTGCAACCCAGCAGTTCCCTCCAAACCAAGGGCCCCAGTGATGTTAGCCCCCATACCCTGAAATGCCGAAATTTCCCCAATAGACTGTGCGCTGATGTTTGAAGGCGCTTCCTCATCCGACATGCCAGATTGAATTCTCAAGCCCTCCATTGAAAGTGCTTCAATCTTATCCATAGCCAAAGGAGCAAGATCTTCTAGGGATACATATTCCGAACCCACCTGATTGCCGACAGACAGAGAACTGAACTCACTGGACCTGGCTCCAGAAGATCTTTTAACTCTCTTTTTCCCACTGGATAAGTCTTGCCCTACCTCTGATTCATGCTGCAAAATGTACTGACTGTACCATTGAACAAAGAATTTGTGATAAGAAAAATTATTTTACCAGCACTCATTTAAGCAAAACATATTGCGCATCCAAATACATAATAAACAGCAAAAATTAGGCTAACAAACCTTTCAGTTCCCTCTAGGGTCGGTGCAGCTTCCCATGCTACTTGTTGCATTGTCTTACCGGTTATATCTTCCAGTGGCATCAACTTATTCGCTTGCATAGAGAGCTTTTCAATACCAACAGATGCCAATACCTGTAGTATCTCCATTATACCAGACCCCATTTCTGCAGGTACCACAACCGGGCTAGAAGCCTGCATGATCAAGTTCCCGGTGCTTTTAGCTTTGCTAAAAAGTGAAGGATTCATAGACCGCAAAAATCCTCCATTCTTTGTCTGAAGAAATGGACCCAACCCTTCTCCAAGTGGAGGCGGTTCAAGCGGCTCTTCCAGAGGCACATCAATTGGACTCCCAAACCCAGTGGAGCTTTTATGCGGAGAACACAGAAAAGCCTTCTCATCCAATCCCAACTCATGCATTAAAGCTTCTGTCTCCAAGTCTTCTAACATTGTGGCCCTCATTTTGCTCTTCACATTCTGAGTTTCCATTCGATGCTCCTCAGCTGCTCGAATGGCTGATGAAAGTTCAAAATCCTTGGAGAAATCGCCCCACTCAGGAGCAGTTGGTTCATTGTAGCCACATTCTGCTTGGTCCTCATCACCCAGCCCAAAATCAAATAGCGAAAAGCCACCAGTTACGGTATCCTTCTCAAATTGCCTTAACAAACGCTCCCTCGGGGACTCGGGCTCACTCTCAGAACTCAAGCCAAATGGACTATGCTCAATTCCCAGCATGTTCAAGAACTCACTTGCCACAGTTTCAGTAACATCATCCAAGCTATGTGACCTTCCCAACCTGTTAGGTGTATGATCCATTTTAACTCCCATATAATTCTCTTGGCCATCAGGAGATCCTAAAGCTTCTGTCTCCAAATTAGACACACTAATCAAAGCTGACTCTAATTCTTCCATCAGTGAATCTTTGGAGCATATGTCATCAACTTTGGAACCACAATCAAGCTCCATCAGCTCACTGCCACCGTCACCATCTTGGGGAAGCTCATTTCCCTCTTCAAAAGCTACCAGTGCAGAAGCGTCAACTTCAGCACTTTCTACAGAAAAATCAGCAGCAGCTGTTGTGGCATCTTCCTCTGGATTCTCTTGTTCCTCCAATGGCAATTCTATCCCTTGTTCAATTACAGAGAACTCATTGTCTTCACGTTCATTTTCAAAATCTACTCTTCCAGAGTTGGAAATGAGATAAAAATCTGGTTTGATGGGCTCAACATGTTCAATGAAGACATCAAGTTTAGATGAGTCCAATTTTTCTTCATCAAATTTCTGATATAGCATACTCACTGAACTGTCAACTTCAGCAATTTCTACAGAAAAATCAGCAGCAGCTGTTGCAGCACCTTCCTCTGGCTTCTCTTGTTCCTCCGATGGCAATTCTATCCCTTGTTCAATTACAGAATCTTCACGTTCGTTTTCAACATCTACTCTATCAGAGTTGGAAATGAGATAAGAATCTGGTTTGATAGGCTCAACATGTTCAATGAAGACATCAAGTTTAGAAGAGTCCAATTTTTCTTCATCAAATTTCTGATATAGCATACTCACTGAACTGGCAAGTTCTGATTTTGATATTGGCAAAACCTCATGAAGATCTTTTATGTCCTCTACGGATTGAGATGAGGCATGAGACCGCTGATTAAATTTACTATGGAGGCTTCCAACAGGTTGCATTGTGTCTTTGCCATCACTTGGACCAAATTTAGCAGCTGGCTTCAACAAAGTCAAGTTGTTCTGCTTCATATTCAACACCGGATGAACACTTAGATTATTTCCACTGGGACAATTATCCCCAATGACTGTATACCCAAAACTAACATTCATTGTAGCACCTCTAGCTTTTCCAGATAACTTAAAACTCGTAGTCCACTTACCAGAGCTCTTCTCCTCCTCCAGTTCTTCCAATGTAAGAGGAAGCAACCTTGTGAGGTCGACCCGGTGCTTCCCCAAATCAAGTTCTGGTGCTTCAAACACGGAAGCATAGAGCAAGAAATGCTTGGCCTCATAATTGGCCGAATGATGGGGTCCATTCCTACTACCATAAACCAAGCATGTGTGTGTCAATTTCTCATCAAACTCAACTGTTCCATCACAAACCTTGGCCGGACGAGTCACCAAACCCCCGTCCCGCCTCTTCCAGTGCACAACAAAACTAACATCATTAAATCTCGGGGGCAACCCTTCAATAGAATGCGCTTGAAGAGAAAAACAGCACTTAAACCTACGGTTTTTCACACTAGAAAAGGCCTTCAAAGGCTTCCAATTTTTCCAAATGGATTTCTTATCCTTATGAGGGAGATCCTCATTGGTATTGGATTTGAACTTGGCTTTGGCATCAGGCAATGGAACTTTTCCCGTGAATTTGGACCTAGACCTGGTATTGGATGTAGAACTCGAACCCGTTGTTTTATTTTCAAGATAAAAAGCTTTGCTTATAGCATCAATCTCATTTAACAACTTCTTATTATTTGAACCATCGCCTATCTTCTTCCCAGCTTCAACTTTTGACAACATCATCTTTATTTTCAAACAATAAATAAATAGATAAATAAATAAATAAATTAGAATTAGACTAAACAAACTTCATAAGAAAAGAATTTAGATTCACTGAGTAATTCATGTTTATATTTCTACAACAATGAAAATACAAACCCAAATCAGCAATTTAAAAAAAAAAAAAATCAGAAAAACAGAAAGTACCCGATAGAGCTTATGGGACTTGCGAAGATTTTGATATATTCAACAAATTAAAAATTAAAAATTTTATAAAAAAAATAGAGATTGGAATTGGATTTAGGGTTTCTTACACTTATAGAAACAGAAAGACTTGCAGTGTCTGGATTGCCGCTGCCCCTGTCTGACTTTCAATTTCAAAATTGGTCTATTATTATTATTACATAGTAATTATCGTTGGCACTTTTAGTCTATTACACATTGTAATTTAAGTTGGCCCCCCTTATCTTCTATGAAATATTGTTTCCTATATGATACTTTTACCTATTTGGTTTATTGACCCATCATCGATACTATATCAAATTTAATATATTTTAGTAAATTATAGTAATTTTAATATAATGCAATACACCAATCGCACCTATATTTGAATTGACGAGAGTGAATGATTTATAATATAATTTAACTTAATTCAAAAGTCATTATTTGGTTAGATAAAAGAGTATGGAATAGGGTGTAATAAAAAGAATCCATCAACCATTGATAATCAGCTGGGGATGAAATATAAATAGAAAAAATAATGTTATTTATAAAGATGTAATTGCCCCTTATAAAACCTACAAATAATATTTTTATATTTATTTCATCACTTTTTATTTATTAAATAATAAATGAAGTATTATATTAGAAATCCATTTTTCTAGTCAAATAAAGTTATGTTATATTAGTCTTCATTTCTTTCCATTTTACTCTATAAAATTACATATAAATAATCTCATTTCATCTATGTAAATATAACCTTAATTATATATGACCATATATAACATAGCTTTTGCACAAAAATTTAATGCTTTTGGATTCTACACAAATTAAATTAACTAAAGAAAGATTAATTGGCAAGAAAAAAAATATAAGGTAAAATATAAGGCACTCATCCTTTTGTAATATTAGTTCGGTTTTAGCCAAATAAAAAGTATAAGTATATTATATTGTGAATAATGAAACACGAAAGGATTATAAACCTAATTATCAATTGTAAAAAGTTTAAAATTGCTAAAAACAAATTGTAAAATTAATAGAAAATGAAAGTTATTGGGGGTGAGAATGAAATAAGAAACAAATTTAGAAAACGAAAAGTGAAATGTGAGGAAAGATGGGGGCTTGTCTTTTGTTAGTACCGTAAACGCTAGAGCTTGTAAGTTGTAAGGATTAGCTCTCCCCATTGTTCTTCGAAAAGAATAGATGCTGACACCAAACGGCTTCCTTTTTAAGTTTATTAATACCCACATACTCATTTCCCAAAGGAGTAAACAAATGGCGTGTCGAGTCGAGTTGGGTAGTATTAATTTTTTTATCGATTCAATTAAGTTGAATTAAGATAAAATTTAAATTTAAATTTGATTAAGCTTAATACGAAACTCGATGTAAGTTGATTGTTAGGATCAAATTTCAAAATTAAAATAATTTTTTATTTAAAAATTAAAAAATGTGGGTTATAGGGTTTAACATTTTAATTCACCCCAAACTTATATATATCTAGAATCAGATCGAGTCAAATTTACTATTTTTTTTTACAAGTACGAGATCCAATTCGATGAATTTAATATCTCAAATTCAACTAAATCGGGTCAGGTCGGGTCATCGATATGATCCAATTTTTTAATACACCTATTTCTTTATATCTTTCAATTAATTATTTTCATTTTATTTTATTTTTAAATTCAACAGCTTATTATCGTCAATTTTTTTTCAATTTTTATTATCATCCAAATCTTAGAAAACAATTGGATATTATTATCATCCAATTGTTTTCTTTCAAGACCTAAATTTAAATTTTAAAATTTTGAAAATGTAAAGAGGATATTCCCTTCCTGAGAATCACGCAAGGAGTGGACTGAAGTTTCACAACTTCCAAAAAGCAACACATTAAATTAAATTATATAATTCTTCAACCCATTTTTTAAAAAAAAAAATTAATATTAGTGGGGCCAATTTCCAGATGATTCCAAGAACAAAGTAACTTATGACGTGCACTTTAAATAAATTTGAAATTTGTGTTTTATTGGTTGATAGCCAACTCAAAATATTCAAAATGACGCGCCAACCCAATTATTTGGATAATACCATGCTATTTCACAAAATAATGTCCCATTCTTATGAAAATATAAAATTATATGGATGTTTATTAAATTAATTTTTTTTATCTCTCATTAGTAATTTTTTATATTCCTATAATTCCCACAATTTCCTTAAATTAAGGATTATTCCTTATATTATGATATATTTATGTGTCTTATTGTGTCTATAAAATGAGGGTTTGTCTCAACACTTTGTATACTCGAAAGATTACATAATAAAAGAAAAAAGAATGAGTTCATATGGTTGAAAAAATTTTGTTATATTTTATCTTTACAATTTCTTCTTTACCTCTATTATTTAACATGTTATCAGTATGAGACTCTAGTTACAACTGAGTTTTCTATCATCCTATTAAATATGGTAAATATTTCTCTCTTTTGATATTTCTTATAAATGTATGAATTAAAATATATTCATTTTGAATTGAAATCATGTGATATTTACGAATTTTGATAATTGATAATAATGTGTGAATGAATTCGTAAATTTATTAATCTTTACTTATATCCTGATTACAATTGAATTGCAATGTTGATCTAACTTTCATTTGTTAATATTATTATTGCTTGACATCTCTTATATATTATTGAATTACTATATAAAAATTATGATATTATTAATCATTTTTGTCCTTGAAGGATTGAGAAATTAAAAGATTACAAATTTCCTTCATCATATTTGTCCTGAAGGAAGAAAAAAATTATATATTTATGAGAAAATTGATCAATTTTTTCCTTGAGACAATTTGAAGGAAAAAAATATCATCAAGAGTTTCTAATGTTAGTGTTCTACACATGCCCAAAGTCTCTAAACAACATTTGTGTGTGAATAAATCAAAAATAAGTTACCGAAAAAAACTTACATTGATTGGGAGAAATTCAAAATTTCTTTGTGAATGTAGAAGCTCCAAGTTTTGTGTAGAGTTCCAAACTCTTGGGTGAATTTCTCTATCACCTTAATTTAACTCCTTAAATGCTAGCTAATAGAATTTTTACAACAAAAATTCCAAGAGAAGAAGAAGCAACTCACGGCCTTGAGAGGGAGAAGAGAGAAAATGGTGAATAGTACTTGACTTGGTTGGTTTGTGTGTTTAAATGCAACATTTAATTAGCCAACTACTTTCATCACAAATAGTGACAAGTGATATAAGTAAAGTGAGTCTCACCACTTTCAAATTCCAATTTGAGTTGGCTTACACAACACACTTTGAGTCTGGGTTCGTTTAATCCGACTAAACAAATTTTCCGTCGCTAGATAATTAAATCCAATTTAATTAAATAATAACGCCTCGCAAAATTATTACGATAGTCGCTTACGAATTAATTCCAAATTAATTCATTCGCTCGAATTAAAATCTAATTTTAATTCCGTATTGAAATCAAATTTCAATTAATATATCCGATATATTATTTTAGCCCAAATGAATAAATTAAATAGAAAATCCAATTTAACTATTAAATTTATTTTACCGATTAATTCCAAATTAATCGCGTTCTCTCTTCTGTACGAATTTAATCCCAGATAAATTCTTGCTGCAATTAATCACAGATTAATTTTCTCTCTTATAATTAATCCCAGATTAATTCTGTTCGAGTCAAATGTCATTGGTGAATCTTTGGGAAGTGACCCAAGAGATCCCTGGATATGTTGGCAGTAAATGCGGTCATCGGACTATCCGAACAAGTGCGTACCTCATACCACGTTCTCACTGATTTACAAGACATGGTTGGCTTCTAGCAAAGCACCGTGCCTACCCAATTCTCCAGAAATATCCACCGAGGAATATTATCTGTATCAGGCGTAGTTATACAATGTATTGCTAATACGATCCAGTATCGGATGTCACATGCTAGGCCTAGGGCTGGAATTATGTCTGCCCCGTACGAAGTATATATCGGATCACGCGTAACTAGTCTCTGTAATCGGATAATCATGACCCAGTCATATTATTCTGATAGCTGCATCATTTAAGAATACCAGTACCGTATCATGTGTGACCATCATCTCCATATGACTGAAGTGATACTCTCATCTTGACATCACACCCAATACACTACGATTCTCAATAAACCCAATGAGAGGCGTACACAGAACCTGATAAAGTTTCGGACGACCAATATCAAAGTAAACTGATTGTCGCAAGTATTAGCGATGCAAGTCTCAGGTTAAAGATCACATACACCTACTCTGATTCGGATTCGGATTCCCATAGACACATAGTCATACTACCAATGAGACTCCGAGTGGGTCTATCCAGAGCGAAGCTGTTCCCGGTCCAACGGCTAACAGAACCTCCTATCACACTTGCATCAGTATCCAATACTTAAATATATGAGAACTATGTCGTTAAGCTTCCATAACGCGCACAAGTGTAATACTAGTCTATTCCGCATTATCGATGTCCAGTCTCGATAATACTACGACTATGGATATTTAATGATTAAACCGTTCATGGATTAATATTGTCTCATATCTTATTAATCTGATTTAATCATATGGACTTTTATCATTTATATATCCAAGTAATCCAATTACAAAATGATAAAATAGAAATTTCCTTTTGTCATATAGTTATTTTGTACAAAAACACAATGTCTTTTACAAATAGTGATGTTATGGGTCATAATTTTCCAACATCTAAAGCTCATATGATTAAGATACTATAAAAAATATTATAAGGCTCAAATAAGTTCCAGAAATAACAAACAAATCATGCTAATTTCAAGTGATATCTAGATATCAAAAATATTATGAAAGAAAAATAAGAATCTAAGAATGATTAAATAATTATTAAAAATATTCTTTCATATGTCGGTGAAGTATTATTGAAAATTATAATTTGGTCATGGTATCCTTATAGGACTATAGAAAATATCATGATTTTCTATAACAACAAATCTCCTAAAAGGAGTAAGAGTTGATTTATTTATTATTGAAATAATTGTTGGAGTTGGTGCTTTGAGTGACAATCCGAACAATGTATTGTACAATATATTTTTAAATAACCACATCTTCATTTCAATTTTTTAATGGTAATTATTATTGTGTCATTATCTCTCAATGCATAATGGTTTAATATATACATATATATTTATATGTCGAGAATGACATCGACCTTAGAATAGTCATATAGTAATAATATACACTGGGTATGGTCCGATATTGGGATAATACTACTATTATAAACTATTCATAAAGTGTGTGTGTGTATTCCTAATTGTTAGTTTTCAAATACGGTTGAATTCTTATAACCTATAAGACTAGCACTTGTCATATATTAGAATTAGAGTTTCAATGGTCTAATCCAATGGACCATGAGCAAGGGAAGACCATATAGACATGTGAGTATTCTTTGGAGCGAATACTGAATGATTCACGGATGATTCCTAATAGTTGGCAGTACACGTCGACGTCAATATATATTTCCTCAAGTCGAGTAGCATATGTGATCCTTTAACTATTGGATAATATTGGTTTTGTGTTTAACCCTCCACATAAAATTTTTCAAAAGGGGCTGGACAGTTCGACTAAGAAAGGGAAAAAAGCAGAAAATGTTTCAAGGTCGATCCCGGTGCCTAAGCCGATTTCGCTGTGCTAGGAGATCGGTACTTACAAAGGTAAGTATAACAAACATCACATACGTTGGATGAAATTTATAGAAACTTTTCCATATGTGATCCGTTATAAATAAGGTAAGGAGAACATAGTGGAAGATGCTTTGTCACGCATGTATATCTTACTTACTTCTATGAGTGCTAAAATGTTAGGTTTTGAATTTATTAAAGAACTATATGCATGTGAATCTAATTTCTCAGTTGTTTATGATGCATGTTCTAAATCTGCATTTGGTAAGTTCTATCAACATTAAGGTTACTTATTTAAAGAAAATTAATTTTCCATTCTTTTTTATTCTATCTGTTAGGTATTGGTTAGGGAAGCACATGGGGGTGGATTAATCACTTTGGGATTAGTAAAACCTTAGAAGTATTATATGAATACTTTTATTGGCCTAAAATGAAACGAGATGTCATAAGAATTCATGACAAGTGCATAACATGTAGAAAGACTAAGTCTATAGTGATGCCCCATGGGTTATGTACATCTTTACCTGTACCTAGTTGATATTTCAATGGACTTTGTTTTAGGCTTACCTAGGTCGAAATGGGGGAGGGATTCCATATTTATTATGGTTGATAGGTTTAGTAAAATAACACACTTCATTACTTGTCATAAAACTGATGATGCCACAAACATTACTGATTTACGACATTTACCTGTTGATAAGAGGTTGGGTTTGGATGGAAAGAGAAATGCGGAGTTGGTAAAATTTATTCATAAGAAAGAAAAACAAAATATTGAGAAAAGAAATGAGTAATTTGCATCTCATGCCAAAAAAGATAGAATGCGGGTCGTATTCGAACTTGGTGATTGGGTTTGGGTACATATGTGCAAAGAGAGATTTCCCGCACATAAAAGATCTAAGTTGCAAGTAAGATGAGATGGACCATTTCAAGTATTGGAGTACATCAACGACAATGCTTACAAACTGAATCTTCCTGGTGAGTATAATATTTTTGTTAATTTCAATTTTGCTGATTTATCTTTCTTTGATACAAGTTCTGATTTAAAGACGAATCTTTTCAAGGAGGGAGGAAATGATCTGAATCAAGGATTGCCCTCAAGGATGGATCCATTACATGTTCCAGAAAGGTCAATCACAAGGCAATGAGCTACAAAGATCAAGAAAATAATGTAGGGTCTAGTCCTGAAGACCTTGGCCGAACAATGAAACACAAATAGAGCAAAATCTTTTCAAATAGGCTTACTTGAAGTGGGTCCAAGCTACATTCATCTGACCCAGTTATTTGAAGATATTTAATTTAATATTTTAATTTATTTATTGGGTTAGGCTAAATTAGGGCTTAGGCTTAAGGTTTATTAGAGTGGAGTGATGATTTTGAATCCTGATTATATAAGGATTTTATTTTAGTTTTCGATTTGGATATTGATTTTTTTATTAAATTAGGATTTTTATCTTATTTTCCTATTTGGAATAGGGTTCCTAAGGCTTATTATATTAAGAGGTCTTATGCATTAATAAAATCAGATTTTTCAGATTAAAATTATTATGAGAGAAGAGAGTGTGAATTTCTCTTATTCATTAAATTGAACACCCGATTATCAAATGGATTGCATCTTTTATGGCGTCCAACTGCTAGTAAGGTTTCTTTCTTGATTCCAAAAGGATTTTCAAGGGCATATTGTTTGAGGGTCTAATTCGATCTTGGAAGGAGTTTTTGTTGGAGTTGGTGTTTGGAGTGCCAATCTGAATAATGTATTGTATATTTTATTATTTATTAATAAAATAACTACATTTTCATTTCATACCTTATTAATAGTATTGTTATTATGCATATTAGATTGACGTATAAATATGTTAAGAATGACATCGATCTTAGAATAGTCTTGTAGTAATACTGGACACTAGGTGGTCCGACATTGAGATAAGTATTACTATTGTAAACTATTCTTAAAGTAAATACTTATTGTCGTTGTTTTTGGAATACGGTCGAATTCCTATAACCTAAAAGACTAACACATGTCGTATATTGGAATTGGAGTTCCAATGGTTTAACCTGATGTACCATGAGCTTTGGAAGCTCGTATAAACATGTGGGTATTGGTTAGACCGAATACTGAATGTGATTCCTACTAGTTGGAAGTACACACCACCGTCAATAAGAATCTCCTCGAGTCGAGTAGCGTATGTAATCCTTTGACTATATGATAACATTGACTTTGAGTGAGATCCTCCACACTTTGATGACATATATGTCAGAAACCATTCATGGTCTGGCCTCTAGATGTTCCTTGTGTATGGACCGATGCACTCATTAATCAAGCGCTAATCAAGATAAATTATGTCGACCAGTATATGTATCATAAGAGGTTTATGTATCCATGTAAGTAAGTCGCGATTCTTAAAACTTTGGCCAAAGTCGATCACTTAGGATGGATCGCATCAGTCGAGGATTTGGCATCGCGACGCCAATTCTAGCACCGCGACAGAAGCGTCGAATCTTAATTAAGTTATATTTTACATGCACGAGGACTCCAAGACTTCCCTTTTATTATAGAAGCTTGTCTAAAACCCTAAAATATGGAGACAAATACACAACTAAAAAGTTCAACACATATTTTAGAGAGATCTAATGAGGAAGATTGAAGAGCGACAAGAGGAGACGAATGCGGTGATGTCCGAAGACAAAGGGATTCGATTCGGGTTTAATCTTCTAGTTTTGTTATTTAAACTCTAAGATTTCTATTAGATTCATGACCCTATTTTCATTGTTTTTATCTTTGGTCATGAACTAACTCTATTATTCTAGAGGATGATGTAGCCATTGCTTGAACCTATGTATTAATTGCGAAATTAATTGTTACGAAGTCTTATTTCAGTTTATTTATATTCTATTGTGTTTAATGCTTCTAGTTTGTTGGCCATAAATTGAGATAATACATGTTTAGAATCTATCACTCAGGAGAGAGGATTTTGCATAGGATCTAGAGAATATAACTTATGAGATTTGTAGAGTTCGGGAGAATCTATAATCCATTTGAAGTCGTTAATAAAGAATCACAGAGCGTAATGAATTATTAATTACTAGATTTTTATAGAGATATCGAAGTCTGTAATTGATAATATATTCACTCGGCACTTATGACCGGTGTTTTCACACAGGTATAACGCAAGCGCACGTATCGTTCAAGTATTATAAAAAGTATCGATCCCACGAGGACTTAATACCTAATCTATTAATTTAATGAGGTCAAATGATTACTAGTATCTAACAGTTTGATTGATTGATTTGAAATGGTGATGATTTTAGACTTAAAAACAAGTAAATAAAATTGTGCGAAAGTAGATTGAAGAAAATCCAAATTTATAAAACTATCCAGGGTTGTGAATCTTTCCGATATCTGTTAAAAAATGAAGTGGTTATTACATGTTTGTGTAATATATCGGTTTACTAACCTGGAACACGAAATTATGCAAAAGCCTTTGTCGATGGTCAGATGCAAATACCCAGTGTAACCCAATTGAACCATATGTCTATGTCAACCAAATTACATGGATTCATTAAGATTAAGTTCCAATTATGGTTACCCCCGCCCGAAAGATATATGTCTATCCTATAAGGAAATCTATTAAAGGGTTATATATCCTCAAGGAAGATCGTGGGCTACTAAGTCTAAGGCTGAAACCTAAAATTCCTTTGCAAGTTTATTTTAGATTTACCAGATCAATCTTATTAGTGGCCAGTTAACATGATGCATTAACCTTAAGACTTAATAAGTAAACCTTTAAATTACCCAAACTATAAAATAACCCCTTATAAACCGGTGATATTAGAATTCATCACAACCCCAGATAACTAACTCTGTTACTACACATAACTAGGGCTAGTAAAAACTTAAAAATAAAAGACATAAAGTAAAATACTGAAAAGTAAATTCAGTAAAGTAAATACTGAAAAGTAAAATTACAATAAAATAAAATGATAGGGGTTAAAGGATCCACTTTTACCACTACTACTTTAGATATCTCCCTTAATATAATATATTAACTTGTGATGATATTACCAACCAGCTATATAGGCGGTAACCTGATTAAGTCAAATTAAGTCCGACCAGCCATAAAGCCGGTATCAATATTTGTCCATAAACAAGTCATATAGGCGGTAAATTACCAACCGACCAACCAGGCGGTATCCTTGCTTAGTCAAATTAAAACCAGTTTATAATTGATTACCAACCGACCAATATAGTGGTATCCTCATTAAGTCAAATTTTAATAGTGAATATATTATAATTAAGGGAGATTAATCTAAATAGCAGTAATAAAAATTTTACCTTTCACCCTAGCAGGGGGAAGTTACCTCCTCATAGCTGAATAGTAAAAATTGAAAAGGTAAAGAAAGTAAATTACTATTACAGAAAGTAAATAAAAATTAATTAAAAAACTGAAATTAAAAGAAAACTAGATACAAACTCCTTATTTATTCAGAGAATTCCAGAGAGGAATGTACATCTGAAATCAGAAGAATGAGCATAATTTATAGGCCTCGGTGGTGGTGACGCGTCACGACATGCAGCTCGCGTCGCGACGCACGTGATTGGTGACGTGGAATGCGGAGAGCCGACACGTGACAATGGATAAGGTGATAAGGTGACACGTGGCAAAGGCAGCTGGGAGCTGAATGATTAAGCTGATGTGGCAATGACGTGGCGACACGTGGCGATGGCGATTGTCGATACCGTAGGATTGCGACATGTGGCACGTTGTGATTGGCTGATGATGACGTGGCGGTGACATGGCAAAGTTGACTCGGTCTTTTACTGACATGACGATGACGTGGCTGACACATGAGGTGACACGTGGCGACACGTGGCGATGGTGATTGTCGGCACCATAGGATGATGACACGTGGCACGACGCACATTAGCAGATGGGCTGTGATGTTGACACGTGGCACAGCGCACGTTAGCAAAGTCAAACTTCTCATATTCTGACACGTGTCCCCGACGCATGTTAGCATGGAGCGGCGTACGTTAGGCGTCACGACGCAGAAGGCTTACGCGGCGTGACGCGCCAAAAGATGATTCGCCTCCAGAATGTCCTGAAACTTTATTTATCTATAAAATAACACAAAACACATCAAAATATTCACAAAACTTAAGAAACTATACAAAATATTAGGTCAAATGAGTGGGAAATAATGATACATTTACCACTCATCACACCCCCAAACCTAACATTTTACTAGTCCTCGAGCAAAACAATAAAATTAAGCTAAGCCATTTTCGTAGGGATCACAGTTGCATTTAGCGTATGCAACAAGCCTTTAAACCCCTAGGTGTCCCTAGTGGACGAGTTGTAGTCTTGTGAGGGTTTACAGCAATGATACCCACAAATATTTTACAAAAGTAAGAAGATAGTAAAACTAATACACACAAAAGCAAAAAGACAAGAGTAAAAAGAATAAAGAAGTTAGTGATTAAGCATGTGAAACTTCTACTCCAAGTCACTAGTTGTTTTCTTTCTTTCTAAATTACCGAATAAGTAAATTCTCTGATTATATTTACCATTCTCCATATACACAACCAACAAAATATTAATCAACTCATTTTTGCCCACAACAGTCACAAGTGCAGTTGATAAGAGAGTAATATTTTTGTCCTAAAGTTTTATCAGAATTCACACCTTTTTGCAGCAATGGAATAATTTTTCTGATTTTTTTTTTATTTTGATTTTGATTTTGATTTTTTTTATTTATATACAATATCTTCTGTCTATGTAGCGAGCTTTGGGCCAGTGACTCCCAAACCAGTTGGCTTTAGGGCACCAGGTGTTAAGACACCCCTACAGACTTAATTACTCGGACTTCAGATATATATATTTTTGCAACATCCTTGATCCATGTAGCGAGCTTTGGGCCAGTGACTCCCAAACCAGTTGGTTTTAGGGCACTAGGTGTTAAAACACCCCTACGGACTTAATAACTCGAATCTCAGATTTTTTTTTTTTTTTTTGCTTTTTGAGATGCTTTCTCCAATTAAACTAGAGCACTGAATATTACAAACTTTTCAATTACAGCTTATGTCTGTATGTTTCCATGCATGTTGATAATACCTGCCAACTGAGCATATGAAGATCCATTTTAGTCAATTTTATGGAGAATTTACAAATTAAATAATTCAAAAGGAAATAAACAAAAATTAACTTGTTTCGAAAATGGGTTGAGATACGTATCATGAGTGGTCGAGTGGAAACTCCTTACACAACTATCTCTCACCAATTTCACCCGATTAATCAAATTAAAAAAAAAACGCAAAAACATAAAATATTTTTTTGATTTTTGTAAAAATTTTCAATTTTTTTTTTGTATTTTTTCGAAAAATTTTGGACTAAGAATAAAAACATCAAGCAAAACAAAACAAAATAACAAAATAAAATAAAATACTAGTAAACTAATCCCCTCCCCCAAACCTAAATAAGACATTGTCCCCAATGTCTTAAACAGTAGAAGAAGAGTTTAGAAGATAGTAACTGGTTAGCTGAAATTCTACATGAAAATTAAAGGTTAAGATCGAGATTAATCCGACGCCTCTTACCACGATCATCCTCAGACCATTTTATCTTAGAAAGGATATGATCAATTTGTGGTTCAAATGCTAAAATTTGGTCAATTAAATCTAGGGCGGTTCTGGTAGTAAAGATGAGCTCTTTCAGGGGTTTTGTCACGAACCCATTTCTTCGGGCATCCTCAAGAAACACACAAAGAAAATCATAAAATCCATCAACGTTGTACAATCCAAGCGGTTTCTGGTGTCTATTCAGGTTCGCCCAAGATAGTACTATAAAAATTTCCTCCATTGTGCCCAAGCCACCTGGCAAAACAATAAAAGCATCAGCACGGTTAATCATTTCTACCAGTCGTTCAGACATACCTGACATAATTAGTTCTTCTCCGTTTGATGGTCCAATAAGATTTTCCTCCGCCAAGGGCTTTAGAATGATTCCCAAAATTTGACTGTCTCCTTCTTGTACAACTTTTGAAATGATCCCCATTAGTCCAAGATTGCCACCGCCATATACTAAGTGCATATTCCTTGCAGATAAGACTCGACCCAATTTTTGTGCTGCTGCTACGTATTATGGTTTAACACCAACACTAGTACCGCAAAACACACAGATGTTTTCAACTCGTCTTCTTGAAGTGACTTCCATGTTTTACTCTGGATGTCTTCAAAAGTGCAATAATGAGTTGAATTTATAACATCTGAAAAGGGTGAGTAAAATAATAGAACTAGTACCTGCCAAATGACAACTATTAGTTAACAATAATATAAATTGTGATAGTCAAAAAGGTCTGGATCCTTTCGGAGAAAATAAATGAAAACAACAAAACAAATCATAATTATTAGGAAAAGACAAGGAGATATAATATGTACAAGAAACGTAGTGGCTTGATTGACGTCTATGCGTCAGGGACAAGCTTCCCATCCAATTTTCTTATAAATTGGCAAACAGTGTCTTTTTAAGTCAGATTCCCGAGACTTAACTATTGTCAATCTTTTTGGAATTGTGTATGTAATTTACGGATGGCTATATGAACATGTCCATTGGGATGCGTCTCAAGAGTCGAAGATATATCATCTAAAGACTCCTTACTTAAGCCATCCCTAATGAATTTAATTTTATCTTCGCGATTATCAGACACCATTCCTAAAGAACGACAACGAGTATTGCAATTCAAGCGTGCATATTTGCAACAAACACCCATTTGTTTAGCTCTACGTTTCTTTGCATAGGTGTTTCTTCCAAAACCAGGTAAATAAGAATTATAAGAATCAGAGTACTCATCTGCTAATCGGACCCGTGCTTCAATAATCCAACGAATACCAGTAGGAATACCTTTGATCATCAGTAGTCTAATCCATTCCAAGCGAGCTTTGTAACCTTTCATCAGAGATTTTTGAGGGAGAGAAGGGAATTGCTTGTGAAGATTTGCGAGAGCTTCTTCCATCGTGAAATGACTTTACATGAAAAAATTAAACACACAAAAATAAAACACACCAGATCATAATATATACACAAATTGCATGGGTTGCCTCCCTGCGAGCGCTAAGTTTAACGTCATCAGCTAGACGTGACTTCTCGAACGTTAGGCTGGATCTGAAAGTGTGACACTTTCTTTTTGTCGCTCAAATGATTCTCCCCAGTAGTGCTTGACACGCTGACTGTTAACCTTGAATGCGTTGTTGGTGTTGGGATCCAGTAACTCAACAGCTCCATATGGTAAAACCTAAGTGATCATAAATGGACCTGACCAGCTTGATTTCAACTTTCCAGGGAAAAGTTTCAACCTCGGGTTGTATAACAACATCTACTGCCTTGGTTCCAGTTGTCTGTGCACTATTTTTAGGTCATGCCATTTCTTGGTCTTTTCCTTGTATAATCTGGCATTCTCATAAGCCTGTAGATGAAACTCCTCCAATTCGTTGAGTTGGTGAAGTCGTTTTTCTCATGCAGCTTGTGGATCAAGATTCAACTTCATCAGTGCCCAGTACGCCTTGTGTTCAAGCTCAACTGATAGATGGCATGCTTTCCCAAACACCATACGATATGTGGACATACCAATAGGTGTCTTGTAAGCTGTCCGATAGGCCCATAATACGTCATCCAGTTTTGTAGACCAGTCTCTCCTTGTTGATCCGACGGTTCTTTCCAAGATTCTTTTGATCTCTCTATTTGAAACTTCAACCTGTCCATTTGACTGTGGATGGTAGGCAGTGGCAACCTTATGAGTAACTCCGTATTTGGATAGGAGTGCATCAAAGTATATGTTGTAGAAATGTGAGCCACCATCGCTGATGATTGCACGAGGTGTTCCAAAGCGAGTGAAAATATTCTTTTTAAGGAATTTGATCACCACTTTTGAATCGTTGGATGGCAGTGCAATTGCTTCAACCCATTTTGAGACGTAGTCTACTGCAACCAGAATATACATGTTTCCGAATGATGGACCAAAGGGTCCCATAAAATCAATACCTCATACATCGAATATCTCCACTTCCAAAATATTTTACAAAGGTCCTTCATTTCTCCTCGAAATATTTCTCGTTCTCTGGCACCTGTCACATTGAAGAGCAAAAAGATAAGTGATGAGTGGTAAATGTATCATTATTTCCCACTCATTTAACTTAATATTTTGTATAGTTTCTTGAGTTTTGTGAATATTTTGATGTGTTTTGTGTTATTTTGTAGATAAATAAAGTTTCAGGACATTCTGGAGGTGATTTGGAGCAAAACTGTGAAAATTGGCAAAAAGGGCAAAATGGTAATTTTGGGCGCATCGCGATGCCCAAACCCTTGGCGTCGCGACGCCTAACATGCACCGAGAGCTGCTAACATGCGCCGGGTCAACGGGTCAGAATTGAGAAGTTTGACTTTGCTAACGTGCGTCGTGCCACGTGTCATCATCACAAGTGATCTGCTAATGTGCACCGCGTGCCACATGTCAAAAATTCAACGAGCCGAATTTTTTCAGCCGCCCTGCCACGTATCAGATAAGATATGAAGCAACGAATTAGGAGATGCCACGTCAGCGTGTCGCGACGCGCAAAGCTTGCGCGGCGGGACGCGCGGGTCTTACTCGGGCCTATAAATTCGGTTCGAATTTTCAGTTTCAAATGTACCACTTCCTCTGAAATCTCTTATACAAATTGGGAGTTCTCTTCTTAGTTTCTTTAAATATTCAGTTTTAATTACGTTTTGTAGTAGTAACTTTCTTCTATAAATAGTACTTTTCCTTCTTAAACTTATTTACTTTTACTATTCATCCATGAGGAGGTAACTTCTCCATGCTGAGGTAAAAAGGTAATTCTTTTACTATTGCTATTTAGATTTATCTCCCTTAAAATATAATATATAAACTATTTAAAATCTGACTTAATGAGGATACCGCCATACTGGACGGTTGGTTATTCAATTTAATCTGGTTAAACTTGACTTAATGAGGATATCGCCATACTGGTCGGTTGGTTATTCAATTTAATCTGGTTAAACTTGACTTAATGAGGATACCGCCATACTGGTCGGTTGGTTTAATTATTGTTCCACCTTTATGGCTGGTTTATTTATTGTTCCGCCTTTATGGCTGGTTTATTGACAAATATTACCGCCTTAATGGCTGATTGGACTTAATTTGACTTAATCAGGTTGCCGCCTATATGGATGGTTGGCAAAATTATCACAAGAATATATATTATATTATGGGAGATATCTAAATAGTAAATAGTAGAAGTTAATTCATTTTACCTTAGCATTTCTTTTTATTGTAATTTATTATTCTACAATTACTTTTCAGCAATTTCACTTTATGTCTTTTAAATTTTTATCTGCTTTAGCTATGTGTTGTAACTAAGTTAAATATCCAGGGTTGTGATAAAATCTAATATCACCGGTTTAAAAAGGGTTAGATTATAGTTTTGGGTAATTAAAAGAGTTATTTGTTGAGTCATAATCTTAATGCTTTTTATTAACTGGCCACTAATAAAATTGACTAGATAAAACTTAAAATGAACTAGACATAGAGACTTTAAGTTTAAAGACCTTAGACTCAATAGCCCACGATCTTCCTTAAGGATAGATAAACCTTTAATAGATTTCCTTACATGATAGGAATATACCTGTTGGGCGGGGGTAGTCATAATTGGAACTTAATCTTAATAAATCTAGGTAATTTGGTTGACATAAACATATGGTTTAATTGGATTACACTAGGTATTTGTAATTGACCATCGTAAGAGGCTTTTACATAATTTATGTTCCAGATTAAGAAATCAAAAATTTACCCAACTATAATATAACCACTTCATCTTTAAATAATATTGGAAGAATTCAAAACCCTAGATAGTTTTATAATTTGAAATTTTCATTAATCTACTTTCACGCAATTTAATTCACTTGTTTTAAATTTAGAATCATCGTCATTTTAAATCAATCAAACAACCTGTTAGATACTAGTAATCACTTGACCTCATAAAATTAATAGATTAGGTACTAAGTCCTCGTGGGATCGATACTTTTTATACTACTTGAACGATACGTACAAGCAGCATATGATGCTATGTTCCAAAACCAATCTGCTTCCATCAAAGCACTGGAGAATCAAATTGGACAACTGGCCAATGCTCAGAGTTACAGACCACCAGGAAATCTTCCCAGTAATACAAAATCAAATCCAAGGAACCGAGGGAAGAAGCAATGTCAAGCCATCACCTTGAAAAGTGGTACTGAAATCAACAAAGATGTTGGAATCAAGACAACCATTGAAGATGTTCCAAAAGAAGCGGAGAAACAGATGGAGGAAAAAGAAGCAAAGGAAAAAGAACAAATCACTCCACCTCCACCTTTTCCTCAGCGTCTTCAGAAAAGCAAACTGAACAAGCAGTTTGCTCGATTCTTGGAGGTTTTCAAAAAGCTGCACATCAACATCCCATTTGCAGAAGCTTTGGAACAAATGCCCAGCTATACTAAATTCATGAAAGACATTCTTTCATAAGAGAACATAACTTCGGTAAGACTTTATGTGATTTAGGTGAAAGTGTTAATTTAATGTCTTTTTCTATTTACAGGAAACTGCAAATTGGAGAAGCAATGCCGACTTCAGTTTCACTGCAACTTGCTGATCGAACGCTCGCATTTCCAAGAGGATTTGTTGAAGACGTGCTGGTCAAAGTTGTTAAACTCATTCTCCCAGCAGACTTCATTATCTTTGACATGGATGAAGACAAAAATGTGCCAATCATCATTGGGAGACCATTCTTAGAAACATGTCGAACTGTGATTGATGTACAAAAAGGAGAACTGACCATGAAAGTTCAAGACCAAGAAGTTACCTTCAATGTTTTAAAAGCTATGAAATTCCCGAGTGAAGAAAAAGAGGAAGAATGTTTCAGAATTGATGTTATTGATAGTATCATTCATGATACTGATACAATTCCCACGGACAAACTTGAAGCTTCCATCACCAACATGACTGACACTGAATTAGATTCTGAAATTCTGGAATGTATCAACTATCTTGACAAGCCATTTCATTTTAAAGTGACACAACCAATTGAAAGTTTGGAACTACCGAAGAAAGACCGGATCAAGCCTTCGATTGAAGAACCACCACAGTTGGAGCTGAAGTTACTTCCGAGTCATCTCAGGTATGCATTTCTTGGAAAATCTTCTGAATTACCTGTTATTATTTCATCTTCGCTAACATTGGAGCAGGAAGAAAAATTATTGAGAGTGTTACGAGAGCACAAGAAAGCCATTGGCTGGACTATAGCATATATTCGAGGCATTAGTCCATCATTCTGCATGCACAAGATCCTGATGAATGATGGGTACAAACCCACAGTGGAACATCAACGGAGACTCAATCCAATCATGAAGGAAGTCGTGAAGAAAGAAATCATCAAATGGTTGGATGCTGGCATCATTTACCCCATCTCAGACAGCAGTTGGGTGAGTCCTATGTAGTGTGTGCCGAAGAAATGAGGAATTATTGTGGTTACCAATGAAAAGAATGAGCTAATCCCAACAAGAACGGTGACTGGATGGAGAGTATGTATGGACTACAGGAAGCTGAACAAAGCCACGAGGAAGGATCATTTTCCGTTGTCATTCATTGATCAGATGCTAGACAAATTGGCGGGACATGAGTTCTATTACTTTCTGGATGGATATTCAGGATACAATCAGATTGCCATCGCCCCAGAAGATCAGGAGAAAACCACCTTTACATGTCCATATGGTACTTTTGCTTTCCGCACGATGCCATTTTGATTATGTAATGCCTCTGCCACATTTTAGCGTTGCATGATGGCCATCTTTTCAGACATGCTGGAGCATAGTATGGAGGTTTTCATGGATGACTTTTCTGTTTTTGGAGATTCTTTTGATCATTGTTTGCAAAATCTGGAACATGTGTTACAAAGGTGTGAATATACAAACCTGATACTCAACTGGGAGAAATGCCACTTTATGGTGCAGAAAGGCATAGTTCTTGGACACCGGATCTCACAAAAGGGAATCGAGGTAGACAAAGCAAAGATAGAGATAATTGAAAAACTACCTCCACCAACATCAGTCAAAGGAATTCAGAGTTTTCTTGGACATGCAGGTTTTTACAGGAGATTTATCAAAGACTTTTCCAAAATTGCAAAACCTCTTTGCAATCTTCTGGAAAAAGGATGTGTCTTTCAACTTCACCAAAGAATGCCAGGAAGCTTTTGAGATCTTAAAACAGAAGCTGGTTTCTGCCCCCATCATAGTAGCACCAGATTGGACCCTTCCATTTGAGGTAATGTGTGATGCTAGTGATTTTGCTGTAGGTGCAGTTTTGGGACAACGCAAGGCAAAGATATTCCATACCATTTACTACTCCAGCAGAACTTTGAATGAAGCTCAACTCAACTACACAACCATTGAAAAGGAGTTGCTTGCAGTTGTGTTCGCTTTTGACAAATTCCGCTCTTATCTGTTGGGTCCCAAAGTGGTGGTCTACACAGATCATTCAGCAATCAAATACCTGATCACAAAGAAAGATGCCAAACCCAGATTGATCCGTTGGATACTTCTTCTGCAAGAATTCGATGTGGAGATCAGAGACAGGAAAGGAACAGAAAACCAAGTGGCAGATCATCTATCGAGGCTCGAGAATGGAGAAACAGCTGGCAAAGAACTGTCAATCAAAGAAACTTTTCCAGATGAACAGCTGTTTGCCATAAAACAGCAGGAAGTCCCTTGGTATGCTGACTATGTCAACTACATAGTGTCAGGAAAATGGCAGTTGGAATGGACAACTCAGCAACAGAAGAAATTCTTCAAAGAAGTCAAACATTATGTCTGGGATGAGCCGTACATGTTCAAACGATGTGCTGATCAATTACTAAGACGATGTGTTCCACAGGAAGAGGTCAACAGTGTTTTGCAACACTGTCATTCATCACCATACGGCGGACACTTCAGCGGAAATAAAACTACAGCTAAAGTCCTTCAATCAGGTTTGTTCTGGCCCACTCTTTTTAAAGATGCTCACTTGTTTGTTCTTCAATGTGACAGATGTCAGAGAATGGGGAATATTTCGAGGGACCCTTTGTTCCATCATTCGGAAACCTGTATATCTTGGTTGCTGTAGACTACGTCTCAAAATGGGTTGAAGCAATTGCACTACCACCCAATGATTCAAAAGTGGTGATCAAATTCTTAAAAAAGAATATTTTCACTCGCTTCGGAACACCTCGGGCAATTATCAGTGATGGTGGCACACATTTCTACAACAGATATTTTGATGCACTCTTATCCAAATATGGAGTTACTCACAAGGTTGCCACAACCTACCATCCACAGTCAAATGGGAAAGTTGAAGTTTCAAATAGAGAAATCAAAAGAATCTTGGAGAGAACTGTTGGATCAACAAGGAGGGACTGGTCTACAAAACTGGATGATGCATTATGGGCCTACCGTACAGCTTACAAGACACCCATTGGTATATCCCCATATCAATTGGTGTTTGGGAAAGCATGCCATCTGCCAGTTGAGATTGAACACAAGGCGTACTGGGCACTGAAGAAGTTGAATTTTGATCCACAAGCTGCAGGAAAGAAAAGACTTCACCAACTCAATGAATTGGAGGAATTTCGCCTACAAGCTTATGAGAATGCCAATTTGTACAAGGAAAAGAAAAAGAAATGGCATGACCTAAAAATAGTGCACAAACAATTGAAACCAAGGAAACAGGTGTTGTTGTACAACTCGAGGTTGAAACTTTTCCCTGGAAAGTTGAAATCAAGGTGGTTAGGTCCATTTGTGATCACTCAGGTTTTACCATATGGAGCTATTGAGTTACTAGATCCCAACACCAACAACACATTCAAAGTTAACAGTCAGCGTGTCAAGCACTACTGGGGAGAACCGTTGGAGCGACAAAAAGAAAGTGTTACACTTTCATATCCAGCCCAATGAACGAAAAGTCAAGTCTAGCTGACGACTCTAAAACTTAGCGCTCGCAGGGAGGCAACCCATGCAATTTCTGTATATATTGTGATTTGATATGATTTAATTTTGTGTGTTTAGTTTTTGAAGATTAAGACATTTCAAGATGGAAGAAGCTCTCGCAAGTCTTCACAAGCAATTTCCTTCTCTCCCTCAAAAATCTCTGATGAAAGTTTACAAAGCTCGCTTGGAACGAATGAGACTACTGATGATCAAAGGTATTCCTACTGATATTTGTTGGGTAATCGAAGCACGAGTCCGTCTAGCAGGTGAGTATTCTGAGACTTGTAGTTCTTATTTACCTGGTTTTGGAAGAAACACCTATGTAAAGAAACGTAGAGCTAAGCAAATGGGTGTTTGTTACAAATGTGCCCGTTGGAATTGCAATACTCGTTGTCGTTCTTTAGGAATGGTGTCTGATAATCGTGAAGATAAAATTAAATTCATTAGGGATGGCTTGAGTAAGGAGTCTGTAGATGATATATCTTTGACTCTTGAGACGCATCCCAGTGGATATGTTCATATAGCCATTCACAAATTACACACACAATTCCAAAAAGAAAGACAACAGTTAAGTATTGGGAATCTGACTCAAAAAGACCTTGTTTGCCAATTTATAAGAAAATTGGATGGGAAGCTTGTCCCTAACGCATAGACGTCAATCAAGCTGTAAATTTTTGTAAATATTATATCTCTTTGTCTTTTTCTTAATAATTGATTTGTTTTGTTGTTTTCTCTGACAGGATCTAGACCTTTTTGACTATCACGATTTATTTTACTATTTTGCTACTAATCGTCATTTGGAAGATACTTGTGTTATTTTTACTCACCCTTTTCAGGTATTATAAATTCAACTTATCATTACACTTTTGAAGACATCCAGAGTAAAACATGGAAGCCACTTCAAGAAGACGAGTTGAAAACATCTGTGTGTTTTGTGGTAGTAGTGTTGGTACTAAACCACAATACGTAGAATCAGCACAAGAATTGGGTCGAGTCTTAGCTGCAAGAAATATGCACTTAGTATATGGCGGAGGCAATCTTGGACTAATGGGGATCTTTTCAAAGGCCGTACAGGAAGGAGGCAGTCATGTTTTGAGAATCATCCCAAAACCCTTGGCAGAGGCAAATCTTATTGAACCATCAAACAGAGAGGAAGTAATCGTCCCAGGTATGTCTGAACGACTGGTAGAAATGATTAACCGTTCTGATGTTTTTATTGCTTTGTCAGGTGGCTTGGGTACATTGGAGGAAATTTTTATAGTACTATCTTGGGCGAACCTGAACATACACCAGAAACTAATTGGGCTGTTTAACGTTGATGGATTTTATGATTTTCTTTGTGTGTTTCTTGATGATGCTCGGAGAAATGGGTTCGTGTCAAAACCTATGAAAGAACTCCTTTTCACTGCCAGAACTGCCCAGGATTTGCTTGACTAAATCTTGGCCTTTGAACCACAAATTGATCCTATCCTTTCAAAGATAAAATGGTCTGATGATGATCATGGTAAGAAGCGTCGAATAAATCTGGATCTTAACCTTTAATTTTCTTGTAGTAATTCAGTTAACCAGGTACTATCTTCTAAACTCTTCTTCTACTGTTTAAGACATTGAGAACAATGTCTCATTTAGGTTTGGGGGTGGGGAATAGTTAATTGTATCTTGTTTTTATTGTATTTTTATTTTTAGTCCAAAATTTTTCGAAAAATACAAAAAAAAAATAATTAATTTTTTTTTTCAAAAACAAAGGCATATTTAAAGCTAGGTGATGGTTTGATGTCTTCCTTCACTCACTACCTCTCTATAAGGAAAAGCTGTGAAGGCGCCTAGATAATCATTCACCTGTAGCTTGTTATGATAGACTAGTTTGAAGGACTCGTTGTTTATTCCTGTCACCAAGCGATAAGAGCCTAAGAGGCTTGGGTACTTAAGAGAGCCTCACTCCACCCTCCCTCTGGGGAATCTACAACGGGAAGTCCATTCGACAGTTAGTCACATACCGTAACTCGTTGGCACGTACCATAAGGTATAAAAAAGGTGCGTTCACTTGGTCGCTTGAACCCTTGAGTGAGGAGTCCTAGTTGTGAAAAATCCTTCGTCGGCGAGAGCCTTTGTTTACACTCCTAAAACCCACATGTGAACCATAGTTATATGACCAGTAGAAGTTATTTCTTTATGTTTATGGTTTTGTTTTTATGTTGACTAAAAAGGTGAAATTGGTAAGAAATAGCTATGTAAGGAATTCTCACTCCTGATACGTATTTCAAACCCATTTTTCGAAACAAGTTAATTTTTGTTTATTTCCTTTTGAATTATTTAATTTTTAAATTCTCCATAAAACTGACTAAAATGGATCTTCATATACTTAGTTGGCAGGTATTATCAACATGCATGGTATCATACGGACATGAGCTAAAATTGAAAAGTTTGTAATATCCAGTACTATAGTTCATTTGGAGGAAACATCTCAAAAAAGTGATGGAATAAAAAAAAATACTTCTGAGATTCGAGTTATTAAGTCTGTAAGTGTGTTTTAACACCTAGTGCCCTAAAACCAACTGGTTTGGGAGTCACTGGCCCAAAGCTCGATACATGGATCAAAGATGCTGCAAAAATATATATATATCTGAAGTCTGAGTAATTAAGTCTGTAGGGGTATCTTAACACCTGGTGCCCTAAAGCCAACTGGTTTGGGAGTCACCGACCTAAAGCTCGCTATATAGATGGAAGATATTGTATATAAATAAAAAAAAAATCAGAAAAATCAGAAAATTTATTCCATTACTACAAAGGATGTGAATAAAACTTTAGGACAAAAATATTACTCTTTTATCAACTGCACTTATGACTGTTGTGGGCAAAAATAAGTTGAATAATACTTTGTTAGCTGTGTATATGAAGAATGGTATAAATAATCAGAGAATTTACTTATTCAGTAATTTAGAATGAAACAAAACAATTAATAACCTGGAGTAGAAGTTTCATTTGAATAGTCCCTAACTTCTTTATTCTCTTTTCTCTTGTCTTTTTGCTTTTGTGTGTATTAGTTTCACTACCTTTTTACTTTAATAAAAATGTTTGTGGGTATCATTGCTGTAAACCCTCACAAGACTACAACTTGTCCACTAGGGACACCTAAAGGTTTAAAGACTTGTTGCATATGCTAAATGCAATCGTGATCCCTACGAAAATGGCTTAGTTAAATTTTATTATGTTATTTTATTTTGCTCGAGGACTAGCAAAATGTTAGGTTTGGGGGTGTGATGAGTGGTAAATGTATCACTATTTCCCACTCATTTAACTTAATATTTTGTATAGTTTCTTGAGTTTTGTGAATATTTTGATGTGTTTTGTGTTATTTTGTAGATAAATAAAGTTTCAGGACATTCTGGAGGTGATTTGGAGCAAAACTGTGAAAATTGGCAAAAAGGGCAAAATGGTAATTTTGGGCGCGTCGCGACGCCCAATCCCTTGGCGACACGACGCCTAACATGCACTGAGAGCTGCTAACATGCGCCGGGTCAACGGGTCAGAATTGAGAAGTTTGACTTTGCTAACGTGCGCCGTGCCACGTGTCATCATCACAAGCGATCTGCTAACGTGCACTGCGTGCCACGTGTCAAAAATTCAACGAGCCGAAATTTTTCAACCGCCCTGCCACGTGTCAGATAAGATATGAAGCAACGAATCAGGAGTTGCCACATCATCGCGTCGCGAAGCGCAAAGCTTGCGCGGCGGGACGCGCGGGTCTTACTCGGGCCTATAAATTAGGTTCGAATTTTCAGTTTCAAATGTACCACTTCCTCTGAAATCTCTTATATAAATTGGGAGTTATCTTCTTAGTTTCTTTAAATATTCAGTTTTAATTACATTTTCTAGTAGTAACTTTCTTCTATAAATAATACTTTTCCTTCTTAAACTTATTTACTTTTACTATTCATCCATGAGGAGGTAACTTCTCCATGCTGAGGTAAAAATGTAATTCTTTTACTATTTCTATTTAGATTTATCTCCCTTAAAATATAATATATAAACTATTTAAAATCTGACTTAATGAGGATACCGCCATACTGGACGGTTGGTTATTCAATTTAATCTGGTTAAACTTGACTTAATGAGGATACCGCCATACTGGTCGGTTGGTTATTCAATTTAATCTAGTTAAACTTGACTTAATGAGGATACCACCATAATGGTCGGTTGGTTTAATTATTGTTCCGCCTTTATGGCTGGTTTATTTATTGTTCCGCCTTTATGGCTGGTTTATTGACAAATATTACCGCCTTAATGGCTGGTTGGACTTAATTTGACTTAATCAGGTTACCGCCTATATGGCTGGTTGGCAAAATTATCACAAGAATATATATTATATTATGGGAGATATCTAAATAATAAATAGTAGAAGTTAATTCATTTTACCTTAACATTTCTTTTTATTGTAATTTATTATTCTACAATTACTTTTCAGCAATTTCACTTTATGTCTTTTAAATTTTTATCAGCTTTAGCTATGTGTTGTAACTAAGTTAAATATCTAGGGTTGTGATAAAATCTAATATCACCGGTTTAAAAAGGATTAGATTATAGTTTTGGGTAATTAAAAGAGTTATTTGTTGAGTCATAATCTTAATGCTTTTTATTAATTGGCCACTAATAAAATTGACTAGATAAAACTTAAAATGAACTAGACATAGGGACTTTAAGTTTAAAGACCTTAGACTCAATAGCCCACGATCTTCCTTAAGGATAGATAAATCTTTAATAGATTTCCTTACAGGATAGGAATATACCTGTTGGGCGGGGGTAGTCATATTTGGAACTTAATCTTAATAAATTTAGGTAATTTGGTTGACATAGACATATGATTTAATTGGATTACACTAGGTATTTGTAATTGACCATCGTAAGAGGCTTTTACATAATTTAATGTTCCAGATTAATAAATCAAAAATTTACCCAACTATAATATAACCACTTCATCTTTAAATAATATTGGAAGAATTCACAACCCTAGATAGTTTTATAATTTGAAATTTTCATTAATCTACTTTCACGTAATTTAATTCACTTGTTTTAAATTTAGAATCATCGTCATTTTAAATCAATCAAACAACCTGTTAGATACTAGTAATCACTTGACCTCATAAAATTAATAGATTAGATACTAAGTCCTCATGGGATCGATACTTTTTATACTACTTGAACGATACGTACGCTTGCGTTATACGTGTGTGCTTACGCCGGTCAATAAGCATCTTTAAAAGGAGTGGGCCAGAACAAACCTGATTGTAGGACTTTGGCTGCAGTTTTATTCCCGCTGAAGTGTCTGCCATATGGTGATGAATGACAGTGCTGCAAAACATTGTTGACTTCCTCCTGTGGAACACACCGTCTCAATAATTTATCAGCATAACGTTTGAACAGGTACGTCTCATCCCAAACATAGTGATTGACTTATTTGAAGAACTTTTTTCGTTGCTGAGTTGTCCATTCCAACGGCCATTTTCCCGATGCAATGAAGTTGACATATTCAGCATACCAATGGAAATCATGTTGTTTTATGGCAAACAGCTGTTCATCTGGAAAAGTTTCTTTGATTGTCAGTTCTTTGCCAGTTGTTTCTCTATTCTCAAGCCTCGATAAATGATATGCCACTTGATAATCTGTAAATTTCCTGTCTCGAATCTCTACGTCAAATTCTTGCAGAAGAAGTATCCAATGGATCAATCTGGGTTTGACATCTTTCTTCGTGATCAAATATTTGATTGTTGAATGATCTATGTAGACTACTACTTTGAGACCCAGTAGATAGGAGCGGAATTTGTCAAAAGCGTATACAACTGCGAGCAACTCCTTTTCAGTGGTTGTGTAGTTGAGTTGAGCTTCATTAAAAGTTATGATGGAGTAGTAAATGGTGTGGAAAATCTTTACTTTGCGTTGTCCCAAAACTGCACCTACAGCAAAATCACTAGCATCGCACATCACCTCAAATGGAAGGGTTCAGTCTAGTGCTACAATGATGTGAGCAGAGACCAGCTTCTGTTTTAGGATTTAAAAAGCTTCATGGTATTCTTTGGTGAAGTTGAAAGGCACATCATTCTCCAGAAGATTGCAAAGAGGTTTTGCAATTTTGGAAAAGTCTTTGATAAATCTCCTGTAAAAACCTACATGTCCAAGAAAACTCTGAATCCCTGTAACAAATGTTGGTGGAGGTAGTTTTTCAATTATTTCAATCTTTACTTTGTCTACCTCTATTCCCTTTTGTGAGATTCGGTGTCCAGGAACAATGCATTCCTGCACCATGAAGTGACATTTCTCCCAGTTGAGTACCAGGTTGGTATCTTCACATCTTTGTAACACCTGTTCCAGATTTTGCAAGCAGTGGTCAAAAGAGTCTTCAAACACAGAGAAGTCATCCATAAACACCTACATACTCTGTTCCAGCATGTCTAAGAAGATAGCCATCATGCAACACTGAAATGTGGCAAGGCATTACATAATCCAAATGGCATCCTACAGAATATAAAAGTACCATACGGACATGTAAAAGTGGTTTTCTCCTGATCTTCTGAGGTGATAGCAATGTGATTGTATCCTGAATAACCATCCAGAAAGCAATAGAACTCATGTCCCGCCAGTCTGTCTAGCATCTGATCAATGAATGGCAGCGGAAAATGGACTTTCCTTGTTGATTTGTTCAGCTTCCGGTAGTCCATACAAACTCTCAATCCAGTCACAGTTCTTGTTGGAATCAGCTCGTTCTTTTCATTTGTGACTACGGTTATTCCTCATTTCTTTGGTACACACTGTATATGACTCACTCAAGTGCTGTCTGAGATGGGGTAGATGATACCAGAATCCAACCATTTGATGATTTCTTTCTTTACGACTTCCTTCATGATTGGATTGAGTCTTCGTTGATGCTCCACTGTGGGTTTGTACTCATCATTCATCAGAATCTTTTGTATGCAAAATGATGGACTAATGCCTCGAATGTCTGCTATAGTCCAGCCAATGGCTCTTTTGTGTTCTCGTAACACTCTCAGTAACTTTTCTTCCTGCTCCAATGTTAGTGAAGAATAAATAATAACAGGTAATTCAGAAGAGTTTCCAAGAAATGCATATCTGAGATGGCTCGGAAGTAACTTCAGCTCCAGGTGTGGTGGTTCTTCAATTGAGGGTTTGATTCGGTCTTTCTTTGGGAGTTCCAGACTTTCAACTGGTGGTGTTGATTTGAATCAGAATGGTTTGTCAAGGTAGTTGATACATTCCAGGATTTCAGCATCTAGCTCGCTGTCAGTCATGTTGGTGATACAAGCTTCAAGTGTATCCGTGGGATTTGGCTCAGTATCCTGAACGATACTATCAAGAACATCAACTCTGAAACATTATTCTTCCTTTTCATCGCTCGGGAATTTCATGGCTTTGAAAACATTTAAGATAACTTTTTGGTCTTGAACTTTCATGGTTAGTTCTCCTTTTTGTACATCAATAACAGTTCGTTCTGTCGCCAAGAATGGTCTTCCAAGGATGATAGGTACATCTTTGTCTTCTTCCATGTCAAGGATAATGAAGTCTGCTGGGAGAATGAGTTTGTCAACTTTGACCAATACATCTTCAATGACTCCTCTAAAAAATACGAGTGTTCGATCAGCAAGTTGCAAAGAGACTGAGGTATGCATTGTTTCTCCAATTTGTAATTTCCTGTAAATAGAAAAAGGCATTAAATTAACACTTGCACCTAAGTCACATAAAGCCTTACCGATATAATGTTCTCCGATAGTGCATGAAACAGTGAAACTGTCAGAATCTTTCAACTTCGGGGGAAGTTTCCTCTGAATGATGGCACTGCATTCTTCCGTTAATGCTACTGTCTCGTAGTCTCCCAATCTCCGCTTTCGTGAAAGATTATCTTTCATGAATTTAACATAGCTGGGCATTTCTTCCAATGCTTCTGCAAATGGGATGTTGATGTGCAGCTTTTTGAACACCTCCAGGAATCGAGCAAACTGCTTGTCCAGTTTGTTTTTTTGAAGACGCTGAGGAAAATGTGGAGGTGGAATGATCTGATCTTTTTCTTTTTCCTTTGCTTTTTTCTCCTCCATCTGTGGAACTGCATCTTTTGGAACTTCTTCAATTGTTGTCTTGATTCCAACATCTTTGTTGATTTCAGTACCGTTTTTCAAGGTGATGGCTTGACATTGCTTCTTCCTTCGATTCCTTAGATTTGGTTCTGTGTTGCGGGGAAGATTACTTGGTGGTTGTAGGAACTGCATTTTTGCATGTAAGACCCGATGATGAGTCTCATTTGGAGGCACTACCTTTTAAGTCGCGGGAGCCACGGGAAACAGACGTCGGAAAGGAAAAAGTCTTTTTTGTTGGATTCGCTGGAGTAGCTTCGAGTTCGCTTGTTGGACCTCTGTTTAAAACACACCCTTATCCCACTAAACACACACCAAGCCCAATCCAAAGATAATTAAAACATTTAAAATACATGTCACAAATTAAACTAATTTAAATTAAAGCTAATTGAAATTAATTTAAACCAATTAGATTAAATTGAATTAAAGCTAATTATATTAAATTAAAATACAATTAAATCAAATTAAAAGCTAATTAAATTAAACCAATTAAAATAAATCTAAATTAAATTAAACTAATATTTAATTAAAATCTAATACCAAAATTAAATTAAACTAAATTAAACTAAGATAAAATTTAAATTAAAACAAAACAAATTAAATTGAAATTAAATTTAATTTAGATCTAATTCCAAAATTAAAATAAATCACTTCCTAATTTAATAAATCACTCACCAATTTAAAATATTTACTCACCTAATTAACAAATTAAATGCCTAATTAAAGTAAATCAAATATATAACCTTCCTAAACAAACAAATCATGTCCCCAATTAATTGATTTTCTTTCCTTTTTAATCCATGCAAACCCCTAACCCTAATCATGCAACTATATAAACAACAACAAAATCCAACCCTATTCCTCTCCCAACTACAAGACACTCACGGCTAAAAACAAAATGGAACAGAAACCCTAGACACTCTTCACAAGCCTCTGCCCATTCGCAAAGTCACCACTCATAAGCCTGCTCCTTCATTACACGTTGATCACTCCATTACACGTTGTAGCCATTAGCACACACTCACCACGATAATTGCCTTCAACACAACACGTCTTTCACAAAGCCCTCATTCACACCATGATCACACACTGCCCTTAGCCAAGAAACGCACAACACCTTCACACCTTGCCCCCTTTGCTCACAAAATCATTCAGGCTCAACGCCAATCAGCCCCCTGCCTCACGTTGCAACCAACACGTAGCAGCAGCCCTTCTACCTCACGCTACCTGCCCTTCACGCCAACAGCCACGAACCAGTCTGCCAACAAACACCACACTGACCAGCTTCACCCACACAACAACCTTCACAGCCGCATAATATCCCCTGGCCTTCTTCACGCATACAGCCCATCAAAACATGTCCAAACCTTCCGCAAACAGCCCCATTTAATGCCCAGGATTGCCGCAAATCTAACCCTGAAGACAGTCCAGAACACACCCTAAATCAACCCCAAAACAGTGACAAAAACTGCCCTTAAACTCTTCTAAAACAGCAGCCTCCGAACCTTCAAAAAAAACACCCAAAACAGTAGCCTTAACACACCTGAAACAGTGACCAGAAAATACAAACAAAACAGCAGCAAAACGGAGTGAAAACAGCGACCAAAACACCAAAACAGCGAGCTAAGATGTTAATCCAGTGAACCGGAAGAGTTGCGGAGTGATAGCCCTTCTGACGGCCGTGAAACGTGAGTCCGAAAGTCGACATAATAGGTTAGACCTGAGGGTACTTTTTCTATTTATTTTCATCTATCTTTTAATTGTTTTATTTACTTTCATCGCATGAGAGTCGTCTATTGATGCATGATTGTGGCCCTTGAATAAATGAAAAATATATGTATTGTGGAATAATGCATGATTGTGGCCCTTGGATAAAATAAAAAGTACGTCACCTCTCGTGGTATATAGGATGGAAACCCGGACATAAATTTCATAGCCGATTCCGAATGGACGGTAGTATGATCTGTACTCGGGATACAACTCCACGTACCACTTGAGTAAACGACACATATTTTGTTTTATGTTGTTTTGATTTGTTTATTATTCATTACTTGATTTCCGTATATTATTTGTTTATGTAATGATGAGATAAAGCGCATGAGCTTAGTAAGTTCGATTAAAGGTCCTCTATTTTGAGAGGTTAAAATCATTTACCACGATGCTTTGCCGTGCCAGATAATGTATATTCGATTGGATGTGAGATATGTTCAATCGGATATACGAAGTCCGATATCGTTGTCTTTACTTTTTATATATGTATTATGTTATTAGCGTATGGGCTTAGTAAGTGCGATTAAAGGTCCTCTATTTTGAGAGGTTAAAATCATTTACCACGATGCTTTGCCACGCCGGATAATGTGTATTCGATTGGATGTTAGATATGTTCAATCGGATACACGAAGTCCGATATCGTTATTTTCACTTTGTACATGCATTGTGTTATTTGCGCATGGGCTTGATTATAAGTTGGATTAAAAGTCCTCTATGTCAAGGGGTTAAAAGCCTTTACTATGATGTCTTGTCGCGCTTCTCACTATGCCACTTATCCTTTTGCGCATCATTGCTTCATTTATGCACGCATTACGAAGTTCTATATAGTTATCTTTATCTTTGTACGCATTGTAATGAAAAGCGCATGGGCTTATGGTGTTGGACTAAAAAGTTATCCATTTAGGGGAAGAAAAGCCTAAAAGGCTACCTTTACCATGATATTTGCCGCGTCTTTCATCTATTAATTGCATCATCTATCATTGTCTTGGCTCGATCTTTTATCATTAGTGTACCCATGTCATGATAGCATTTGGGCATTATTTCTCGTGGTATATAGGATGGAAACCGGGACATAAATTTCATAACTGATTCCGAATGGACGGTAGTATGATCTGTACTCGGGATACAATTCCACGTACCACTTGGAAAAAGGCCCACGCATGTGTTCGTGTCAATTCTAGATATCTTTTCTGCATCACATCACGACATGTCTATTTTAGCGTATAGTTGTCCTTTTTTACCTTATGCATTTGTATTACCTCTTTAGTTATCTATTTCCATTATGCGCTTAATTGTCTTTCCTTAATATGCATACTTGTAAGAATGTTATTTGTTTGCGCTTCTGTGTCTACCAATGTGAAATCGTATGCATTTCATATGTCAATTTATCTTTATGCATGAATTCAGATATAGATTATATGCAAATAAGTTGTATGCAAATATGAAAATGTGTTACATGTAAACTTAGATATGAGCTTTTTACCTATGCATGCAAACATAGGAGTAAATTATCCTTGGAAATATGTTGCTTAGGCTTGGTTAGATTATTGCACAAATCATTTTATTACAAGTGGCATAAGTAAGGGACCATTCCCTTGCGAAGAGTGAGTGCGACCTTAAATTTTTATCCCGATTCACACCGGGTGGCGACTCCATTATTCTCCGGTTTAGTCCCCTGCGGGCTACTCCGTACTCCCAATCGGGCCACGAGCCCGGAACAGCATGTGTCGACCAGCCTGTGTGCCCACAGCGGTCTGTAACTCTGAGCATTAGCCAGTTGTCCAATCTGATTCTCCAGTGTTTTGATAGAAGCTGATTGGCTCTGAAAGATAGCATCATATTTTTTTAATTGAGCCAGCACTTCTGTTATTCCTGGTTCACTTGCCTGCTCATGGCATTTGTTCTGTTGCTGTTGGAATCCAGGTGGTGGATAGTTCTTTGGCCCTGAATTTTTGCTCCATGAGAAATTGGGATGATTCCTCCACCCTGGGTTGTAGGTGTTGGAATATGGATTGTTCCTCTGTCTGTTGAAATTGTTGACATAGTTCACCGTCTCTTCAAGTTGATTTGGTTCTGGAACTCCTCCATATGGTGAACTTGTGGATCCAATGTTATTTTGTGTGCTGAGAGTCTCCATGAATTTACATATATGATCCAGCTTGGCACTGACTGCTGTATTGGCTCCAACTTCATAAATTCTTGTAATTCTTTGAATCATGCTCCTTTCTGTTGGCCACAAGGAATTGTTGTTGGCCATTTCTTCAATTAGGTCCCAGGCTTGATCTTCTCCTTTTGCCATCAAAGCTCCTCCAGCAGCAGTATCAATGGTGGTTCTCATCAGTCCAGAAAGTCCATTATAAAATGTTTGGACTTGAAGCCATTTTGGAATCTCATGGTGAGGACATTTCCGGAGCAAATCTTTGTACATTTCCTAAGCTTCTTAGAGTGTTTCTGAGTCAAGTTGTATAAAGGATGTGATGTCATTCCTCAGATTTCCAGTTTTGGCTGGTGCAAAGTACTTTGAAAGGAATTTGGTGGCTAAAGTGTTCCAAGTTGTGATGGAACCTGCTGGTAGTGAATGTAGCCAAGCTTTAGCTCTGTCTTTCAAGGAGTATGGAAAAACACGCAGTCTCATTGCTTCTTCAGCTTCTCGGTTGTAATTGAAAGTGCCGCAAACTTTCAGGAAGTTGCTGATGTGGGTATTAGGATCTTCAGTTGCTTTTCCCCCAAACTGCACTGATTGCTGAATCATCTGAATGCATGTTTTGATGTCACATGTATTTGCTGGTAAGGGAGGAAGTACAATATAAGAAATGAAGCCGTCAACCACCGGAATAGTTCTGTCTCGAATGGGTATTGGTGGTGCAACCTCCAAAGGTTCAGGTTCCATGTTAATGATTGCTTCTTGGCATTCTCTCATTTCCCTTCTTAACTGTCTGATGGTTCTTTCAATTTCTGGGTCAAGCGGTCGGATTTCAAAATGTTTTAATATCTTGTCATTTTAGTTTTTAGTTTTAAATTCAGATTATTTCAAATTGTTTCTAAATAAACTTAGGTTTACTAAATATAGTATTTAGTGAGAGTTTGATTACAATCCATGTGGGTTCGATACTCATACTTATCTTTTACTAAAACTTGACATCGTATACTTGCGGTACGAAAATCTCACAATATGAGTCATGTATCCAAGGAAAGATGGCAAATGCCCTATTTCTTGGTGTTGGACACCGTGCTAGAGATTTATTGGAACTAATACATAACGATGTGTGTGGTCTATTAAATCATGTCGCTCATGATGGTTCAACACATTTCGTGACTTTCAAGGATGATAGTCAAGATATGGTTATGTCTATTTTATGAGATATAAATCAGAAATATTTGACAAGTTTAAAATATTCTGAAACGAAGTAGAAAATAAACCAGCAAATTCATTAAGTTCCTTCGATCAGATCGAGGCGGTGAATACATGAGTGAAGAATTCAGAAATTATTTAAGGGAGAATGAAATTCTTACCCAATATAGCCCACTAGGAACACCTCAACACAATGGTGTGTTTGAGCTTAGAAATCGTACTTTATTGGATATGGTGCAATCCATGATGAGCTATATAGATATTCCTTATTACATTTGGGGTTACACTTTACTTACTGCTGTCCACATACTTAATAGGGTTCCATCGAAAACTGTTTCTACGACTCCCTATCAAATATGGTCGGTAGAAATCAATGTCTTAGGTATTTAAATATTTGGGGTTGTCCTGCATACATTAGAGTTGCGCAGCCGGATAAACTAGCACCCATGGGGTATAAATGTAGGTTCGTTGGATATCCTGATAATTCCATGGGATATCAATTCTACGATTCTGAGCAATGAAATGTATTTGTTGTTCTTTTTGCACTTTCCTTGAAAAGAAATTTTTGAGAGAAAGTGAGGAAAAGATTGAACTTGATGAGTTTGATCCAAAGAGTAAGAAACTTGAGATAGAACCAGAGGTCCAACTAGGTGAATGATCTACAACACAGGTTCTACGTAAGTCGAATAAAATATCAAGGTCTCCTGAGAGATTATTTTTAACATCTGATGTGAGCCTTGATGTTTTCTTCTTAGAGGAAACAGATCCGACTACGTTTAAAGAAGCGATATTGGATATCGATCCGGGAAAACGACAGGAAGCCATGAAATCCGAGATGGATTTTATGCATGACAATCAAGTCTGGGACTTAGTTGAACTCCATGAAAGAAGTTAAACATATTGGTTGTAAAAGGGTTTACAAAAGAAAGTGAGGGCCCGCTGGAAAAGTGGAAACCTTTAAGGCCCGACTGGTAGCGAAAGGTTACACTCAACGTCCTGGGATCGACTATGAGGAAACTTTTTTACTAGTAGCCATGTTAAAATCCATTAGGATTTTTTTAGTCATTACTGCATATCATGATTATGAGATATGGCAGATGGATGTGAAAATCACTTTTCTAAATTGATTCATTGAGGAGGATATCTATATGGATAAGATGTTAGAAAGGTATGATTTTACAAACTGTAAGGCAGCAAATGTACCTTTCCGATATGACATCATCTTTCGAAGAAAATAACACCTCAGTCTGATGAAGAGAGAGTTATGATGTCTAAATTTCCATATGCTTCTTGTATTGGAAGCATAATGAATGATATGCTATGTACAAGACCTGACATTAGTTTCGACGTCAGTGTGACTAGCCGATATCAATCAGATCCGGTATGATTATTGACAGCCGGAAAAACATATCCTAAATATCTTAAAGGTAAAGAGATAAGTTTTCTGATATATAGAGAAGATGAGCTACAAGTTAAGGGTTATACAGACGCCGACTTTTGTATGGACCAAACTTGGGCCAAGGGTAAAACCTTCTTTTACCTTAAAGCCCAAAAAAACACACTATACGTGCCAGATTTGGGCCAGGGGTAAAATTGTCTTTCCATTTGAAACCAATGTCAGATAAGGCCCACAGACAGAGATGCTAAATACCGGAAAGCCCAAGGTAAAGCCCAACAAAACCCTTATTCCACTTGCAGAAAAATGATTCATACATAAAGCCAAATCTATACCAAACATTTCCCACTTACCCTAATCATAATCGAACTGCTCCACTTTGTTCACTAAATAAAGATATCTTAGCACATTGTGGGACTTATGCCAGCTGCAAAAGTCACTCACCTTCAACTATAAATTGCAACAAAATACGAGAAACAGGGCAGTTCTTTCTGACAAGCTTCTCTTCTCTGACATAAGCTCTCAGAGCTTCACATTTCCTAAACACTTTCTTCCGCCCTCACGGCCACCCAAAGAAGGTCAAGGTAATAGCAAACCTTGCTTTCATAGTTAACATATTTACTGTTCATTTCATACTACTGACTTGGGCGTCGGAGTGTCCCCGGTACCTACCACACCGGTAGGCAGTCTACTCCCATTCATTCTTCTTTGTTTTGCAGGATCGTTAGTGCCCCTATTTCCAAATTCTGATTGTGGACCTCGGCCGAATTCCAGCATCCACAATTTGGCGCCCACCGTGGGGCCCTAGCGATAATTTGCAGACAAAGATTTTGTATTCTACAAACACTCACAGCTTAGTCATTCATGGCTTCAAGCAATGAACAGACAACCGATCCAATGGCATCACAACTGGCCACGCTACAGGAGAGATTAAAAGCTTTGGAAGAGGAAAATTTAACCATTCGTAATTCCAACATGAACCTTCAGAAACAGTTGGAGTTAATTTCATCCCCATCCCGGCATCATGATATCTCAGATCAGCCCAATAACCGTATCACACCAGTTAATCTCTTGGGAGCATTTAACGAAACAACAGATAACATTCCATCAAATGATGAGGACCAGAGGGACCTAGCAAATTCTCCCATCAACCAAGCTCAACAAGTTGCCATCGCTATGAGAAGGGAAATGAAGGAATTTAAAGAAGCAATCATGTCCAGCCTACCAGGAGTGAAACTACCAATAAAGAAGAGCAGAGCTGGAACCATTTCTGACACCCCCTTCATGGAAATTACATCCGTTGAGTTGCCGCGGAAGTTCAGTCCACCCGACATGAAACTATATGATGGATCCACAGACCCAGACGACCATGTCATCCATTACAAGTACAAAATGATGTGTCAACTGGCTTAGCTCCTCTTCAATGGGAAGCAGGTATGTGCAGAGGATTTGGAGAAACTTTGGGAGGCCCTGCCCTTACGTGGTTCATCAATCTACCATACAGATCCATCAAGTCCTATCAACAGTTAGCAGACAAGTTTGTGGAGCATTTCGCCAGCTCTTGCAAACTTGAAAAAACTACTGACGACCTTAGTACCATTCAGCAACGGAGGGGTGAATCCTTGCGAAGCTACGTGGCCCGTTTCAACAAGGAGAGGATAACAATTCCAGATCTACATCAGCCGACAGCTGTGGAAGCTTTCAGAAACGGGTTACTTTGTGATAGCGGACTCTACAAAAAGTTAACTAAATTTCGATGCTACACGATGGACCAGGCCATGGCACGAGCTCAAGTCGAAATCAGATGGGAAGAACAAGAGGAATAAAAGGAAAGATAATTCCTCCAATGTGCAAAATGAGAGAACACCTCATACTTCCAAACGACATAAAGAATTCGCAAGAATGACACCTAGGCATCATTCAGAGAAAAGGAGTCACCCAAGGAAAGAACATCAGCCCCTCCGAAGGGACTTTGATCGAAGACCCCTACCATACAAAACAGAGGAAAGAGTTCAAGTAGAAAAGCCAAGACTCCCAGATTACAATTTTTCTATTTCTCCAGGAGAATTAGTTTTGGTACTAAAAAAGATGGGAAATGAAGTAAGATGGCCTCCACGCAACAGAGAAAGCTTCAAAAAGAAAGACACAAGTAAATGGTGTGAATTCCATCGAGACTACGGCCATACGACGGCTGAATGTGTGGCATTAAGATTAGAAGTCCTCGAGCTGCTGAACAAGGGATTTCTAAGAGATTTACTTACAGAGAAAGGGAAAGCTACCTTCGCTCAGAGAAGTGAGAGGGATGGACATGAAGAAGCACCAATTCCACCTCCACCAATCGACAATACAGTGAATTTCATTTCAGGAGGATCGGAGATCAGTGGAGTTTCGTATTCAGCGGCCAAGCGACATGCCAGGGCTATCATGTCAAACATTCATCATTCCACAGTCTCTATGGAGAAAAAGTTTACAAACCTGATGATGGAGTTTCCAGACGACAGCAATTCCGGAAGTATGAACCCTCATCATGATGCTTTAGTGATCTCCCTACAGGTGGCGAATTTTATGGTCAAACGGATTCTGGTAGATACTGGATCTTCAGCCAACATCATCTTTGCAACTGCCTTAGCGGATATGGGAGCTGAACTGGGGAAAGTTAACAAACGAACAACGGTGTTAATCGGATTCAGTGGTGAACAAAATTTACTTTGGGAGAAGTAAGTCTTCCAGTCTACGCAGGAGGAATCAACCAAATGACTACTTTCCTAGTCTTGGATTGTCCTTCTGCCTACAACCTTATCATCGGTAGGCCATGGATTCATGAAATGAGGGCTGTGTCATCCACTTATCATCAAACATTAAAGTTTCCAACGAAGTGGGGGGTCCAGGAAATAAGGGGTGATAGGATTGCCTCGAGAGGATGCTACCAGACGACAATGAAAGCTAAGATCCATTCAGCATAGCAATTACAGAGCGGGCCTCATCCTTTGGAGCCTACACTCCCAAGTATTGAAGAACTGGACGAGGTCCAAATTCATCCAGAACATGCAGATCACAAAACTCAAATAGGAGCAAATCTGGATCCCAAGCTTCGAGCAGACTTGAGTGATTTTTTGCAAAAACAACACGACCGATTCGCATGGTCGCATGAAGACATGACAGGAATTGACCCTGGGTTGATCACCCATCAACTCCACATAGATCCAGACTACCCTCCTGTCCGGCAAAAAAGAAGAAAGTTCGCCCCAGAAAGAAATCAGATCATTGATGAAGAGGTCCAGAAATTGTTACAAAATGGTGCCATTAAAGAAGTACAGTTCCCAGACTGGTTAGCCAATGTGGTGGTAGTACGAAAGAAAAATGGAAAATGGAGAGTTTGCATTGACTTCACAGACCTGAACAAAGCATGCCCGAAGGATTCTTTCCCACTGCCACATATCGATCAAATGGTTGATGCTACAAGCGGGCATGAATTGTTGAGTTTCATGGATGCATATTCGGGGTACAACCAAATCCTTATGCATTCAGACGACCAAGAGAAGACAGCCTTTGTGACCAATAAAGGCATATACTGTTACAAAGTGATGCCCTTCGGCCTCAAAAATGCGGGAGCTACGTATCAAAGAATGGTCAACAAGATGTTCTCTCAACAGATTGGGAAAACAATGGAAGTTTATGTAGACGACATGCTGGTGAAATCTTCAAGATCTGATCAGCATCTACAGCACTTGGGAGAAGCATTCAACATAATGAATAAGTATGGGATGAAGTTGAATCCAACAAAATGTGCATTTGGAGTAGCCTCTGGGAAGTTCTTGGGATATGTTGTCACGCGACGAGGCATTGAAGCAAATCCTGATCAAATCAAATCCATTCTTGAAATTCCCTCTCCTACCTGCCCAAAAGATGTTATGCGGCTAGCAGGAAGAATTGCAGCTTTAAACAGATTCATCTCCAAGTCCACAGACAAGAGTTTTATGTTCTTCTCAGCCATAAAGAAAGCAAAAAACTTTGAATGGACTCCAGCCTGTGAAGAAGCTCTCAAAGAACTCAAGCGATACTTAACGTCGCCACCATTGTTGTCAAAACCACTCGACAATGAAAGGCTTTTCCTGTACTTAGGAGTCTCAGATCAAGCTGTGAGCGCTGTTTTGATCAGAGAAGACAACAACACCCAACTTCCAGTCTATTACGTGAGCAAGGCATTGCTTGATGCGGAATCACGTTACTCACATTTGGAAAAACTAGTATTGGCCTTGGTAATGTCAGCAAGGAAGCTACGACCATACTTCCAAGGACACCCGATTACAGTTTATTCAGAGTATCCCCTAAGGAGCATTCTTCATAAGCCGGAGTTGTCTGGAAGATTAACGAAATGGGCGGTCGAATTGGGAGAACACGACATCACTTACCAGCCCAGGACAGCAATCAAATCTCAAGCGTTGGCCGATTTTGTTGCTGACTTCAGTCTCAATCAGAAGGTTTCAATAGATGTAGAAGTCAGTTCAATCCAGACCACATCACTTTGGAAGCTTGCAGTCGACGGTTCCAGCAATAAGAAAGGATGCGGTCTTGGGGTGGTGATCACTACCCCTGATGGTGATATACTACGTCAAGCAATCAAATGTGGATTCAGGGTTACAAACAATGAGGCAGAGTATGAGGCATTGATAGCAGGAATCAGTTTGGCTAAAGAACTTGGAGCAAGCAGAATAGAAGTGGTATCAGATTCTCAACTGATAGTCAACCAACTCCAAGGATCATATCAAGCACGTGATCCTCAAATGTCATCCTACTTAATGAAAGTGAAAGAAATCCAGTCGACATTTGAAGAATTTACAATAACCCAAGTTCCAAGAAGCGAGAATACTCAAGCAGACGCATTGGCTACCCTTGGATCGACGATGCATGGGGATAAACCACAATCCATTCCGGTAGTGTATTTGAATTGGCCAGCAATTTGGAAAGAGAGCAAGGAGATCACCACCATCACATCAAACGACTCATGGATGACGCCACTCATGAAATATTTGCAAGAAGGACTACTTCCAGAAGACAAAACTGAAGCAAGAAAGGTTCAGAGACAGGCAGCAAGATTTACCATATTCAACGGACAGTTGTTGAAAAGGTCATTCTCTGGACCCTACTTAAAATGTCTTACCCATGATCAAGCACAGCATGTATTGTCAGAATTGCATGAAGGAGAATGTGGAAATCATTCTGGAGGACGTAGCCTCGCTTTACGCGCCCATTCGACTGGGTATTATTGGCCAACTATGAGAATTGATTCAGCTAATTATACGAAGAAATGCGAGAAATGTCAAAGGTTCGCCCCGATTTCACATCTCCCTCCTGAGAAATTAAATCCCACTCTCTCCCCGTGGCCTTTGCATGAATGGGGAATGGATATTGTAGGGAAGCTACCAACCGCCCCTGGACAACGAGTCTACATGCTGGCGTTAACGGATTATTTTTCAAAGTGGATTGAGGCAGACTCTTTCGCCAAGATACGAGATAGAGAAGTTCAATCATTTGTCTGGAAGAACATCATATGTCGATTCGGCGTTCCCAAAGAGATTGTGACTGATAATGGTTCACAATTTATCAGCAATCACTTCCAAGACTTCTGCAAAAATTGGAGGATCAAATTAAGTTTTTCAACCCCTCGATTCCCACAAGCAAATGGTCAAGCCGAGTCTTCCAACAAGACAATTTTAAATACTCTAAAGAAAAGATTAGAAAAAGCAAAAGGAGCCTGGGCGGATGAACTACCAGGAGTCTTATGGTCCTATAGGACGACTATCCGTTCCTCCACAGGAGAAACCCCGTTCTCTCTTGCATTTGGGACAGAAGCTGTGATACCAACTGAAGAAACCATCCCATCTCCCCGTTACCAATGGCTCAACGATGATACGAATCAACAACTTATGAATTTTAACCTGGAAACAATTGAAGAATTGAGGGATCGTGCATCCATTCGACTAGCGGCGCATCGACAAAGAATGACTAGATATTTCAACAAAAATGTCAGAAGCAGAACATTCAAGGAAGGGGATTGGGTACTACGAAGAGTTTTTCAAAATACAAAAGAAGTTGGAGATGGAAAGTTGGGGCCAAATTGGGAAGGGCCATACATCATCACAAGAGTTGTTGGACATGGAGCCTACAAATTACGAACAACTGAGGGGAGACAAATTCACAATAGTTGGAATGCAATTCACCTTAAGCAATTTTACCGGTAATTTATGCGTGCATTTATTTATATTTGAGGGTTCAAAGTGATTTTCTACTTTATGTATTGCGATTCGACTTAATAACAAGTCTCATTTGAAATATTATCCCAAAATATCATTTAGTCATTAAATTGTTCTACAAGCGATAACTTAAAATTAAAATTACAAAGAGATTCAAATTTCCGGAGCAGCTTCATCCGGAATACGTTCAGCAACAACTTCAGGTGCAGGAATTTCTTGAACTTGACCAGTCGGCTCAATTTCCATTCGACTAAGTTCTTCATTCTTCTCTTGAACTCCAGCCGCTTCCTTGCCGTCAATTATTTCTTTCTCAGCCACTTTAGAGTCGACCTCTTCACCTTTCTCTTCCTCATCACCCTCGTTGGAAGAAGAAATTCCTGCCAGTAATCGATCATACTCTTGAATCCATTTCTCTGGTTCCCAAGCTGCTGTTATTCCCTTCAAGGAAATCCTTCATCAGATTACTTCGTTCTTTCATCATTGATTCGAGAGCAATCCCTTCAAGATTCTCAAGTAACTCATCATTTTCCTTCTTTACATTTTCAAATGCATCCTTATAACCTTCTATTGTAACCTCAGAAGTTTCCTTTTCCATCTGAAGAGTAGCTTTCACTCCTTCAACTCCTTTTCCAATTCTTCTGCTTTTTCCAAGCGACTTCATTTGGACCATTTCCTTTTTCATTGCTGCGAATGACTTTTCCATTTCTCTCTGCTTCCTGAGATTCGATTCGACATACCGTTGCATGTGTAAGCTACACTCCATTGCCTGAAAAAAGCACTTGATTAGAATCCATTCTACAAATTATAATGAAATATTTTTTATTTACTTCCTTACTTGGTAATTTAAAGCCGCAGCCTTCTTCATTGACTCGACGGGGCCAATTTTGGAAAGCCTTTGTTCATCCTCTTCCAGTAGAAGCTTCTTGATAAAAGGGTCAAGGCTTGATGGGTCAGAAATTGCAGTCGACCCTGATGGAATCCTGACAATTATATTGTCAATATCTTCAATTTCATCCGCTTTCCTTTTCCCCCTTTGACAATGATTTCAGTCGACTTCCCTTTAGTCTTTGGAGTTCCAGTCGACATAACCAGTTGTGGTTCTGGAACCTCCACTTCTGGCTCCTTTATCTTAAGCTTCCTAGCCTTCTTTCGGCCTTTCAATTCATCAATTGATGCTACTTTTATTTGCCTCGACATCATGTCCTCTGCGCATAAAATTTCTTTTGGAGTTAAAGTCTTTATAAACAACACCTTTCCGTACAAAGCTCGAATCGACCAAGTACAGTAGATGACTTCCAATACGTGTTTACAAAGTGCCAAAGGGGTAGATATACCTTCTGATTCGAAGATTTCTTTCCACACTAATGTTGCCCTTAATCTCTTCTCTACCAAGACTATTCTCCAATCTCTTTGTTCAACGGGAAGGTCAAGAAGAGCTTTAGTGTTGGATAAAATCTGAGGTGTTTTGTCGAATAAACTGTTTCGAAATGGACCTGCAAAACAAACAATTCACACATTAGCGTCAAACGACAACAACATTGATAACTTATCAATAAATAGAAGGAACTGATACTCACTAAATACACTCCAATATTCTGAAACACGACCCATTCCAGTCGACCCAAAGATACCCTCATTCCTCACAAAGAAATAATCCGACTGCCAATTACCCCTATCGTTCGTTGGAAGCCCCATAACTATTTGTTCCCTCTTACGACGAAGATACAAAGTATATCTCCCTTTTTCAGTTAAGTGCTCCTTGAGGTAGTATGAGTATACAACGTCCTTCACCTCAAAAAATAACCCTTGTTCAAATGCTAAGCATTCAATCGACAATAAAATCCTCCAAGCATTCGGCATTAGTTGTGAAGGAGCGATCCCATAATGATCCAAAACTTCCCAAGCTAACCTCGGTATGGGGAATCTAAGCCCATTAGAAAACGGTACTACATAAAACCCAATCCACCCAGGAATTTTATAGTCGATTCTTTCAGTCGGCAAGGGTACTCTCAACTCCATTGATCTAGGAAATCTGTACTTACACCTGATTTCCATCAGCATACCAGCCGTCATTCGACTAGCTGGGTTCTTGGTTAGCAAGTTGGTTGGCTCACTTGTGCTCACCGCTCCACTAAACTCCTCAACTGCTGCCAATGATCTAATAGGAATTGCATGCACGGGAATTTCACGCGACAAAATGGTAACAGGTCCCTCCTCGGATAATTCTTGACGCGACCAGTCCCTTAATGATTTTTCTTCTGTTGATTCACTCGATGATACTCCTACGAATTTATCTATCTGTTCGCCTAAACTTTCTAAAGATTCTCCACTCGACATTTTCTACTCGACGAGTCTACAAACAAATAATTTCTAAGATTTGGGTTTCTTAAAGATCAAATCCTACTCGCCTCTCCAAACACAAATCCACCAAATAACGTATGATTCAAAAGATCAAACAACCTAATTTAGCTAAGAACAGTTTGAAGCTACTCTATGAATATTCAAAGGAAAAGAAGAACGCGAAGAGAGTTTTGAAGAGTACCTTGGAGCCTTGAAGTTTTCTCTCCCAAATCGTTGATCTTGTGAATGAAACAAATGAACCCATCAAGCCACTCTTATACTACTTCTTTTGGCGGTTCATTTCCCGCCAAAAGACTCCTCGTTATTCGCATTAGGTTTTACTTCGTTAAACGACACGTGGAAGTCTAGGAAATATAAATTTTTCGTCGAAAACAATGATGAATTCTGGATTATCACAACTTGACACCACTTGCTCTCAGCAGCAAAATTCTCTTCACAACTACCTTCACCATTTGACACGACATCATTAGATATTAATGTGGCTTTCATTCAAGAAAAATTAATTGGGCAAACCCCGGTGCATGCCTTATAATCACTCGACACATGATAAAAATATTGAATAGATTGTGCATTAGACACATTTCAAGTGGAACTCCTGAACCTACATTTGGTTCAGTCGACTAAGGGACATTCCCCATGACTCTTGAGGAGTCAAATGGAACTCCTGAACCTACATTTGGTTCAGTCGACTAAGGGACATTCCCCATGACTCTTGAGGAGTCAAATGGAACTCCTGAACCTACATTTGGTTCAGTCGACAGTCGAAGGGACATTCCCCATGACTCTTGTCGAGTCAAATGGAACTCCTGAACCTATTTGGTTCAGTCGACTAAGGGACATTCCCCATGACTCTTGTCGAGTCAAATGGACTCCTGAACCTACATTTGGTTCAGTCGACTAAGGGACATTCCCCATGACTCTTGAGGAGTCAAATTGAACTCCTGAACCTACATTTGGTTCAGTCGACTAAGGACATTCCCCATGACTCTTGTCGAGTCAAGTGAACTCCTGAACCTACATTTGGTTCAGTCGACTAAGGGACATTCCCCATGACTCTTGTCGAGTCAATGGAACTCCTGAACCTACATTTGGTTCAGTCGACTAAGGGACATTCCCCATGACTCTTGTCGAGTCAAGTGAACTCCTGAACCTACATTTGGTTCAGGGGACATCCCCATGACTCTTGTGGAGTCAAGTGTAACTCCTGAACCTACATTTGGTTCAGTCGACTAAGGGACATTCCCCATGACTCTTGAGGAGTCAAATGGAACTCCTGAACCTACATTTGGTTCAGTCGACTAAGGGACATTCCCCATGACTCTTGGAGTCAAATGGAACTCCTGAACCTACATTTGGTTCAGTCGACTAAGGGACATTCCCATGACTCTTGTCGAGTCAAATGGAACTCCTGAACCTACATTTGGTTCAGTCGACTAAGGGACATTCCCCATGACTCTTGAGGAGTCAAATGGAACTCCTGAACCTACATTTGGTTCAGTCGACTAAGGGACATTCCCCATGACTCTTGTCGAGTCAAATGGAACTCCTGAACCTACATTTGGTTCAGTCGACTAAGGGACATTCCCCATGACTCTTGAGGAGTCAAATGGAACTCCTGAACCTACATTTGGTTCAGTCGACTAAGGGACATTCCCCATGACTCTTGTCGAGTCAAATGGAACTCCTGAACCTACATTTGGTTCAGTCGACTAAGGGACATTCCCCATGACTCTTGTCGAGTCAAATGGAACTCCTGAACCTACATTTGGTTCAGTCGACTAAGGGACATTCCCCATGACTCTTGAGGAGTCAAATGGAACTCCTGAACCTACATTTGGTTCAGTCGACTAAGGGACATTCCCCATGACTCTTGAGGAGTCAAATGGAACTCCTGAACCTACATTTGGTTCAGTCGACTAAGGGACATTCCCCATGACTCTTGAGGAGTCAAATGGAACTCCTGAACCTACATTTGGTTCAGTCGACTAAGGGACATTCCCCATGACTCTTGAGGAGTCAAATGGAACTCCTGAACCTACATTTGGTTCAGTCGACTAAGGGACATTCCCCATGACTCTTGAGGAGTCAAATGGAACTCCTGAACCTACATTTGGTTCAGTCGACTAAGGGACATTCCCCATGACTCTTGAGGAGTCAAATGGAACTCCTGAACCTACATTTGGTTCAGTCGACTAAGGGACATTCCCCATGACTCTTGTCGAGTCAAATGGAACTCCTGAACCTACATTTGGTTCAGTCGACTAAGGGACATTCCATGACTCTTGAGAGTCAAATGGAACTCCTGAACCTACATTTGGTTCAGTCGACTAAGGGACATTCCCCATGACTCTTGAGGAGTCAAATGAACTCCTGAACCTACATTTGGTTCAGTCGACTAAGGGACATTCCCCATGACTCTTGAGGAGTCAAATGGAACTCCTGAACCTACATTTGGTTCAGTCGACTAAGGGACATCCCCATGACTCTTGAGGAGTCAAATGGAACTCCTGAACCTACATTTGGTTCAGTAGACTAAGGGACATTCCCCATGACTCTTGTTGAGTCAAATGGAACTCCTGAACCTACATTTGGTTCAGTCGACTAAGGGACATTCCCCATGACTCTTGAGGAGTCAAATGGAACTCCTGAACCTACATTTGGTTCAGTCGACTAAGGGACATTCCCCATGACTCTTGTCGAGTCAAATTGAACTCCTGAACCTACATTTGGTTCAGTCGACTAAGGGACATTCCCCATGACTCTTGAGGAGTCAAATGGAACTCCTGAACCTACATTTGGTTCAGTCGACTAAGGGACATTCCCCATGACTCTTTCGAGTCAATGAAGTCCTGAACCTACATTTGGTTCAGTCTACTAAGGGACATTCCCCATGAATCTTGAGGAGTCAAATGGAACTCATGAACCTACATTTGGTTCAGTCGACTAAGAGACATTCCCCATGACTCTTGAGGAGTCAAATTGAACTCCTGAACCTACATTTGGTTCAGTCGACTAAGGGACATTCCCCATGACTCTTGAGGAGTCAAATGGAACTCCTGAACCTACATTTGGTTCAGTCGACTAAGGGACATTCCCCATGACTCTTGAGGAGTCAAATGGAACTCCTGAACCTACATTTGGTTCAGTCGACTAAGGGACATTCCCCATGACTCTTGTCGAGTCAAATGAACTCCTGAACCTACATTCGGTTCAGTCGACCAAAGGATATCCCCGTGACTCTTGTCGAGTCAAGTGAACTCCTGAAACCTACATTTGGTTCAGTCGACTAAGGGACAATCCCCATAACTCTTGTCGAGTCAAGTGTAAATCCTGAACCTACATTCGGTTCAGTCGACCAAGGATATTCCCCTGACTCTTGTCGAGTCAAGTGAACTCCTGAACATATATGTGGTTCAGGGGACATCCCCATGACTCATGTGGAGTCAAGTGTAAATCCTGAACCAGCATTCGGTTTAGTCGACTAAAGGACAATCCTCATGACTCTTGTCGAGTCAATTGTACTCCTGAATCAGCACTCTGTTCAGTCGACCAAGGGACAATCCCCATGACTCTTGTCGAGTCAAGTGTAACTCCTGAACCAACATTTGGTTCAGTCGACCGAAGGAACATTTCCCACGAGTCAAGTCGAATCAAAGTCTAAAACTAAAACCTCCTCCTCAATCAATGATGTATGCGATATATTCCAGAACCACGTTTTACACATACTCTTATAAAGGTGATACATTCTTATCACATGCTTTATGATTAATGTCATACGACGCAAATGTATATACTCTTTAAGACAAAAACTTTTTGACTTAGAGAGTAAGGGATAAACTGTATGGACCAAACTTGGGCCAAGGGTAAAACCGTCTTTTACCTTAAAGCCCAAAAAAACACACTATACGTGCCAGATTTGGGCCAGGGGTAAAATTGTCTTTCCATTTGAAACCAATGTCAGATAAGGCCCACAGACAGAGATGCTAAATACCGAAAGCCCAAGGTAAAGCCCAACAAAACCCTTATTCCACTTGCAGAAAAATGATTCATACATAAAGCCAAATCTATACCAAACATTTCCCACTTACCCTAATCATAATCGAACTGCTCCACTTTGTTCACTAAATAAAGATATCTTAGCACATTGTGGGTCTTATGCCAGCAGCAAAAGTCACTCACCTTCAACTATAAATTGCAACAAAATACGAGAAACATGGCAGTTCTTTCTGACAAGCTTCTCTTCTCTGACATAAGCTCTCAGAGCTTCACATTTCCTAAACACTTTCTTCCGCCCTCACGGCCACCCAAAGAAGGTCAAGGTAATAGCAAACCTTGCTTTCATAGTTAACATATTTACTGTTCATTTCATACTACTGACTTGGGCGTCGGAGTGTCCCCGGTACCTACCACACCACCGGTAGGCAGTCTACTCTCATTCATTCTTCTTTGTTTTGCAGGATCGTTAGTGCCCCTATTTCCAAATTCTGATTGTGGACCTCGGCCGAATTCCAGCATCCACAACTTCTAGGGAGATCCAGATGATAAAAAATCTACATCCGAATACATATTTACCCTTAACGACGGTGCGATCAGTTGGCGTTGTTCAAAGCAAGGCTCTACAGCTGATTCCACCACTGAGGCGGAATTTATAGCGGCTTCGGAAGCTGCTAAATAAGTTGTATGAATTAGAAATTTTATCACAGAACTTGGCTTTGTGCCTAGTATTACGGATTTGATCCCATTGTACTGTGATAATAGCGGAGTCATTGCGCAGGATAAAGAGCCGATGGTGCATTCCAAGACTAAGCACGTGGAAAGGAAATACCGCGTAATTAGAGAGATTATTGAATGAAAATATATGGTGGTCTTAAAGGTTCAAGGACTAGAAAACATAGCAGACCCGCTTACAAAGGCCTTACCTCATAAGTTATTCGATAAACATATGGAGGATATAGCACTGCGGTACCATCCAGATTGGCACTAAACAATTAAGAGTTTGTTGGAGTTGGTCATTGGAGTGCCAATCCGAATAATATATTGTACAATTTATTATTTATTAATAAAATAAATACATTATCATTTCATATCTTATTATTGATATTGTCATTATGCATATTAATCGATGTATAAATATGCTAAGAATGACATCGAACTTAAAATAGTCTTGTAGTAATACTGGACACTAGGTGGTATTGGGAAAAGTATTACTATTGTAAACTATTCTTAAAATAAATATTCATAGTCGTTGGTTTTGGAATACGATCGAATTCTTATAACATAGAAGACTAGCACATGTCGTATATTGGAATTGGAGTTCCAATGGTTTAACCCGATGTACCATAACCTTTGGAAGCTCGTATAGACGTGTGAGTATTGGCTGGACCGAATATTGAATGACTCACATGTGATTCCTAATAGTTGGAAGTACACACCACCGTCAATAGGAATCTACTCGAGTCGAGTAGCATATGTAATCATTTGACTAAAGGATAACATTGATTTTGTGTGATATCCTCCACACTTTGATGCCATGTATGTTAGAAACCTTTCATGGTCTGGCCTCTAGATATTCCTTGGGTGTGGACCGATGCACTCCTTAATCAAGTGATAATCAAGATAGAATCTGTCGGCACATGTGTGTACCATAAGAGGTTTAGGTATCCATGTAAGTAAGTCGCGATTCTTAAAATTTTTGTCAAAGTCGATCGCCTAGGGTGGATCACATAAGTTGTAAAGAATCGTGGACATGTCAAGATGAGATGTGACCCTCAGAAACTTGATGGTGTATTCTATGTTTCCTAAGCACAACTCGAAAAGCCTACAACATATGGATTGTTAAACATATGTGATGACCTCGACTTGTATAGTTCAGAAAGGTCGTTCGTGTTCTTCGCAAATTCAGAGGTGGCCAAATTGCGTACATATTAGCTAGGCTTATATGTCGAATGCGTCTGAACTTAGAGAGTCCGAATATGAAATGTACTCGTTGAGCACTTGGGTAGCCGATTAATTTTGATAAAGATAATATTCGATATTATACTTATCAACTAAAATAATAAAGTGTTATTTGATAACATTGATTATTTAATTTCACCTAGTTGGATTAATTGGATTAATTAAACAAGAGATTTGTCATAATTTCATAATTATCTCTACCATTTGAGGATATTATGTAATTGCAAGTATGTAATTATAGGTATTTTTGACTTGATTTAATTGGATTAAATCAAAATGGAAGACATGTAACTAATCCATTAATTAAGCTTTGTCTTGACTTAATTGGATTAAATCAAAGTGGTAGACAATTATGATTAGTCACACCTAATTATACATATTTGGAAAATTAGATTAAGCCCACATAAAAGTTGATTAAAACTTTTATTAATTAAAAATTACCTAAGTTTTGCTATAAATAGCAATCTTGAGCAATGGTTTTAAAAAAGCTTGAGAAAACTAAATACAAGAAATTCTTTGAGAAATTAGCCTAAGTTAGAGAAGTGTTTAGAGAAGCTTTGTGAGGTCACTATAATATTTCATCTAGGAGAAATTAAGATTGGATCTTAGAGTGAAGCTTGCTAGCATTGGAATCAATATTGGATCTTGGAGTCAAGCTTGCAAACCTTGGAAGTTCTCCAACCATTTCAACAAAGAGAAGGAGATTGGATCTTTGCATCAAGTTTACTAGGAAAGTGTGAACTTCTCTTAAGCTATGTTCTTCATTGTGAGACATATAGTGATGAATTGTGTATTGGATGCATGATTACATAACTTAAAGATGAAATAAGGCTAATAAATTGTATTATGATGCTTTGGAAGTATAAACACAATATGCTTATTAATTAGGTCAAATATGTTCATGTTGGACATGAAACAATTATTAAAAGTTTGGAACTCTAAATTAAAGCTTTGAGATATGGCTACCATTCTAGAATCACTTGACCACCTTTGGGTGAACTAGAATTGTTCATGAGACATTTCATAGTGGGATTCTAAATTGGTTTGTGTTTTGATTCAAACAAATACATATATGTATTTAGAAAAAATATATGTTAGTTGTATAGCATGTGTTGTGGTTGGTTTTGATGTTAAATTTAGTTTTAAGGTGTAGTGAAATGATAGGAGAAAATTGGAAGTGTTTAAGATTGATTTGAAGGTTTGAAATGCTCACTGCATAGGGCAGCGTCGCGACACTGACCTTCCAACGTTGCGACACTAAGCATCAGACCTAGGAGCATTGCGACTCCCATTCTTCCGCGTTGCGATGGTGAGACGTTCAGTTCTCGCAGTTGCTATGCACTTTGGAGCGTCGCGATTCCGAGGGTTGATGAACACTAAAACTTTATTTTTTTCGTTCCGGAGTTTTCGGACTCCGTTTTGGTCTCCGGTTTTTCCTACAGACTCGAAATAGAATGTAGTTTTACATAAAAATATTTTAAAAATACACTCATCCTATATATCCATGGGTTAGACCCACCTTCATTATGTAGGTACCGATACGACCCTAGGGGTTCCACATCCGCCCCAACAGTTTTGTTCCTACAAAATCGTGATTCGCGGTTCTTGTGGTTCATTTAATTATGTGGTGTTGCCTAAGACTCAATCCTACTGTGCTTTCCATCAAGATCTATACAATTTTCAACAAAATAAGAGACCTTGAAGATTTTATCTTTCATCTAAGGTTGCTAGGTAAAGTTTCGATGTTCTCTTTTTATGCTATGTTTTTCATTAATGATTTGATATCATTAGTAAAGTATATGGTGATATATTATATATTTGATGCATATTAACATAGATTAAAGTTAAAATAAGGTTAAAGATTGGTGTATAAATACTTTAGAAGCGTAAAAACACAATATGATTGTGATTGGGTCAAGTTTTGTGTATGTTGAACATGGAACACAAAATTTGGAGTTTTGAACTCCAGATAAAATTTTGGAATTATGGCTACCATTACAGAATCACTTGACCACCTTCAAGTAACTTAGAATTGTTTAATGGTTACTTCTTTGAGGGATTCTTATTTGGTTTGTATTTTAAATTCAAAATTTATACATATATGTATTTTGAATATATTTATGTTTTGTAAAAATATTTGATATTTTAAAAAAAATATGATTTTTGTTCTTTAATTGTTTTAGACGTGTTTAAAATATTTTGATGTTTTGGGGTGTTTGGAGAAGGTTGGAAGAAAATTGAATGAAAAACCCAATTTTTCAGCTCCCTGGGTTGCGCACGCTTGCATTGCAACACCGAATCCTGGTTTTTCTCATTTTGATACTTCTGGACTCTGATTCGTCCATGATTTTTTTTCCTATGAACTCAAAATGGAATATAGTATCCCATTTAATTTTAAAAATACACCATGTTATGTATCTGTTGGTTTAACCCGTTTCCGTTACTCGGGGCTCTTATCCGACCCTAGAGAAACCATATCCACCCTAACTTCCAATGACTATTAGAAGATATTATAATTTTAAAGCTCGTTGATTCTCTCATTGGAATTTTTGAAAAAAAAATAAATTAGAGAAAACATGTTCAATATTTTACATCTCAAATATGCCCCGAAAGTAGCAAAAATGAGAGTGTAAATTTAAATAATATTTTAAACATGTTTCATGTTTTCTTATATTGAATAAAATAATGAGAATTTGATGAAAAATTATATATATCGCCATCATTCCTTAAGTGGATGAATTTTTATTTATGAGAGTATAGAGCTTGAATTATTTATTTATCAAAATGATAATGATATTAGTCTTATTTTGATATAAGAAATTAAGATGTATTAAACCGCTAGAAGTGGAATAAAAATTGAACAGATCCGAAGTTTTTCAATACTTTATTATGGTAACTTATTTATAGAATATACGACTAGCATTATGTATTAGTATTATATATATATATATTCGAATGGATTTCCATCAAAGAACTAAATAAAATTTTTTATTAGTACTTTTTGTATTATATTTGTTATTGTTAATTTTTGTATAAATCAATTATGATGAAATTCAAGTAATGACTTGAAATTTTTATTTTATATTTAAATGGATTTCCATCAATGAACTAAAGAAATTTTTTTATTAGTACTTTTTGTATTATATTTGTTATTGTTAATTTTTGTATAAATCAATTAAGATGAAATTCAAGTAATGACTTGAAAATTTTATTTTATATGACTTATCAACTATTATTTTTTAGCTAAATATTTAAAATTAAACATTTGTTAGATATATTTTATGAATTCTCACTTTCATGAAAAAGTATTCATACCATGAGAGGAAAGAAAATTGCATGCAACGAATGACATGATGTGATTACAATAGTATGCATCATTTTGTCTCATCTAAGTTTTATGTAAATCATTTTGAACTTGAAGTTCAAATGAATATTTTACGTACATTATTAATTAATTATTAGATGAGTTTATTAATATAGAAAAAATTATAAAGATCACTTATTGATATCCTTGAAGGAGTATAGTCATACAAATGGATATGTGAACACCTGAAGCATGATAGATCAAGTGGTTGTACCAATATATGTAAAACGCATGAAGCAAGATTTAAAATATTACTTACTAGAAATATTTTAATCTTGAGGAGATGGTGTGAAAAATATGTAAAATAATTGGGTGCTCCTCAAGAGACCATGTATGTGTATATAGTAAAATATAGATTTATATGAAATTATTGTATAGATTTCACTTAAAGATGTGTATGTATACCAATAAGTAAATGAATTTCAATTACCCTTGAAGAGGCATATGGTGAAAAATAAAGAGATTCAAATTGCCATAAAAAGACATGCATGCATATCATATAGAGATTTGAATCGCCATTGTAGAGGCTAATAGTTTATAAATATTTAAAGTTCACATTGGGCAAATATATGAGAAACGAAAGATTTTCCTATCAATTATATATTGGTATAAAGAAATTTAGGATTTGACATAAAATTAATGTGGAAAATATATTTGCATTTGTTGTTATTATTGATATTATAAAAGCAATATCCAACATTTGAAAAGTATAAATGTGAATGATTATCGAATTATATAATTGGCCAAAAATATAAAATAATTGGACTTGCATTCCATACGCCTAAAGACGTAAGCAAAATTTAAAGCATTTTGAACTTGTAGTCCATATGCCTGAAATTATAAAATTCATTAACTAAATTTGAAATGGACTTGTTGTCCAGACACTCGAAAAGTTAAAATTAGTGTGTTAAGATAGATGGCCGAAGTATGTATTTGAAGTACAAAATTAAAATCGTACATATTGAAATTATAATGATCCTAATAATACCTATGTGTGTTGCATAATTATTATAGAAAATAATTATAGTAAATAGCATATGTTAATATACACTTTCTCATATGATTTTATAAAAAATACTAATTGATTTTGTAATTTTGAAAAATATATTGATGATTTCGATATAAAATAACTCATGAAGAGTTAATAATATTGATTTAAAAATTACCTACATTAGCTAATATTATAAAAATACCTGAAGTATTTCATATAGAAAAATTATTATGAAGAATTGTTATTTTCTTATTTAAGAACATGAAATATTATTTATAGATCCAGAAGTATCATATTTTATTATAAAGTATCTTCTGCTAAATTGCTCATTATATAGTATTTGTATTCTTACAAATAAATTATTATTCATGGTAAGCTTGAAGACATGGAAATGATGTGAAAACATATACCTTTGTACAATAAATGATCAAGTTTTATTCAAGAAAATCAACACAATTAATATGTACATGTCAGTATTTCTCAATGAAAATAGTCAAGTAACAAGCTGAAATATTATTTATCAAGTGATCTGGCATAATGTTTCTCCTAAGGTATTATCAATTAGATGAATGATCAATAAAGCAACAACGTCACATTGAAGGGAAACATCTATTGAGGAGAAGTTTAATTATTAAAGAGGAGTTGATGACTTGAAGGAAACTACATACACTGTATTATTTTTATTTATTAGTTTTTTTTCTTAAACATTAGATTTTTCGTAATAAGGTTTTAATGAGGGAGTGTTACACCTTCTTAAGTTATAGTGAATATTGTATTTTTTTTCCTTAGTTTTCAATTGGATTTTTACTAATAGATAAACATTCAAGGAGAAGTGTTATGAAAATATAGAATTATGTAGATGTTTACCAACTAAATTTTTTATCTCCCATTAGCAATATTTTGTATTACTCTAACTCCCTAAATTAAGATTCATTATTCCTTACATTATTACCTATTTACTTGTCTCATTATACCTATAAAATGAGGATTTGTCTCAACACTTTGCATACTTTAAATGAAATAATTAGTTCATATGATTGAATAAGATTTATTATATTTTGTCTTTCCAATTTCTTTTTTACCTTTATTATTTAACACTTGTTTTTTTTTTTTTTTAATTGCAATCTTGGGCCCAAATAGTAATTTAAAGGCACCTTATTCACATTTTATTATTAAATTTATGGCCCAAAAAAAAAAAAAATTAAAACCCTAATCACCGCTTTTGATTAATTTTCTATTGTTATATTTTTCTGTTTTCTTTTTAACATTTCTTTTATTATTTTTCTAATAAAAATATATGTGTTATTTTTTCAATTATTTATATTTATCGGATATTAGATATACAAAGTATTAAAAACTACATCCGACTGAAAATTATTCCAATTTCTGTTATATATTTTTCAAACTGAAACACAATTATTATATAGCATACTTCATATAACTAATTATTTTTTCCATCAGATAAATATCAGTTATCTAAAATATCCACTCGGAGTGGGTTTAATTTACATCTTAGGATGGCTGGGCCAAAAATAAAAGGAAAGTGAAACAAAGTCCAATGGACTCCAGCCCAGCCCAGACCCACTAAGCCCAGCCCATACATCCAGAGAGTTGTATTTTTCTTGGGGAAGGGGATTCAGTTTCCATTGAATTGGAAGGGGGGCAAAGCAGAGGGTTTATCTAGGGCTTTGTCAGTAAGTTCACTGTTCATTTTTATAATTTGCTCATCTTCACCAACGAAGGAACTGAACATGTGGAAAGCTAATTCTTCAGCGTTGAGATCTCTTATTAGATCATCATCTAATGTTAAGCTTCTTGGCTCTATTCTCAACCCACAATCCAATCACACTCCGCCACCTGTATTCACCACCACCGTCCGTTACCTGCGCTCCGGCCGCGGCGATCCCAGCTCCAACCACGAGATCATTCCTCCGGTCAATTGGGGTATCCGTATTGTGCCTGAGAAGAAGGCTTTCGTCATCGAGCGATTCGGAAAGTACGTCAAGACTCTGCCGTCGGGGATCCATTTCTTGATTCCACTTGTCGATCGAATCGCGTACGTGCATTCGCTTAAGGAAGAAGCCATTCCGATCCCGGACCAATCGGCTATTACGAAGGACAATGTTAGCATTTTGATTGATGGGGTTTTGTATGTCAAGATTGTTGACCCAAAGCTTGCTTCTTATGGCGTTGAGAATCCTATTTATGCTGTTATTCAGCTGGCCCAGACTACCATGCGTAGTGAGCTTGGGAAGATTACTCTTGACAAGACTTTTGAGGAAAGAGACACTCTCAATGAGAAGATTGTCGTAATTTTACTGCTACTCTACTTTTTTTTTTATTTCCTTTCTTTCATTAGAAAATTATTAGTTCTAAATTTTAAATGTGTTAGTTAATTTGGGTGCTAGCTAGTTCAATGTTGTAAAATCTCGAGTTGAAACAAGAGATTTGGGGTTGATGTTTACTCATTTTCGTTGGTGGGGAGGTGATTTAATTAGCAGTCATTATATAACAAACAAACAAAAAAAACCTTTCCCAATTAGATGGAATGGGATACATGTATCTTTTGACGTTATTGTGCTAGTGGAATTTTGTTTAGGATCCATGTCATAGAAATTGACAAGATGGGGTTTGCTATATAGAGCTTTTGACACCATTTTGCTAGCACAATTTTGTTTAAAATTGTTAGGAAACATAATCCCTAATATATGTTACATGTTTGTCCTCTTAGGATCTAATCATACATGTATTACTAGTTCTAGATTTATTTACATGCTAATTGAAATAAATCTAAGTTAATCACAACACAATTGCATACCTTAAACTTGTAGAGACCTCTTAATCAAACTTAATTGATTACTTAACTCAATAAGCAAATGGTCTTATTTATAGGAGGGAAACCAAGTCACTATTAGCTCACATGCATGGATTACTATTAATCATTGATTACTATTTAATCACATGCATTGATTACTATGTAATCACATGTATTTGGATGCATAATGACTTTCTCTAACCCTTCCAAAAATGTTACCATCATGGGTGTACCATATGTTCCCCATTTAACATATTACTAATTGTTGTCATTTAACAACTCTTGTTGTTACTTAATTATTTGATTAACAACTCTTGTTGTTTACTTAGTAATGAAATCATTACTAATTGTTGTTATTTAACAACACCACATAATTAGCTTAATAATTTCCAAGATGAAATTATTACTAATTGTTTTTATTTAACAACACCAAATAATTAACTTAATAATTTCCAACATGAAATTATTACTAATTGTTATTTAACAACACCAAATAATTAACAACAATTAATTTCCAACAAAAATTTATAACATAGAAATTCGACAAGCTTTGCGTTGGTTGTCGAGATGCTTTAATTTTTTTAAAAAAATTGTTAATTAAGGTTTTTTCTTCCAATGGAATATCTATTTCAGGAGGCCATCAATGTGGCTGCAAAAGATTGGGGTCTCCAGTGCCTCCGATATGAAATAAGTGAGTGAGTGTATTTATTTGTTTGATGTCCTTTTAAACTTTAAAGAATTGAGTGACTGGCCTTTCTTTCTCCAGGGGACATATCTCCACCTCGGGGAGTTAGGGCAGCTATGGAGATGCAGGCTGAAGCCGAACGAAAGAAGAGAGCTCAAATTCTTGAGTCTGAAGGTAATGTAGTTGGTTGTTTTGATATTTTAAGTCTTTATGAGGTGAAGTTTTGTATCTTTACTTTTCTGGGTGTCTGTGGTTTATTCACTTGCAAACTTGTTGTTGAAGCATTGTTTTTATTTTTTGATAGTCAATTAGGCAGCCTATGTATGCTTGCTTATGATTCCTCTTGCTGTTTAACAGGAGAAAGACAGGCCAACATTAATATTGCTGATGGTAAGAAAAACTCAGTCATCTTAGAATCAGAAGCTGCAAGGATGGATCAGGTGAATAGGGCACAAGGTCTGTTCGGTTCTAAACTTCAGACGCTATATGTAATGACACCTGACAAAAGATAGCACTATCACCTCTGATCTGAATATGCTAATTCAAGGGGGGTACCCAAAATAGTGCACTGAGAACCCACAGTAATGGAAAAAGGATTTCACATGATAATAGATGCTGCGAGTAAATGTACTTGAATATGTGAAATTGAATGTAAAATGAAATTAGTTATTATTGAAGTTATTTGTTCATATTCTCTTGTAAAGCCTAATGTCTTGTTACAACCATCTACTCTCAGAGGTTTGCTTATTCTTGACCATCTGGTATTCTAATGAAGCCGACACAAATGTATTTGGAAGATAGTGTGTTGATTGCCTTGATTTTGATCCTCTCGTACTGGTTGGGTTTTATCACCTCTCTTCATGACATCATAAATTCTCCTATGCTATGTTATCAGGTGAAGCAGAAGCTATAATTGCTAAAGCACAGGCAACTGCCAAAGGTCTAGGTATGGTATCTCAAGCGCTAAAGGAAAATGGAGGATTAGAGGTAAGGTTTTCAGCTTCTTTATTTCATTTGTGGTAATGTTGATTTCATGTTTGACTGCTGTATGAGTAATATGGAAATAGTAAATTTGGTTGCATATATTAACTTTTAAATTAGAGGTTTTATTTAATGGCGTGAGTTCTGACTATAAGCAAACTGTTTATTAGCGTTTACGCCAACCCCACTGAGATTACACTAGCCCTTTCCTTTTTTGGCTAATTTTCAAACACCACAATTCTAGTACAGCAATCTAAATCTACAAAGATGAGCAAGTTTTTTTTTGGTGCTTATCTGGTTGCATACTTGCATTGCTTGTACAAATTAGATTTGTAATAGCATTTTTTAGTTCAGATTAGTGAGATGCGTTCATTTTTCTTTTTCTTTTTCTTTTTTTTTTTTTTTTTTTTTTTTTTTTTTTTGTGTGAAAGAAGACTCATCGTCACCTTCACTTCATTTGTTTTTAACCACAACAAATAAAAATGAAATAAAAGAGCTAAATCAGAGGCAATTAAAAATGCCAATGCACATGTCATGTGTTGTCAAATGTGTGAAATTTGCACTTCTAGCTAGGTAGTCAGTATTCTTGTAAACCGATGGGTTCTTTGGATTTGTTTGGTGTGAGCATGTTTTGAGCTGATATACTCATCTTCGTAATGAAGTTCGCATCTGCAGGACTCCCTGCCTGGAAAAAAGGATGTTTGTTCAAGAATTTTTTTTTGAGGCATTACTGTATTTGATATCTGAATTTCATTCATCGAACTTGTGGCATTTTGAAATATTAGTTTTTTGGAAGATTGATTATTTTTCTTTCTTTTATTTTTGCATATTCGTGGTATCTGTGTACTATGCTTCTATATAATTTGCATTGAACTCAAGAGAACGGTGTGATTTGCAGGCAGCAAGTTTGAGAGTTGCTGAACAGTATATTCATGCTTTTAGTAATATTGCCAAGGAGGTAAAAAAAAAAAAAACTAAACTATTCAGTATCTTGTGCCTGTGTTGTTGTGGAACTGACTTACTGAAACTTTATACTAATTTTGTTCTTATACATTTCTTTCTTTTCCATTGGTCTATCAGGGTACCACAATGTTACTTCCAAGTTCTGCTTCCAATCCTGCTAACATGATAGCTCAAGCTCTCACAATGTACAAAAGCCTAGTCAGTAATCCTAGGGAGGGTTCTCATGAAAGCTCTTCTCCAGGTTTATTACGGGTGAAGAACGATGCTCCCTACGGAGAATCTGGGGATGTGGATGATAACCCCAAAACAACAGAAACAGGTCGTATTGGTGGACCTGGGTTTTCACTTCAGAACCCCAACAAAAGAGAATAGCGTCGATATCACCCAACCCTTGCATTTTAAGTGATTCTAATTATGTTGCTGGCATTTTGGACCGTAGCTGTAAGTTTGAAAATTCTTCCGAAAGCAAAGCTTCAAGTTTTAAACCACTGTAGTTTTTTATTTTGATTTTGATTTTGA